>JAMPIV010019191.1:0-401621 GCA_024509875.1 Oreohelix idahoensis | reverse complement strand
CAACGTTTAATGTGTTATTCGTAGGATGTTGTGGGACATGGCTTGATGTAATGAAAGTACCGTGGCATGATTTGCTGAGCCATGTCGACAAGCATACTCCTTGGTCCTTTTAGCTATCAGTGAGGTGTCTCCAGAGCCCAGAGGAGAATTCGAGCAGAGGAGTCCTTTCCTGCCGCCATCACGCCAGAAAAGCTAACTTGGCCAGCTGAGCTCAACATTATGTCCCCTCATCTTGAACTGACTTTTTAAAATTAACATTAAGAGGGGAATTTACTTGTCTTAAAATCAGGAACTGTGAACATCTCCAATACTAGTCCCTAAAGACAAACTATTGAAGTCATGATGACAAATACCAACAGAGCTTGAACAAAACAAAACCAGTATTACCTCATTTTACTAGTACACAACTGACACACATAGAACATTTGTAATAATATATGTCACTACAATATTCATATTAAATACATTCTGTACATAACTTGTAATTTAAATTGATTGTGATTCCTGGTACCCTTGTAGTTGAATCAGGACACATATTCATTCATGCCAGTAATGAATACATATTGTTATTATGAAAGAAGTTTATCAAGTGCCGCCTTTACGATATCATTCTTCAGATAGAGTGTTATAATTACTATGAGTGTCAAAGTGTTGTCAAGCGTAGTGGATTAAATTAAATTGTTTATCTGTCTGTTGTTGTGACTTACACTTCATCATACACATACCCTAGACACATAACGTAGTCATCACACTATTCCAGAATAAAATCAGAACTGAGTATAATAGAATAAGTGTAAGCAAGTTAGGTTAAATATAATATAAACCCTACTCTTAATAGATATATAAAACCTTCAACAGCTGATCTTCAGTCATTACACTAATCCCCTATAAATATTATATAACATCCCACTTACACCACAACAATGCTCGATTGTCTGCTTCACCACTGTGCACCTGGTGGATTACACAAACAAACAGCTGACATGTTTCTACAGGATTGTCCCTGTATGACAGTTAAGAAAGATATACTGGCCCAATGAACTGCAACAACTAAACTCAAAGCAATATGGACAAAAGAGTAACATCAAACACAGTCAGAATCATCATGAAACCTCTTACGGTGTAAAACATCCATGATGCGATCGCAAGAAGAAGAAGATTTTACTATTGGTATAGCTAATAAAAAAATAATCCCCGCATAAGAACTACTAGGCCATTATGAGACAGTACAAGTATGTGGTAGTTATTATAAATCCAATAATGACCAGCACCTCAAAAACAGCTTAAACAAATTCATCTCACACGGGACTCGCCGTGAGATGTTAGCAGCGATCAACACGCTCTATTCTCGTACATATGAGCAAACAATAGATTATTTTTAAATCAATTAACCAAGCGGACCAGACCGCTGTCCAAGCGGGACAACCAAAATTCGGCTTGCTTGTTCTAGACTTCTAACAATTAAGTCCCTTGGACTGGAAGTGGAAAAACAGCCTGCAACAGCGCTCAAATTGGACATTCAACAAGAAAAGACAAAGAATAGAGCAAGAAAGAGAGATTCATAAAGCTTATGCGTTGATATTACTTAAAAAAGATCAAGAACATACTCCCTCCCCTTAACAAAATGCTTTCTTCTGTTACAGCAAATGAATCCTCACTCAGTAACGTTGACCTTAAAGGTTTTATTTGTCATTTGCTCAGCATTAGCTGTGATGAGCCATCTAGTTATGTATGGTAAGTTTTTCATTTGTTTTCAATAATTAGCAGCTAACTAGCAGCCAAGTCGAACTTTGACAAAATAAACAGAACCCAAAACCAAGCAATGAGAATCATAACGGGGCATGAAGTCAACGCCCATAAAAGAGTTGGAAAAGATTACTCACCTCCAACCTATGGAGGATAGAAGAGATAGCAGAGCCCAGCAACAAGCCGAGAAATTCAGGAGGCTGATAGACCACCCAATGCACCAGAGAATAAATGGACTTGGAAGGGGAAGACTGAAGCGAAGCAACTTTGTAGAGACCGTCAAAACAAAGATGAGAGCAGACCCCATTAACGCATTGTCAACAGCTACACCAATATGTACTGCACACAAGCTACCAATTTGGAAACAACAGTGCTAGTGATTCTAATAACAGTTAGTGATTCTATGACATAAGAGCATAACATACAGTTTTAGAAAATACTCAGAATTAAGTCTGTCTGTAATGTTATTTTTTCATGCTAGAAACAGTTATGAATTAGGCCACATCGTTACCACTAACGTAAGGTGATACTAGAGAAATGTCAAACATTGTTAGATAAACGAAGCCTGCTGGTTTTCTGTCGGACAGTTGTTACCGGCACGAATGATTATAAACTGAATGTAGAAGCCATTTGTTATAAATTTGTAGAGAATCATATTAAGTCTTGAAGATGGGTGGCATGACTTCTATCTCGATCGTGCTAAACTGGTTACGCGAACATTAGTTGAACAGGGTGATCAGGTCGAAACGTAATAATAACAGTGGCACATCAAATCAAAGGCTTGTGCCAACTGAAGTATATGTCAACTCCAGGATTCCAAATTATGACAAAGTTTATTCAAATGACCACTTTGGACGGGACAGGACATTCGACACGGTTTTGACAATTCATAATCATATGATGCAGGTACAGTATTTTTCAATAATTCAGTTGAACAGTTCCAGACAAAGTCCTTTCATCAACTTATATATAGTTGGATATTTGCATGCACAATGTAAATAAAAATCATGAGGCAGTTAAATGATAAGGTGAATCCAATAACGGTTGACCTTCTCAAGGACGGAGATCCTCATTATGCTTCATCGCATCTAAGGTATATATTATTACAATCCTTGTCATATATAAGGCCTCAACAAAAATCAAATATTGGAACATCTGCACATTTCCTTAATGACAGTTGTCCTTATACATAGAAATATATTTAGGTTTAGTTCTCTGACTGACCTTTCCAATCTGCCGGTACTCGAAGAACGGCTGTACATTAAAATAACCTCGGTAGTTATCTCTCTGTAACTACAATCTCTTTAACTTGTATATGTAGGCTGGCTATCATTAATTTGACTTCAATCGTAATCCTTTCCGGTACAGTCTGATTGACTGTCACGACTAGATACTACGGTGACTTGAAGAAAATTGTTAATATTTATAATTAAAGCTTTGCTTTACTTCCACGACGAAACACTTACGTAGTCGACACCGGCAATGACTTCTCTCCAGAAGGCCGGGTCGAGAAAGAAATATGTTTACCCATCACAAGGGTTTAAAATCCACAGACTACAGGTCTGATATCCAAGCCAGCTTGCTTTTGTTCAAGCCTCTACGTCATCTGGCTTGTTTGGCAACAAGCGCGCTACTTTTAAAATTTCCAAAAATTGTGCGCTATTGTGCGCGAAAAATTAAATATACAATTATCTTAATACATACACTGGTGCATACCAACTTAACTGCAGCCAGACTATGTCCATTTTTGCTACAGTTAAGGTACACAAAAAGTACGCAACACTGAACCTCGATTTTTCCGTTAGATGACGAAACTAACATTATCATGTCACCTTACGTTAGTGGTGATGACGTGGCCTAATTCATAACTGTCCTGTATTTGTCATGCTCTTGTTTTCTTTAAATCTTACCTGTTTCCATGACATTTTTCAGTGAGAGAAGCAGTACA
This sequence comes from Oreohelix idahoensis, assembly GCA_024509875.1. Lineage (NCBI taxonomy): Eukaryota > Metazoa > Mollusca > Gastropoda > Stylommatophora > Oreohelicidae > Oreohelix > Oreohelix idahoensis. Next base: position 397,927 of record JAMPIV010019191.1, on the reverse strand, counting down.
CGAAGCAAACGCAAGTTCACTAAATGAAACTACAGACATGGGATTGAATCGTAAGTACCATTTAATTTTTAACTTAAAAAAAAATAAAAAAATTTTAAAAAAACTTTATGTTCTCCATTAGATATAGAAGCATCAAATCTTCAAGAACCGATATGGATCTACTGTCCTGGTCATGCGCAGTGAAAAAGCTGACAGACTAGCTTCAAGAGCACCATAAAAGGTACATTGGACATGGATAAGGAAGAAATACTGAGGGCAATTAATGTTCATCTATTAGAGAATGACATTTCAATCGATGAATCATCAAGGCTAAGACTGCTGGAATTTGGCATCACATGTAAGACCAGCAGGAATGGATGTATGAGAGGATGCATCCGCCGTGTATGCAATCAGTGTGCAACTGGGACAGTTAGCATTAATTTCCTTTGACATTTCCTATGGGAGACTGAGCACCATGGGTTTGCCCGGAGTGCAATGACATCAATTCTGAATAACAGTAACTGTAAAAATACTTAGTTGTAATTTAGTTCATATAATGAACTGTTAGCCAAATTGACATATTTAATTAATACAGAAAATTTAATTTTCATTTTTAAAGGGATTTTTTTTTAAAGTGAAACTTGGGCCATTGGCGGGAAACATAATAGAATGAACCATTGCACATGTGTGGGTCATTTACCAAGAAGGTGTTAAGATTTTTTTTTTCTTTGGAAATACTTTTTTTTTAAATTTGAATTTTTAAATGTTTTAAGATTTTTTTTATTTTCATTAATTCAGCACTTAAATCTTAATTTTTTTCTTCATGTAGGCTGTAACCCCGTTAATGTTGACCGAGGCATTGGATCTGACGCAAGTGCTGACATGGTAAGGAAAACTCATGATACAGGAAAAAAATGTTTATATAGTGTTGTAAATTTATTTTGAGAGAGAGTCTTAGAAATAGTGATCTCGTTTCGAGTGGAGAATGATGGTGAAAGCTCAGTGATAGAAAGGGTTATTCTTCTTCGTTCACCCTCAGATGTCAACTTGAATAAGTTCAAAGAAAGCAGTGGTCAGCCTAAGGCTGTTCATATCTCCGTAGATATTTCTCCAGGAATGGTACTGGTGATGGCCATATGCGTTTTCTCTGTTCCTCATATGGTGGGCACCTATGAAGCAGATGTTCGGCAGTCATTAGTAGTTCCTATCTTTAGTTTGTTGATTAGATGGTATCTCAATCTGTTATGACCTGTGCGAAGTCTGAAGATTATCACTTGTTCTCTTCTGCTGAGCTGGTAATAAGGATCATTTTTTGTGTGGCCTGGATGCTCTTCTTCCCACTTGTGCCTGTATCTGCGCTTGATTAAACTCTTGGACTCCTCATAGGTTATATTTGTGTCAAGTTGAGGAAGTTTTCCCCCTTCCTTTGCCAATCTGTCAGCTTCTTCATTTCCAGGGATGTTGCAGTGAGAAGGGATCCACTGTATCACATCTCTTTTGTACTGCTGACATAGTCTGTGAAGTGTTACTCTTAGGTCATCCAGTTCAGCATTACTTTGACTTTTCAATGTTGTAATCACTGACAGCGCATCTGAGAAGATAGCTACTGGTCTCTCTGAGCTTTCTTCTGTCATTAGAATTTCTGATGCAGTTTTTAAAGCCTCTGCCTCTGCTCTGAAGTTAGTTGAAAATTTCCCTGTTGCGACTGCTACAGGCCTACTGCTGTTGCCAAGCATGTCATAAGAGGCAGCTATGTGTTGTGCTCAGGGCTGGTAACTCAACAGTGGAAAATGATCTGAAACTGCCACTTCAGGAGCACAAGAAGGCTTTAGGGCAGGGCTTTCTACATGGGGGCTACGACAGTGGTGGTCTGATGCTTCAAAACCAAAAGAAGTGAAAAAAAAGGGAAGGGAGGGAGAATTCCTTGCACTGAAGGAAGAAAGGGAGAATTAATTGAACTGAAAGCAGAAAGAGAGCGTTAAATGCACTGAAGGAAATAAGGGAACATTCCTTGCACTGAAAAAAGGAGAGGAACATTCCTTGCACTGAAAGAAAGAGAACATTTCTTGCACTGAATGAAGGAAAAGAACATTACTTGCACTGAATGGAGGAAAGGAACATTACTTGCACTGGATGAAGGAAAATAACATTGTTTGCACTGAATGAAGGAAAGGAATGTCACTTGCACTGAAGGACATAAGGAATCATTACTTGCACTGAATAAAGGAAAATAACATTGCTTGCATTGAATGAAGGAAAAGATCATTACTTGCACTGGAGTAATATGGCAACATTGGAGGATTTTATTAACGCTGCGATGCATTTAGGAAAATCTGGTCGGGAACTTGAGGATTATGCGGACACACAATATGAAATATACTTGAATCATATTGAAAATATGAAGGACAAAGAATTGGATATTCTGGAAATTAAACTTGAACAATCCAAATCTGACATGGCGGTTAGACATGAAAACTTAAATATTGAGAGAGAAAAAGCTAAGGCTTTAGAAACTATCCAGATTCTCAAACAAGAAATTGAGTATCTTAAATTGGAGACTACATCTCAGAAGGAAAAATTGGAAAAGTCATCCACAGATAAGGATACAGTTATTACTTTGAAACAGAAGAATGTGGATTTACTACAAAAACTTGCAATAACCGACTCAGCAGTTTTGAGTTTTATTAATAAGGAGACGACCAGTCATTTCAATGCTAAGCGCTCAAATTGGAAATTCAACAAGAAAAGACAAAGAATATAGAGCAAGAAAGAGAGATTCATGAAGCTTATGCCTTGATATTACTTAAAAAAGATCAAGAACATACTCTTGCCCGTGAGGTTGAGAAATTGAAAGTAGAGATTGGGGATAGGATTACTAAAGAGAAGATTCTTACTTCTCAGTTACTTGACTTAAAGGCAGATTACGATAGGCTTCAAGTTGAGACCCAAGAGAAAATATGCAAAGCTCTTGCTGAAGAAAAAGAAATTGCAGAATTAGCAATTACGAAACTTCATTACAGAGTCAAGTCTTTTGGATGTTGTCTTAAACAACAAGGTGTTATCTACGGTTAGACAAACTTGATGATCAACACTTCACAAAAGCATGATTGCCCAACGATTAAGGAACACAAGAATTATGAATTTCAGAAATAATACAATAATAATATTATTACCTCAATAAATGAAAGATTAAATTACAAGAAAACTGGGAGCCGCGCTAGCGTAGTGGTTACCACACCGCTCTGGCGACCGGGTGATACAGGATCAAACCCGGGCGACGGCATTTGAGGATTTTTCGTCGACCGGGATTTGGACTGGATTAACTCGAGACCTGGCGAAGACATTTGAAGGAGTGTCGTCGACCAGGGACTGGCGGCTCCTGAGCCGACCCAGCTGCAATGGGTACCTCCGAAATCGGCGAGTATTTGCCTGAATGGCGAGGGACACCTGTCTCTGTACAAGAAATAAAGGGATACTCACGTAAAATCAATGTCAGGTTAGAGATAAAATAATAACCTGAGATTTCGCCTCGAGTATTAGCGGGCGTACGCAAAAAAAAAAAAAAAAAAAAAAACAAGAAAACAGTGCTTTAACAAAATGCTTTCTTCTGTTACAGAACCCTCACACAGTTACGTTGATTCTAAAAGTGTTATTTGGTTTCGGCTCAGCTTTAGCTGCGATGATCCACCTGGTTTTGTATAGTAAGTTTTTTGTTTTCAATAATTAGAACTCAGCAAACACCAAGAAAATTAACTGCCATAGCATTTTAATATGTCGGCGTCTGTGGCCTAATGGATATGAATGCAGTTTCATAATCCAGATATACCAGGCTCAAAATCTGCTGCAGGCGATTTGGTAGCAGATCGCTTTGTGTGGATTTTTAACAATGGTATAAGCGCCATACCGTTCAGAAAGCAATGGCAAACTATTGAACGAAAAATTGCCTAGAAAAAATCACAAAACAGCCAATAAAAGCTGGTGTTGATTGCCACGTCCTGTAAGGATATGCAGCTAACTAGCAGCCAAGTCGAACTTTGACAAAACAAACAGAACCCAAAACTAAGCAATGAGAATCATAACAGGGGCATGAAGTCAACACCCATAAAAGAGTTGGAAAAGATTACTCACCTCCAACCTATGGAGGATAGAAGAGATAGCAGAGCCCAGCAACAAGCCGAGAAATTCAGGAGGCTGATAGACCACCCAATGCACCAGAGAATAAATGGACTTGGAAGGGGAAGACTGAAGCGAAGCAACTTTGTAGAGACAGTCAAAACAAAGATGAGAGCAGACCCCATTAACACAATGTCAACAGCTACACCAATATGTACTGCACACAAGCTACCAATTTGGAAACAACAGTGCTAGTGATTCTAATAACAGTTAGTGATTCTATGACATAAGAGCATAACATACAATTTTAGAAAATACTCAGAATTAAGTCTGTTTGTAATGTTATTTTTCATGCTAGAAACAGTTATGAATTAGGCCACATTGTTACCACTAACGTAAGGTGACACTAGTGAAATGTCAAACATTGTTAGATAAACGAAGCCTGCTGGTTTTCTGTCGGACAGTTGTTACCGGCACGAATGATTATAAACTGAATGTAGAAGCCATTTGTTATAAAATTTGTAGAGAATCATATTGAGTCTTGAAGATGGGTGGCATGACTTCTATCTCGATCGTGCTAAACTGGTTACGCGAACATTAGTTGAACAGGGTGATCAGGTCGAAACGTAATAATAACAGTGGCACATCAAATCAAGGGCTTGTGCCAACTGAAGTATATGTCAACTCCAGGATTCCAAATTACGACAAAGTTTATTTCAAATGACCACTTTGGACGGGACAGGACATTCGACACGGTTTTGACAATTCATAATCATATGATGCAGGTTTAGTTCTCTGACTGACCTTTCCAATCTGCCGGTACTCGAAGAACGGCTGTACATTAAAATAACCTCGGTAGTTATCTCTCTGTAACTACAATCTCTTTAACTTGTATATGTAGGCTGGCTATCATTAATTTGACTTCAATCGTAATCCATTTGGTACAGTCTGATTGACTATCACGACTAGATACTACGGTGACTTGAAGAAAATTGTTAAAATTTATAATTAAAGCTTTGCTTTACTTCCACGACGAAACACTTATGTAGTCGACACCGGCAATGACTTCTCTCCAGAAGGCCGGGTCGAGAAAGAAATATGTTTACCCATCACAAGGGTTTAAAATCCACAGACTACAGGTCTGATATCCAAGCCAGCTTGCTTGTTCAAGCCTCTACGTCATCTGGCTTGTTTGGCAACAAGCGCACTACTTTTAAAATTTCCAAATATTGTGCACGAAAAATTAAATAAATTATCTTCTTAATACATACGCTGGTGCTTACCAACTTAACTGCAGCCAGACTATGTCCATTTTTGCTACAGTTAAGGTACACAAAAAGTACGCAACACTGAACCTCGATTTTTCTGTTAGATGACGAAACTAACATTATCATGTCACCTTACGTTAGTGATGATGACGTGTGGTGCGGGGTAATTTTAAGAGAATATTATTATTACAGGAACTGTCCTCCCGACGTCCTGTGGTAAGAGTGCATTAGACTAAAGGCTTGACACTCCTTATTACAGTGGCCTGCTGAATACCCTCCAGGGTTCTCCTTGGATATTCCTTTTGAGGAATTATAATATATATATTAGATATGGCCAGTCACACACAATCTCCCTGGCCCGCACCACAGGTACTCAGTAACAAGGCCTAACTTCTTGGCACGATTCACATATATTTATTAACACAGTACTCCATCTTGAGTATGGTATGACATCGTAGCTTTTACTAGCACATGTCTCTACTGTCCTTGATTCTGATACTCTCAGTTTTAATGGAACAGTCAACTTACGTGCCCAAGAATTCCATACACACTGCTAAGACTAATCTGACATTATACAGTTAATGAATGCATAAGGCAGTGATGGTAATCGATCTTGCAGGTGCAATATAAAGATGCCCAAAGGCAATTAACACAAGCTAGAATTAGGTCCTACTGGACACATTCCATGCATACTGGTCAAACGACACAAGCAGACTGCCGGTTAGAGACGCTAGCTTGTCCCAAATCAAAACTCACGTCTGCTGTCAATTCAAAGCAGAAGTCACGACATCACTTCCTGCAACCACGGGATACCGTGTGTAAACAATATATATCAGGAAGTGATCGAGTACAAAACATGATATGATATTTACTCATATCAACGTGGCCTAATTCATAACTGTCCTGTATTTGTCATGCTCTTGTTTTCTTTAAATCTTACCTTTTGCCATGACATATTTTTCAGTAAGGAATGCTATGCGGGAAGCAAGGGTACAAAGTGAAACAAGAGATGGAATGGCATTATTTGGTAAGTACCATTTAATTTTTTAAATTAAAAAAAAAAAAAATAAAACATATTTTTAAACATTTTTTGTTCATTATCACAGGTGCTGTTTAACATACAGCAAAAATAGCAGCAATCAAACCAACAGGTTTGGGACGAACTTTAACTTTTGCCGATGACTTGCTCATTTTACAGGACTGGTTCAGCTTGAAATGAAATGGTTCAAAGCATACGAGACACTTCAAGCAATTTCTAAAATGGTGTGCCGAATCCAGCTCCAAGGTCAATCCCAGCAAAGCCTGTGTGCTTTGGTGCTCCTTGAATAACTCCATTTTGAAAGCAGATCTTCCAGACATTACTCTCAGTGGACAGAAAATTGAAAGGCAGAACCTTGGAGTAACATTAGATCGTGGGCTATCATATAAGCACCATGTTGATCACATTATACAGAAGTGCAAGAGCGATCTGGCAGCCCTAAAAACAATGGCTGCAGCGCACCTGGAGCATAGACTACTGTTTCTCTTGTATCATTAAGCCTGTCTTGTCTGTAATCGAGATTGACAAGGGAATACTTACGCTGTCAATATCACAGTGTTAACAACTGGAACGCATTCAAAACGAAGGGATGTGTATAGTCTTGTGCTGCACGCGATATACCCCTATTGTGATGATGCAGAGGAAGACTATTAGACAGGTGGCCCCAGTTGAAAATATATTCAGAGAAGAGTGGAGTAAGTCAGATGAGAGCTGGACGAACTACCAGCCTTGGTAGAGAATGCAGAACTTGGGCCAATGGGAGAGCAGAGCTCGAGATTGATCAGGGACCTCAAGACGCAGCAATAGAGACCGCAGTCAGCGACTCATAGCTTGACTGCCTGCGTCAGGACCAGCGAACCAGAGCTGGTCAAGACCGCACTCCACCTCCACGTGGTGGTCCTGGAAACAGTCTGCAGCTGTGCAGTCTGGCTGAGCGAGTGTGGATCGAAATGGGAAGGCAAACCCGGTCCTAAAAAATGCTGTGCAGAAGTCGGATGTGTCGACCGAAAGGTGCAGATATCGCAGCTTAGGCGTAAACAGACACAACGCAACCACCGTCCTTTTCAGGGCGAACGAAGAAGAAGAAGAAGAAGAAGAGATTGATCAGCTTATAAATGATAATGCTGGGGGGGGGGGGGGGGTGATGCCATTGTGTACACTGATGGAATGGGTTTGTAATCTGTGATCGTAAATCAGGGCGGGGCTTCTCTGCTAAAGTAAAGGGCAGAACCGTAGCTGAACATTGCGGGGCTTACATGATAACAACCTCTAGCATGAGAATGGACGTAGGGGCAGTTACTGCTGCCGTAAGATGGCTGTCTGAGACTATTATCAAAGGCACTTATTGTATTACTCACAATCCATGCTTCGAAAGGTCCAAAATGGTTGGCTTTGACATGAATGGAGAACCTCCATAGAAGCATCAAATCTTCAAGAACCGATATGGATCTACTGTCCTGGTCATGCGCAATGAAAAAGCTGACAGACTAGCTTCAAGAGCACCATACAAGGTACATTGGACATGGATAAGGAAGAAATACTGAGGGCAATTAATGTTCATCTATTAGAGAATGACACTTCGATCGATGAATCATCAAGGCTAAGACTGCTGGAATTTGGCATCACATGTAAGACCAGCAGGAATGGATGTAATTTAGTTCATATAATGAACTGTTAGCCTAATTGACATTTTTAGTTAATTCGGAAAACTTAATTTTCATTTTTAAACGGATTTTTTAAAACTGAAATTTGGGCCACAGGCATTTACCAAGGTGTTAAGATTTTTTTCTTTCTTTGGAAATACTTTTTTTTAACTTGTTCATATTTCAATTTTTAAATGTTTTAAGATTTTTTAAATTTTCATTAATTCAGCACTTAAATCTTAATTTTTTTCTTGTTGTAGATGCTGCCCAAATTGGGGTTGGACACCATGATATAGGTCAGATTCCAGGAACGAACGAGTTAGTTGCCAGTGAACCAGTTGCCAGTGACCTGAATATCAGTACTGACACATTTATGGAAGGTGGCACAGGTACATAGACATTTGATAGAGAAAAAAAACCCTATACCCATTGTCATAAATTTATTAGAGAATAATGCTCCCGTTAGAGTGAAGAATGATGTGAAAATAGGGTAGGGTTCCCATTCGTCCCGTTTTTCCCAGGACAGTCCCGTTTTTTTTATAAAATGTCCCGGTGTCCCGAATTTATTCCAAATGTCCCGCTTTTTAAGGGTCCTTCCTGAAAAAAAAAATCTTTGGGTAACGGATTTTATTCCGTGTTTTAGTAGTGTTACTTTATCAATTTCCGGTTACAGTGTAAGTGTTACAGAAGTCAGATCTCCTTAAAAAGGTTATTGCTATATCAGCCATGGAATAAGCATATTGAAAATGCAGAAGGAAAGGCCCGAAGACGACTAGGCATACTCAGAAAATTAGCAGGTACCAACTGGGGAGCAAATGAACGAAATCTAAAGAAGATTTATAATGGAGTAATAAGACCACACTTAGAGTTTAGCTTAGCAGCATGGTCATCAGCTGCTAACTCACATCTGCAGTCTTTGGACAAGGTGCAAAATCAAGCTCTCAGGCTCATTACAGGAGCCATGAAAACTACACCAATAACAGAGATGCAGAAGGTTGCTGGATTACAGACATTGTCCCATAGAAGAGACACAAAAACCATGATCCAGATGGAAAAGTACAACAGTATGCCAATGCACCCAATGAAGGCAAGACTAGATGATCTGGCATTGGGACATCTAAAAGCGTAGCAGCTTTGTGCATCGGGGGAAAAGACTTATAAGACAGCATCAAGAAGACCTATCCATGAAGACAACACCACTGAAGCCCACCCTATACCCTGTACCATGGGAGCAGGCCAGCAGTGCCCTCCAAATTAATACATCAGTCAGTGGTCTCACAAGTGGATGTGAGTATAATGATCTGCAAAAAAAACGAACTGCTACATTGAGTATGATCCAAGAAAGCTATCCCGATCAATCATGGATACATGCCTATACAGATGGATCAGCAACTAATGCTGTTAGGAATGGAGGTGCCGGTATCTTTATCTCATATCCTGACAACCACTATGAGACTAGGCACATTCCCACTGGTAAATTCTGTTCCAACTATACAGCTGAGGGTCAAGCTCTAGAGCAAGCTGCAAATATGATTTATAACACCAACTCTGACTGCCACCAGGTAGTCATCCTCACAGATGCACTGTCTGTCCTGCAAGCTCTCAAGGGTGGTAAACTCCCGCATCTGAGAAATGAACTAAACAAGGTAGCTGCCAAAAAGAGAACCATACTTCAGTGGGTACCATCTCATTGTGGTGTACCCAGAAATGAAAAGGCAGATAAACTTGCAAAAAAGGGAGGAGAATGTGAACAAGAAGATAATGAAGTCACATACTTTGAGAAAAAAGAGAGCTATCCAGACTATCAGAAGAGAACAGAACCAACCCAAAGACGACTATCACACTCTCAGCAGATCCGGCAGGGACCCGCAGATAACTATTTTTCGACTCAGGACAGGGCATAACAAACTGAATAAACACATGCACAAGCTACGATTGTCTGCTTCACCACTGTGCACATGTGGATTAAACAAACAAACTGCTGAGCATGTTCTACAGGACTGTCCTCTGTATGACCAGTTAAGAAAGATATACTGGCCCAATGACTCAACACTAAACTCAAAGCTATATGGAGTTAAAGAGGAACTTCAAACAACAGTCGAATTCATCATGAGAACTCGTCTGATGGTGTAATCATCAAAGATGCGATCGCAAGAAGAAGAAGAAGAAAGCTATATCAGAACTAGCAGCAGATAATACAAATTTACAAACTTTGGTGGAAAAGAAGTGAAAGGGACAAGAATAATCTGTACTTCAAAATGCAAGAAAACACTGAAGAAACAATTTAAATTGTTATTGGTTTGTCCTGCATATGTGATGCATAATTGCTGTGCAGACTGCTGCGGATTGCTTACCCTATTGATCTTCAGTTAATAATTAACAAGATATTACCCCAGCATTTAGCATTATCCATATTTATTTTGTACGAGTTTGAGGAACTCAAATCATTTTGCGAATTCACCAATACAGAATATAAAAACTGTTTTGGGTAACAGCAAAACAAGATGGTTCTCTCTTCTTGCCTGCAGTCCAGAGAGTTAATGATATTTTCCCTGCATTGAAGTCATATTTCCTTTCCATTCACAAATGTCCTACCAATCTCAAAAAATTTCTTTGAAAATTTTTTCACTTTCAATTACACTCCTGCATTTCATTGCCAGCCAGTTAAAAAAACCGTTTCTGATACCATCAAATGACTTGAAAAGCAAGAGACAACAGTAATTGAAGTGAAGGATGAAGTAAATAAACTGGGGGAAAAATTAAAACTACAGGAAGGCAGAAAAAAAGTTTTCTTACCACTACTGTGAGAAATCAGTTTGCAAGAATTAGAAAAAGGACACATAACAGTTGAAAAGTTTCAAAGCTATGCAGTAGATTTCTATGACACCTGCATTGAATATATTCAGGAGTGGTGTACACCATTTCTTACGCCTCTTCAGTCTATGGATTGGATCAATTTGAAGGGAAAGGAGTCTGTGACTTGGAAGAACATCCATGAAAGCCACATATTCATGAAGACAGTGTCACGAAATTTTACTGTGAATGTAAGAGGACTTATTTGATGAGTTTGCATGTGTAAAAATATATTGTGAAAGCAAATTTGATGTGTGGAGTGAACTGAAGGATCAAAGTGTCAGTGAAAAATGGTGTGAGATGTTCACTTATTTTACAAAGCAGGATATAAATGCTGAGAACCTGAAATGCCTAGTTAGTTTTTGTTTGGCACTGCCAGGATCCAATGCAGCTGTTGAACGTGTTTTTTCTTTAATAAATGCGCTTTGGACAGACGAAAAAAACAGACTTACAATTGAGACAGTGAAAGCTTTATCCGTTATAAAGACCCATTTTAAGGATTTCTCTTGTGCTGAGTTCTATGTCCAAATATCAGAAGAAAAAAACTTTTTGAACAGGCCCATAAATCTGATAAATATGCCGATGAATCTGAAATATAAACTTAACTATTGTGTATTTTTTTTAAAGGTGCGATTTTTCTAATTAAGTATGTTTTGTAATTTAGAATTCTTTTTTAAAGTGGAAGTTGTGTTAGTTAATGTGTATTTTTTATACCAGTATCTTATTTTAAGTGCAACATATAATATATAATAGATTTATTTGTGCTTTACCTTAATTTTTAACATGTCCCGTTTTTTTACAAAATGTCCCGGGTTTTTTTTGGTAAAAATTTGGAAATGTCCCGGTTTTTAAACAAAACATTATGGTAACCCTATAATAGGGGTTTTAGAAAATAAGTATAGGTAGATTCACAGAATGCTCACACAACCCCCACCGACATTGCTCCACCTTGCCAGTGGAACAAAAAGCAGACCAGATCTCACCCTAGTAACAGCAGATATCCACCCACATTGCTCAGAGTGCTCGACGACATCGGAAGTGACCACAGACCCATCCTCTTTGAGATCACAAACACCAGGAAATAAAAAGAAATTGCTTAACATCACCCCCATGGAAACTAAAAAAAAGCAGACTGGCCATTTCTTCAGGAGACAAGTACGACAACGATTCGAGGCCATCGACATGACGCTAGACATAGACAAGGTTATATAGTAAAATCACTACAGCACTACTGCAGTCTGCTAAAGAAGCCATTCCACGAGGATGTAGGAGAAAGTTTAAAACCTTACTGGAGTACTCGTCGATTTCTTAGATTTTCCAGATGGAGCTGATGGATTGGAATGGCCTTTCTTTTTCGGGAATTTTTCGTTCCCATCCAAGCATTGGATTGTTAGAGAAATGGTGTCTTTCAAATAATTTGAAAGGTTTCCTAAACCACTATGGCGATTGAGCTGACCTTCTGCATGTCCTGATGCCACTGATCTAATGAAATCAGATTGCACATCTTTTCCAGCCAGACAATGATTTGGGTTTGCAGCTCTAAAGACCACAGAAGCTGCAAGGCATCCAAGGTCCAAAATATTTTTGAAAAAGGACCATGAACGCAAATACTTTCTCTTGCATGAAAATTTGTGAGCAATTTTGTCCATCCCATCCGTTCCACCTTTTGTGGCATTGTAAAGGAGTACTATGTCTGATTTCTTGTTCTCTCCCTCTTCAGTTTTGTGTCATCTTTGTGCGTAGTTCTCAAAAGTCTCTCACATTTGTTTTTCTTTGACTTGTACTTCAACAGGGTTGCATTGTCCTGAATGCAACCCTGTTGATGTACAAACCAGCTGCTTTCATGTTTGAGGTGGTCAGGAATGAATGTTTGGTTTTTATTGACAGTGCCAAAAAATGTCATGCCATTCTGGAGGGGTATTGAGACAGGTTGTAGGTTGTAAAAAATAGTTGTCAAATGTTTCTGCCAGCCCTCAAGTAGGGCCCAACTAATTCCTTGACCACCCTCTCTCCATGGTCCTTTTCTGGCTGTCGACCAACCTTTCCTATGTAAGGTATGCACTCAGAGACAAACAAGTGTCTGCCTCATTCAGCCAGTAGATCTTTAAGCCATATCTGTCTGGCTTGCTCGGTATATACATCCAGAATTTGCATATTTCCTCTGAAGGGCACCAGTTGTTCGTCAATAGTCAGGAAAGGGACCAGATTGTAGTTTCTTCTCAAATTTCTTTCAAAAACTTCTCCCCAAACTTTCCCTGGCTGGAGGGAAGAGAGTCTTTGTTTCTTCTTTCTGTGCGAGTGGTTTTGTCATCAAAGCGCAAGCACACCCAACAAGCTTCATGGGAATAAAAGGAGATATAGAAATGCAAGATTAATGAGAGTGAAAGGGCAGAATGTTAGACTGGCCTGCGTCGCCCAATTATCAAAGAAACCCCCTTCGAAAAATTAAAGTTTGTTCGTTCGTTTGGTGGTTTTCCATCTGGTCCCTGCAGCCTTCCCCATTTTTTTTCAGCTGTTTTATTGCCCGAGAAGATCTCTTGTTTAGTGGGTGGGTGTATGTTGCACTGTAGTGGCTCTTCTTGCTAGTTCTGTGATAGTTGCTGTAATTGGTTGATTTCGGTTTAGGATTTCCTTAGAGTATTCAGCCAGTCTGGCCCTTTGTTTTTTTCTTCATTGCTAATGCTTTGACCTTCTCTGCTTTTTTCACTATTTGTTTGTGGTTTAGCTGTTTCTTAAAAGTTCTAGTAATATATACGAGGTGTGTTCAAATGAAACCCCTCCCAGTGGCTTTATAACAAATATATGTATGGTACATCAGCAGGAGTAGTAGAATTAAAGACAGCAATTGTTATGACGCAAGTACTCACAGCGGTTCTTTAGAAATAGTCACCATAGAGGCAATCAGACACGCATCCCACTGCTTGGGTAGACGGCGGTATGCCGTCCTGAGAAAAATGACTAGTTAGCTTATTGAATCATTTTGTCACCGAGGACCTGACGTCTGAATCAGAGACGAATCGTTGTCCCTTTAGAGATTTTTATAAGGGTCCGAACAAATGAAAGTCACATGGTGACAGATCGGGCTGTAGGCTGGGTGTAGCAGGAACTTCCCACCTTTTCCTTGCTAACGCTTCCTCACAATGTTCGCAACATGTGGACGAGCATTGTCGTGCAACAGAATCACACTCATGCGAAAGCCATGCCCAGTCGTTGTTTATTCTTGATGGCTGTATGCAGGTTGTTCTAGTTCTTTGGATTGCATTAATGTTCACGCCAGGCTCTTTAAAGTCTACCAATAGAAGCCCTTCATGGTCAAAAAATGAGCGTGATCAGAGCAATAAACTTTACCCGCGTGAAATCTGTGACTTGAATTTTTTTTTGGGTTTTTTGTGATCCGGCATGTTTCCATTGCATGCTCTCTGATTTTGCTGAAAGGCACAAAAATGCACCCCTACACATCGCCTGCCACAGTGCGCAACAGAAAACATCATCCGCATCTTAAACGCAAGCAGGTGTTCAACCACTCCATCAACGCCTTGCGTTCTATGCGCAAACAGTTATCGGACACGCATCCGTGGGACCCAATGTGAAACACTAACCTTTCGATAACCTCATTTCAAGTTCCTAACTACCATTTTGAACGTCCCAGTGAGTTCTTCACTAATAAAAGTATATCGACCTAGTCCTGATTCCTTAAAAATCACGACCGCGCATATAAATGTAAAAAGTCTCTATGCAAAGCAAAATAATCAAATACCATAATACTAGGAGAATCAACACTTACACCCTTGGTACACTTCGTAATGTGCTTATGTAAAAAAAATCAGATTGACTTCATCATGGCGTCCTTCCAGATAAAAGAATTCCCACAATATGCGCTGCACTGTCAGGTATCATTTTGAACACACACGTATGGAATATATATATAGATATATATATAGATAATATCAGAGCTGTTCAATGAAACCCAGACGCGTGCAAAAATCGCCAAGTGAGACATAAGACGAGGAGAGAGGCACGATAGACGTCCACATAAAAGACCGTAACTGAAGCACATAACGAGTGTACATGTTGTTAAGTATCAAAAAAAAAAAAATGAAAATCTCGCTGTCCTCTGAAGTATCGAAAGGTGTGTTCACAATGGGTCCCACGGATGCTGACCGATCACCATAAGGAAGAACGCATGGGGTGGAGTTTGAACCACCTGCTGCGTTACGAAGAGGAGGGTGATGCATTTCTGTTGCGCACTGTGGCAGGCGATGAGTCGTGGTGCCACTACTTTGAGCCATGCAGCAAATCAGCGAGCATGCAATGGAAACATGCCGGATCACAAAAACCCAAAAAAAATTCAAGTCACAGATTTCCGCCGGTAAAGTTATGCTGACCGCATTTTTTGACCATGAAGGGCTTCTATTGGTAGACTTTAAAGAGCCTGGCGTGAACATTAATGCAATCCGCTAGACAACCTGCATACAGCCATCAAGAATAAACGACTGGGCATGCTTTCGCATGGTGTGATTCTGTTGCACGACAATGCTCGTCCACATGTTGCGAACATTGTGCAGGAAGCGTTAGCAAGGAAAAGGTGGGAAGTTCTGCTACACCCAGCCTACAGCCCCGATCTGTCACCATGTGACTTTCATTTGTTCGGACCCTTATAAAAATCTCTAAAGGGACAACGATTCGACTCCAATGCAGACGTCAGGGCCTCGGTGACCAAATGATTCAATAAGCAACTAGTCATTTTTCTCAGACGGCATCCGCCGTCTACCCAAGCAGTGGGATGCGTGTCTGAATGCCTATGGTGACTATTTCTAAAGAACCGCTGTGAGTACTTGCTTCATAACAATTGCTGTATTTAATTCTACTACTCCTGCTGATGTACCATACATATATTTGTTATAAAGCCACTGGGACGGGTTTCATTTGAACACACCTCGTATAATATTACTAGAACTTTAAGAAACAGCTAAACCACAATACAAATAGTGAAAAGCAGAGAAGGTCAAAGCATTAGCAATGAAGAAAAAAACAAAGGGCCAGACTGGCTGAATACTCTAAGGAAATCCTAAACCGAAATCAACCAATACAGCAACCTATCACAGAACTAGCAGAAGAGCCACTACAGTGCAACATACACCCACCCACTAAACAAGAGATCTCTCGGGCAATAAAACAGCTGAAAAATGGGAAGGCTGCAGGACCAGATGGAAAACCACCAAACGAACGAACAAACTTTATTTTCGAAGGGTTGATAATTGGGCGCGCAGGCCCGTCTAACATTCTGCCCTTTCACTCTCATTAATCTTGCATTCTATATCCTTTTATTCCCACGAAGCTGTTGGGGTGCTTGCGCTTTGATGACAAAACCACTCGCACAGAAAGAAGAAACAAAGACTCTCTTCCTCCAGCCAGGGAAGTTTGGGAGAAGTTTGAAAGAAATTTGAGAAGAAACTACAATCCTGGTCCTTTCCTGACTATTGACGAACAACTGGTGCCCTTCAGAGGAATATGCAAATTCTGGATGTATATACCGAGCAAGCCAGACAGATATGGCTTAAAGATCTACTGGCTGAATGAGGCAGACACTTGTTTGTCTCTGAGTGCATACCTTACATAGGAAAGGTTGGTCGACAGCCAGAAAAGGACCATGGAGAGAGGGTGGTCAAGGAATTAGTTGAGCCATACTTGAGGGCTGGCAGAAACATTTGACAACTTTTTTACAACCTACAACCTGTCTCAATACCTCCTCCAGAATGGCATGACATTTTTTGGCACTGTCAATAAAAACCAAACATTCATTCCTGACCACCTCAAACATGAAAGCAGCTGGTTTGTACACCAACAGGTTTGCATTCAGCGACAATGCAACCCTGTTGATGTACAAGTCAAAGAAAAACAAATGTGAGAGACTTTTGAGAACTACGCACAAAGATGACAAAACTGAAGAGGGAGAGAACAAGAAATCAGACATAGTACTCCTTTACAATGCCACAAAAGGTGGAACGGATGGGATGGACAAAATTGCTCACAAATTTTCATGCAAGAGAAAGTATTTGCGTTCATGGTCTTTTTCAAAAATATTTTGGACCTTGGATGCCTTGCAGCTTCTGTGGTCTTTAGAGCTGCAAACCCAAATCATTGTCTGGCTGGAAAAGATGTGCAATCTGATTTCATTAGATCAGTGGCATCAGGACATGCAGAAGGTCAGCTCAATCGCCATAGTGGTTTAGGAAACCTTTCAAATTATTTGAAAGACACCATTTCTCTAACAATCCAATGCTTGGATGGAACGAAAATTCCCCGAAAAAAGAAAGGCCATTCCAATCCATCAGCTCCATCTGGAAAATCTAAGAAATCGACGAGTACTCCAGTAAGGTTTAAACTTTCTCCTACATCCTCGTGGAATGGCTTCTTTAGCAGACTGCAGTAGTGCTGTAGTGATTTTACTATATACCTTGTCTATGTCTAGCGTCATGTCGATGGCCTCGAATCGTTGTCGTACTTGTCTCCTGAAGAAATGCCAGTCTGCCTTTTTTTAGTTCCATGGGGGTGATGTTAAGCAATTTCTTTTTATTTCCCTGGTGTTTGTGATCTCAAAGAGGATGGGTCTGTGGTCACTTCCGATGTCGTCGAGCACTCTGAGCAATGTGGGTGGATATCTGCTGTTACTAGGGTGAGATCTGGTCTGCTTTTTGTTCCACTGGCAAGGTGGAGCAATGTCGGTGGGGTGTGAGCATTCTGTGAATCTACTACTTATTTCTAAACCCCTATTATAGGGTTCCCATAATGTTTTGTTTAAAAACCGGGACATTTCCAAATTTTTACCTAAAAAACCCGGGACATTTTGTAAAAAAACGGGACATGTTAAAAATTAAGGTAAAGCACAAATAAATCTATTATATATTATATGTTGCACTTAAAATAAGATACTGGTATAAAAATACACATTAACTAACACAACTTCCACTTTAAAAAAGAATTCTAAATTACAAACATACTTAATTAGAAAAATCGCACCTTTAAAAAATACACAATAGTCAAGTTTATATTTCAGATTCATCGGCATATTTATCAGATTTATGGGCCTGTTCAAAAAGTTTTTTTCTTCTGATATTTGGACATAGAACTCAGCACAAGAGAAATCCTTAAAATGGGTCTTTATAACGGATAAAGCTTTCACTGTCTCAATTGTAAGTCTGTTTTTTTCGTCTGTCCAAAGCGCATTTATTAAAGAAAAAACACGTTCAACAGCTGCATTGGATCCTGGCAGTGCCAAACAAAAACTAACTAGGCATTTCAGGTTCTCAGCATTTATATCCTGCTTTGTAAAATAAGTGAACATCTCACACCATTTTTCACTGACACTTTGATCCTTCAGTTCACTCCACACATCAAATTTGCTTTCACAATATATTTTTACACATGCAAACTCATCAAATAAGTCCTCTTACATTCACAGTAAAATTTCGTGACACTGTCTTCATGAATATGTGGCTTTCATGGATGTTCTTCCAAGTCACAGACTCCTTTCCCTTCAAATTGATCCAATCCATAGACTGAAGAGGCGTAAGAAATGGTGTACACCACTCCTGAATATATTCAATGCAGGTGTCATAGAAATCTACTGCATAGCTTTGAAACTTTTCAACTGTTATGTGTCCTTTTTCTAATTCTTGCAACTGATTTCTCACAGTAGTGGTAAGAAACTTTTCTGCCTTCCTGTAGTTTAATTTTTCCACCAGTTTGTTTACTTCATCCTTCACTTCAATTACTGTTGTCTCTTGCTTTTCAACACATTTGATGGTATCAGAAAAGGTTTTTAACTGGCTGGCAATGAAATGCAGGAGTGTAATTGAAAGTGAATTTTCAAAGAAATTTTTGAGATTGGTAGGACATTTGTGAATGGAAAGGAAATATGACTTCAATGCAGGGAAAATGTCAATAACTCTCTGGACTGCAGGCAAGAGAGAGAACCATCTTGTTTTGCTGTTACCCAAAACAGTTTTATATTCTGTATTGGTGAATTCGCAAAATGATTTGAGTTCCTCAACTCGTACAAAATAAATATGGAAATGCTGGTAAATCTTGTTAATTATTAACTGAAGATCAATAGGTAAGCAATCCGCAGCAGTCTGCACAGCATTATGCATCACATATGCAGGACAACCAATAACAATTAAATTGTTCAGTGTTTTCTTGCATTTTGAAGTACAGATTATTCTGTCCCTTTCACTTCTTTCCACCAAAGTTTGTATTTGTATTATCTGCTGATATAGCTTCTTCTTCTTCTTCTTGCGATCGCATCTTTGATGATTACACCATCAGACGAGTTCTCATGATGAATTCGACTGTTGTTTGAAGTTCCTCTTTAACTCCATATAGCTTTGAGTTTAGTGTTGAGTCATTGGGCCAGTATATCTTTCTTAACTGGTCATACAGAGGACAGTCCTGTAGAACATGCTCAGCAGTTTGTTTGTTTAATCCACATGTGCACAGTGGTGAAGCGACAATCGTAGCTTGTGCATGTGTTTATTCAGTTTGTTATGCCCTGTCCTGAGTCGAAAAATAGTTATCTGTCCCTGCCGGTCGAGAGTGTGATAGTCGTCTTTGGGTTGGTTCTGTTCTCTTCTGATAGTCTGGATAGCTCTCTTTTTCTCAAAGTATGTGACTTCATTATCTTCTTGTTCACATTCTCCTCCCTTTTTTGCAAGTTTATCTGCCTTTTCATTTCCGGGTACACCACAATGAGATGGTACCCACTGAAGTATGGTTCTCTTTTTGGCAGCTACCTTGTTTAGTTCATTTCTCAGATGCGGGAGTTTTACCACCCTTGAGAGCTTGCAGGACAGACAGTGCATCTGTGAGGATGACTACCTGGTGGCAGTCAGAGTTGGTGTTATAAAATCATATTTGCAGCTTGCTCTAGAGCTTGAACCTCAGCTGTATAGTTGGAACAGAATTTACCAGTGGGAATGTGCCTAGTCTCATAGTGGTTGTCAGGATATGAGATAAAGATACCGGCACCTCCATTCCTAACAGCATTAGTTGCTGATCCATCTGTATAGGCATGTATCCATGATTGATCGGGATAGCTTTCTTGGATCATACTCAATGTAGCAGTTCGTTTTTGCAGATCATTATACTCACATCCACTTGTGAGACCACTGACTGATGTATTAATTTGGAGGGCACTGCTGGCCTGCTCCCATGGTACAGGGTATAGGGTGGGCTTCAGTGGTGTTGTCTTCATGGATAGGTCTTCTTGATGCTGTCTTATAAGTCTTTTCCCCCGATGCACAAAGCTGCTACGCTTTAGATGTCCCAATGCCAGATCATCTAGTCTTGCCTTCATTGGGTGCATTGGCATACTGTTGTACTTTTCCATCTGGATCATGGTTTTTGTGTCTCTTCTATGGGACAATGTCTGTAATCCAGCAACCTTCTGCATCTCTGTTATTGGTGTAGTTTTCATGGCTCCTGTAATGAGCCTGAGAGCTTGATTTTGCACCTTGTCCAAAGACTGCAGATGTGAGTTAGCAGCTGATGACCATGCTGCTAAGCTAAACTCTAAGTGTGGTCTTATTACTCCATTATAAATCTTCTTTAGATTTCGTTCATTTGCTCCCCAGTTGGTACCTGCTAATTTTCTGAGTATGCCTAGTCGTCTTCGGGCCTTTCCTTCTGCATTTTCAATATGCTTATTCCATGGCTGATATAGCAATAACCTTTTTAAGGAGATCTGACTTCTGTAACACTTACACTGTAACCGGAAATTGATAAAGTAACACTACTAAAACACGGAATAAAATCCGTTACCCAAAGATTTTTTTTTTTCAGGAAGGACCCTTAAAAAGCGGGACATTTGGAATAAATTCGGGACACCGGGACATTTTATAAAAAAAACGGGACTGTCCTGGGAAAAACGGGACGAATGGGAACCCTACCCTATTTTCACATCATTCTTCACTCTAACGGGAGCATTATTCTCTAATAAATTTATGACAATGGGTATAGGGTTTTTTTTTCTCTATCAAAAGTCTATGTACCTGTGCCACCTTCCACAAATGTGTCAGTACTGATATTCAGGTCACTGGCAACTGGTTCACTGGCAACTAACTCGTTCGTTCCTGGAATCTGACCTATATCATGGTGTCCAACCCCAATTTGGGCAGCATCTACAACAAGAAAAAAATTAAGATTTAAGTGCTGAATTAATGAAAATTTAAAAAATCTTAAAACATTTAAAAATTGAAATATGAACAAGTTAAAAAAAAAGTATTTCCAAAGAAAGAAAAAAATCTTAACACCTTGGTAAATGCCTGTGGCCCAAATTTCAGTTTTAAAAAATCCGTTTAAAAATGAAAATTAAGTTTTCCGAATTAACTAAAAATGTCAATTAGGCTAACAGTTCATTATATGAACTAAATTACATCCATTCCTGCTGGTCTTACATGTGATGCCAAATTCCAGCAGTCTTAGCCTTGATGATTCATCGATCGAAGTGTCATTCTCTAATAGATGAACATTAATTGCCCTCAGTATTTCTTCCTTATCCATGTCCAATGTACCTTGTATGGTGCTCTTGAAGCTAGTCTGTCAGCTTTTTCATTGCGCATGACCAGGACAGTAGATCCATATCGGTTCTTGAAGATTTGATGCTTCTATGGAGGTTCTCCATTCATGTCAAAGCCAACCATTTTGGACCTTTCGAAGCATGGATTGTGAGTAATACAATAAGTGCCTTTGATAATAGTCTCAGACAGCCATCTTACGGCAGCAGTAACTGCCCCTACGTCCATTCTCATGCTAGAGGTTGTTATCATGTAAGCCCCGCAATGTTCAGCTACGGTTCTGCCCTTTACTTTAGCAGAGAAGCCCCGCCCTGATTTACGATCACAGATTACAAACCCATTCCATCAGTGTACACAATGGCATCATCCCCCCCCCCCAGCATTATCATTTATAAGCTGATCAATCTCTTCTTCTTCTTCTTCTTCTTCGTTCGCCCTGAAAAGGACGGTGGTTGCGTTGTGTCTGTTTACGCCTAAGCTGCGATATCTGCACCTTTCGGTCGACACATCCGACTTCTGCACGGCATTTTTTTAGGACCGGGTTTGCCTTCCCATTTCGATCCACACTCGCTCAGCCAGACTGCACAGCTGCAGACTGTTTCCAGGACCACCACGTGGAGGTGGAGTGCGGTCTTGACCAGCTCTGGTTCGCTGGTCCTGACGCAGGCAGTCAAGCTATGAGTCGCTGACTGCGGTCTCTATTGCTGCGTCTTGAGGTCCCTGATCAATCTCGAGCTCTGCTCTCCCATTGGCCCAAGTTCTGCATTCTCTACCAAGGCTGGTAGTTCGTCCAGCTCTCATCTGACTTACTCCACTCTTCTCTGAATATATTTTCAACTGGGGCCACCTGTCTAATAGTCTTCCTCTGCATCATCACAATAGGGGTATATCGCGTGCAGCACAAGACTATACACATCCCTTCGTTTTGAATGCGTTCCAGTTGTTAACACTGTGATATTGACAGCGTAAGTATTCCCTTGTCAATCTCGATTACAGACAAGACAGGCTTAATGATACAAGAGAAACAGTAGTCTATGCTCCAGGTGCGCTGCAGCCATTGTTTTTAGGGCTGCCAGATCGCTCTTGCACTTCTGTATAATGTGATCAACATGGTGCTTATATGATAGCCCACGATCTAATGTTACTCCAAGGTTCTGCCTTTCAATTTTCTGTCCACTGAGAGTAATGTCTGGAAGATCTGCTTTCAAAATGGAGTTATTCAAGGAGCACCAAAGCACACAGGCTTTGCTGGGATTGACCTTGGAGCTGGATTCGGCACACCATTTTAGAAATTGCTTGAAGTGTCTCGTATGCTTTGAACCATTTCATTTCAAGCTGAACCAGTCCTGTAAATGAGCAAGTCATCGGCAAAAGTTAAAGTTCGTCCCAAACCTGTTGGTTTGATTGCTGCTATTTTTGCTGTATGTTAAACAGCACCTGTGATAATGAACAAAAAATGTTTAAAAATATGTTTTATTTTTTTTTTTAAATTAAAAATTAAATGGTACTTACCAAATAATGCCATTCCATCTCTTGTTTCACTTTGTACCCTTGCTTCCCGCATAGCATTCCTTACTGAAAAATATGTCATGGCAAAAGGTAAGATTTAAAGAAAACAAGAGCATGACAAATACAGGACAGTTATGAATTAGGCCACGTTGATATGAGTAAATATCATATCATGTTTTGTACTCGATCACTTCCTGATATATATTGTTTACACACGGTATCCCGTGGTTGCAGGAAGTGATGTCGTGACTTCTGCTTTGAATTGACAGCAGACGTGAGTTTTGATTTGGGACAAGCTAGCGTCTCTAACCGGCAGTCTGCTTGTGTCGTTTGACCAGTATGCATGGAATGTGTCCAGTAGGACCTAATTCTAGCTTGTGTTAATTGCCTTTGGGCATCTTTATATTGCACCTGCAAGATCGATTACCATCACTGCCTTATGCATTCATTAACTGTATAATGTCAGATTAGTCTTAGCAGTGTGTATGGAATTCTTGGGCACGTAAGTTGACTGTTCCATTAAAACTGAGAGTATCAGAATCAAGGACAGTAGAGACATGTGCTAGTAAAAGCTACGATGTCATACCATACTCAAGATGGAGTACTGTGTTAATAAATATATGTGAATCGTGCCAAGAAGTTAGGCCTTGTTACTGAGTACCTGTGGTGCGGGCCAGGGAGATTGTGTGTGACTGGCCATATCTAATATATATATTATAATTCCTCAAAAGGAATATCCAAGGAGAACCCTGGAGGGTATTCAGCAGGCCACTGTAATAAGGAGTGTCAAGCCTTTAGTCTAATGCACTCTTACCACAGGACGTCGGGAGGACAGTTCCTGTAATAATAATATTCTCTTAAAATTACCCCGCACCACACGTCATCATCACTAACGTAAGGTGACATGATAATGTTAGTTTCGTCATCTAACAGAAAAATCGAGGTTCAGTGTTGCGTACTTTTTGTGTACCTTAACTGTAGCAAAAATGGACATAGTCTGGCTGCAGTTAAGTTGGTAAGCACCAGCGTATGTATTAAGAAGATAATTTATTTAATTTTTCGTGCACAATATTTGGAAATTTTAAAAGTAGTGCGCTTGTTGCCAAACAAGCCAGATGACGTAGAGGCTTGAACAAGCAAGCTGGCTTGGATATCAGACCTGTAGTCTGTGGATTTTAAACCCTTGTGATGGGTAAACATATTTCTTTCTCGACCCGGCCTTCTGGAGAGAAGTCATTGCCGGTGTCGACTACATAAGTGTTTCGTCGTGGAAGTAAAGCAAAGCTTTAATTATAAATTTTAACAATTTTCTTCAAGTCACCGTAGTATCTAGTCGTGATAGTCAATCAGACTGTACCAAATGGATTACGATTGAAGTCAAATTAATGATAGCCAGCCTACATATACAAGTTAAAGAGATTGTAGTTACAGAGAGATAACTACCGAGGTTATTTTAATGTACAGCCGTTCTTCGAGTACCGGCAGATTGGAAAGGTCAGTCAGAGAACTAAACCTGCATCATATGATTATGAATTGTCAAAACCGTGTCGAATGTCCTGTCCCGTCCAAAGTGGTCATTTGAATAAACTTTGTCGTAATTTGGAATCCTGGAGTTGACATATACTTCAGTTGGCACAAGCCCTTGATTTGATGTGCCACTGTTATTATTACGTTTCGACCTGATCACCCTGTTCAACTAATGTTCGCGTAACCAGTTTAGCACGATCGAGATAGAAGTCATGCCACCCATCTTCAAGACTCAATATGATTCTCTACAAATTTATAACAAATGGCTTCTACATTCAGTTTATAATCATTCGTGCCGGTAACAACTGTCCGACAGAAAACCAGCAGGCTTCGTTTATCTAACAATGTTTGACATTTCACTAGTGTCACCTTACGTTAGTGGTAACAATGTGGCCTAATTCATAACTGTTTCTAGCATGAAAAATAACATTACAAACAGACTTAATTCTGAGTATTTTCTAAAATTGTATGTTATGCTCTTATGTCATAGAATCACTAACTGTTATTAGAATCACTAGCACTGTTGTTTCCAAATTGGTAGCTTGTGTGCAGTACATATTGGTGTAGCTGTTGACATTGTGTTAATGGGGTCTGCTCTCATCTTTGTTTTGACTGTCTCTACAAAGTTGCTTCGCTTCAGTCTTCCCCTTCCAAGTCCATTTATTCTCTGGTGCATTGGGTGGTCTATCAGCCTCCTGAATTTCTCGGCTTGTTGCTGGGCTCTGCTATCTCTTCTATCCTCCATAGGTTGGAGGTGAGTAATCTTTTCCAACTCTTTTATGGGCGTTGACTTCATGCCCCCTGTTATGATTCTCATTGCTTGGTTTTGGGTTCTGTTTATTTTGTCAAAGTTCGACTTGGCTGCTAGTTAGCTGCATATCCTTTACAGGACGTGGCAATCAACACCAGCTTTTATTGGCTGTTTTGTGATTTTTCTAGGCAATTTTTTCGTTCAATAGTTTGCCATTGCTTTCTGAACGGTATGGCGCTTATACCATTGTTAAAAATCCACACAAAGCGATCTGCTACCAAATCGCCTGCAGCAGATTTTGAGCCTGGTATATCTGGATTATGAAACTGCATTCATATCCATTAGGCCACAGACGCCGACATATTAAAATGCTATGGCAGTTAATTTTCTTGGTGTTTGCTGAGTTCTAATTATTGAAAACAAAAAACTTACTATACAAAACCAGGTGGATCATCGCAGCTAAAGCTGAGCCGAAACCAAATAACACTTTTAGAATCAACGTAACTGTGTGAGGGTTCTGTAACAGAAGAAAGCATTTTGTTAAAGCACTGTTTTCTTGTTTTTTTTTTTTTTTTTTTTTTTTTTTTTTTTTTTTTTTTTTGCGTACGCCCGCTAATACTCGAGGCGAAATCTCAGGTTATTATTTTATCTCTAACCTGACATTGATTTTACGTGAGTATCCCTTTATTTCTTGTACAGAGACAGGTGTCCCTCGCCATTCAGGCAAATACTCGCCGATTTCGGAGGTACCCATTGCAGCTGGGTCGGCTCAGGAGCCGCCAGTCCCTGGTCGACGACACTCCTTCAAATGTCTTCGCCAGGTCTCGAGTTAATCCAGTCCAAATCCCGGTCGACGAAAAATCCTCAAATGCCGTCGCCCGGGTTTGATCCTGTATCACCCGGTCGCCAGAGCGGTGTGGT
Source organism: Oreohelix idahoensis (assembly GCA_024509875.1). Taxonomy (NCBI): domain Eukaryota; kingdom Metazoa; phylum Mollusca; class Gastropoda; order Stylommatophora; family Oreohelicidae; genus Oreohelix; species Oreohelix idahoensis. The sequence continues at coordinate 371,750 of JAMPIV010019191.1, read as the reverse complement.
AACCACTACGCTAGCGCGGCTCCCAGTTTTCTTGTAATTTAATCTTTCATTTATTGAGGTAATAATATTATTATTGTATTATTTCTGAAATTCATAATTCTTGTGTTCCTTAATCGTTGGGCAATCATGCTTTTGTGAAGTGTTGATCATCAAGTTTGTCTAACCGTAGATAACACCTTGTTGTTTAAGACAACATCCAAAAGACTTGACTCTGTAATGAAGTTTCGTAATTGCTAATTCTGCTGCAATTTCTTTTTCTTCAGCAAGAGCTTTGCATATTTTCTCTTGGGTCTCAACTTGAAGCCTATCGTAATCTGCCTTTAAGTCAAGTAACTGAGAAGTAAGAATCTTCTCTTTAGTAATCCTATCCCCAATCTCTACTTTCAATTTCTCAACCTCACGGGCAAGAGTATGTTCTTGATCTTTTTTAAGTAATATCAAGGCATAAGCTTCATGAATCTCTCTTTCTTGCTCTATATTCTTTGTCTTTTCTTGTTGAATTTCCAATTTGAGCGCTTAGCATTGAAATGACTGGTCGTCTCCTTATTAATAAAACTCAAAACTGCTGAGTCGGTTATTGCAAGTTTTTGTAGTAAATCCACATTCTTCTGTTTCAAAGTAATAACTGTATCCTTATCTGTGGATGACTTTTCCAATTTTTCCTTCTGAGATGTAGTCTCCAATTTAAGATACTCAATTTCTTGTTTGAGAATCTGGATAGTTTCTAAAGCCTTAGCTTTTTCTCTCTCAATATTTAAGTTTTCATGTCTAACCGCCATGTCAGATTTGGATTGTTCAAGTTTAATTTCCAGAATATCCAATTCTTTGTCCTTCATATTTTCAATATGATTCAAGTATATTTCATATTGTGTGTCCGCATAATCCTCAAGTTCCCGACCAGATTTTCCTAAATGCATCGCAGCGTTAATAAAATCCTCCAATGTTGCCATATTACTCCAGTGCAAGTAATGATCTTTTCCTTCATTCAATGCAAGCAATGTTATTTTCCTTTATTCAGTGCAAGTAATGATTCCTTATGTCCTTCAGTGCAAGTGACATTCCTTTCCTTCATTCAGTGCAAACAATGTTATTTTCCTTCATCCAGTGCAAGTAATGTTCCTTTCCTCCATTCAGTGCAAGTAATGTTCTTTTCCTTCATTCAGTGCAAGAAATGTTCTCTTTCTTTCAGTGCAAGGAATGTTCCTCTCCTTTTTTCAGTGCAAGGAATGTTCCCTTATTTCCTTCAGTGCATTTAACGCTCTCTTTCTGCTTTCAGTTCAATTAATTCTCCCTTTCTTCCTTCAGTGCAAGGAATTCTCCCTCCCTTCCCTTTTTTTTTCACTTCTTTTGGTTTTGAAGCATCAGACCACCACTGTCGTAGCCCCCATGTAGAAAGCCCTGCCCTAAAGCCTTCTTGTGCTCCTGAAGTGGCAGTTTCAGATCATTTTCCACTGTTGAGTTACCAGCCCTGAGCACAACACATAGCTGCCTCTTATGACATGCTTGGCAACAGCAGTAGGCCTGTAGCAGTCGCAACAGGGAAATTTTCAACTAACTTCAGAGCAGAGGCAGAGGCCTTAAAAACTGCATCAGAAATTCTAATGACAGAAGAAAGCTCAGAGAGACCAGTAGCTATCTTCTCAGATGCGCTGTCAGTGATTACAACATTGAAAAGTCAAAGTAATGCTGAACTGGATGACCTAAGAGTAACACTTCACAGACTATGTCAGCAGTACAAAAGAGATGTGATACAGTGGATCCCTTCTCACTGCAACATCCCTGGAAATGAAGAAGCTGACAGATTGGCAAAGGAAGGGGGAAAACTTCCTCAACTTGACACAAATATAACCTATGAGGAGTCCAAGAGTTTAATCAAGCGCAGATACAGGCACAAGTGGGAAGAAGAGCATCCAGGCCACACAAAAAATGATCCTTATTACCAGCTCAGCAGAAGAGAACAAGTGATAATCTTCAGACTTCGCACAGGTCATAACAGATTGAGATACCATCTAATCAACAAACTAAAGATAGGAACTACTAATGACTGCCGAACATCTGCTTCATAGGTGCCCACCATATGAGGAACAGAGAAAACGCATATGGCCATCACCAGTACCATTCCTGGAGAAATATCTACGGAGATATGAACAGCCTTAGGCTGACCACTGCTTTCTTTGAACTTATTCAAGTTGACATCTGAGGGTGAACGAAGAAGAATAACCCTTTCTATCACTGAGCTTTCACCATCATTCTCCACTCGAAACGAGATCACTATTTCTAAGACTCTCTCTCAAAATAAATTTACAACACTATATAAACATTTTTTTCCTGTATCATGAGTTTTCCTTACCATGTCAGCACTTGCGTCAGATCCAATGCCTCGGTCAACATTAACGGGGTTACAGCCTACATGAAGAAAAAAATTAAGATTTAAGTGCTGAATTAATGAAAATAAAAAAAATCTTAAAACATTTAAAAATTCAAATTTAAAAAAAAAGTATTTCCAAAGAAAAAAAAAATCTTAACACCTTCTTGGTAAATGACCCACACATGTGCAATGGTTCATTCTATTATGTTTCCCGCCAATGGCCCAAGTTTCACTTTAAAAAAAAATCCCTTTAAAAATGAAAATTAAATTTTCTGTATTAATTAAATATGTCAATTTGGCTAACAGTTCATTATATGAACTAAATTACAACTAAGTATTTTTACAGTTACTGTTATTCAGAATTGATGTCATTGCACTCCGGGCAAACCCATGGTGCTCAGTCTCCCATAGGAAATGTCAAAGGAAATTAATGCTAACTGTCCCAGTTGCACACTGATTGCATACACGGCGGATGCATCCTCTCATACATCCATTCCTGCTGGTCTTACATGTGATGCCAAATTCCAGCAGTCTTAGCCTTGATGATTCATCGATTGAAATGTCATTCTCTAATAGATGAACATTAATTGCCCTCAGTATTTCTTCCTTATCCATGTCCAATGTACCTTTTATGGTGCTCTTGAAGCTAGTCTGTCAGCTTTTTCACTGCGCATGACCAGGACAGTAGATCCATATCGGTTCTTGAAGATTTGATGCTTCTATATCTAATGGAGAACATAAAGTTTTTTTAAATATTTTTTATTTTTTTTTAAGTTAAAAATTAAATGGTACTTACGATTCAATCCCATGTCTGTAGTTTCATTTAGTGAACTTGCGTTTGCTTCGTGTACTGCTTCTCTCACTGAAAAATGTCATGGAAACAGGTAAGATTTAAAGAAAACAAGAGCATGACAAATACAGGACAGTTATGAATTAGGCCACGTCATCACCACTAACGTAAGGTGACATGATAATGTTAGTTTCGTCATCTAACGGAAAAATCGAGGTTCAGTGTTGCGTACTTTTTGTGTACCTTAACTGTAGCAAAAATGGACATAGTCTGGCTGCAGTTAAGTTGGTATGCACCAGTGTATGTATTAAGATAATTGTATATTTAATTTTTTCGCGCACAATAGCGCACAATTTTTGGAAATTTTAAAAGTAGCGCGCTTGTTGCCAAACAAGCCAGATGACGTAGAGGCTTGAACAAAAGCAAGCTGGCTTGGATATCAGACCTGTAGTCTGTGGATTTTAAACCCTTGTGATGGGTAAACATATTTCTTTCTCGACCCGGCCTTCTGGAGAGAAGTCATTGCCGGTGTCGACTACGTAAGTGTTTCGTCGTGGAAGTAAAGCAAAGCTTTAATTATAAATATTAACAATTTTCTTCAAGTCACCGTAGTATCTAGTCGTGACAGTCAATCAGACTGTACCGGAAAGGATTACGATTGAAGTCAAATTAATGATAGCCAGCCTACATATACAAGTTAAAGAGATTGTAGTTACAGAGAGATAACTACCGAGGTTATTTTAATGTACAGCCGTTCTTCGAGTACCGGCAGATTGGAAAGGTCAGTCAGAGAACTAAACCTAAATATATTTCTATGTATAAGGACAACTGTCATTAAGGAAATGTGCAGATGTTCCAATATTTGATTTTTGTTGAGGCCTAATATATGACAAGGATTGTAATATATACCTTAGATGCGATGAAGCATAATGAGGATCTCCGTCCTTGAGAAGGTCAACCGTTATTGGATTCACCTTATCATTTAACTGCCTCATGATTTTTATTTACATTGTGCATGCAAATATCCAACTATATATAAGTTGATGAAAGGACTTTGTCTGGAACTGTTCAACTGAATTATTGAAAAATACTGTACCTGCATCATATGATTATGAATTGTCAAAACCGTGTCGAATGTCCTGTCCCGTCCAAAGTGGTCATTTGAATAAACTTTGTCATAATTTGGAATCCTGGAGTTGACATATACTTCAGTTGGCACAAGCCTTTGATTTGATGTGCCACTGTTATTATTACGTTTCGACCTGATCACCCTGTTCAACTAATGTTCGCGTAACCAGTTTAGCACGATCGAGATAGAAGTCATGCCACCCATCTTCAAGACTTAATATGATTCTCTACAAATTTATAACAAATGGCTTCTACATTCAGTTTATAATCATTCGTGCCGGTAACAACTGTCCGACAGAAAACCAGCAGGCTTCGTTTATCTAACAATGTTTGACATTTCTCTAGTATCACCTTACGTTAGTGGTAACGATGTGGCCTAATTCATAACTGTTTCTAGCATGAAAAATAACATTACAGACAGACTTAATTCTGAGTATTTTCTAAAACTGTATGTTATGCTCTTATGTCATAGAATCACTAACTGTTATTAGAATCACTAGCACTGTTGTTTCCAAATTGGTAGCTTGTGTGCAGTACATATTGGTGTAGCTGTTGACAATGCGTTAATGGGGTCTGCTCTCATCTTTGTTTTGACGGTCTCTACAAAGTTGCTTCGCTTCAGTCTTCCCCTTCCAAGTCCATTTATTCTCTGGTGCATTGGGTGGTCTATCAGCCTCCTGAATTTCTCGGCTTGTTGCTGGGCTCTGCTATCTCTTCTATCCTCCATAGGTTGGAGGTGAGTAATCTTTTCCAACTCTTTTATGGGCGTTGACTTCATGCCCCGTTATGATTCTCATTGCTTGGTTTTGGGTTCTGTTTATTTTGTCAAAGTTCGACTTGGCTGCTAGTTAGCTGCTAATTATTGAAAACAAATGAAAAACTTACCATACATAACTAGATGGCTCATCACAGCTAATGCTGAGCAAATGACAAATAAAACCTTTAAGGTCAACGTTACTGAGTGAGGATTCATTTGCTGTAACAGAAGAAAGCATTTTGTTAAGGGGAGGGAGTATGTTCTTGATCTTTTTTAAGTAATATCAACGCATAAGCTTTATGAATCTCTCTTTCTTGCTCTATTCTTTGTCTTTTCTTGTTGAATGTCCAATTTGAGCGCTGTTGCAGGCTGTTTTTCCACTTCCAGTCCAAGGGACTTAATTGTTAGAAGTCTAGAACAAGCAAGCCGAATTTTGGTTGTCCCGCTTGGACAGCGGTCTGGTCCGCTTGGTTAATTGATTTAAAAATAATCTATTGTTTGCTCATATGTACGAGAATAGAGCGTGTTGATCGCTGCTAACATCTCACGGCGAGTCCCGTGTGAGATGAATTTGTTTAAGCTGTTTTTGAGGTGAGCGATATTCGCTGAGCTTGCCCGGGGCATGTGTGATTGTTTATATGTGATTAGCCATTAGTGTGATAAGTGATTATCTGCAGATAAAATGTACATTATTTGAAGAGATGTGTTATAGGCCTTGGTGTGTACAGGCCTGTGATTTGATACGTATTATTTGACGGATCCATGAACACATATATTATTCGCACTGCTATGCCAGCAGTTGCTCTGTGCTAGGAAATGACATATTTAGCATTCTGGTCTATTTGTTAACATTTTTCTCGTTAACGGCAGTGCTGGTCATTTATTTTATTTTAAAAACTACCCACATACTGTACTGCTCCTCATAATGGCATAGGCTAGTCATTCTGCTGAATTATTTTATAATTAGCCTATACCAATAGTAACAACTCTTCTTCTTCTTGCGATCGCATCTTTGATGTTTACACCGTCAGACGAGTTCTCATGATGAATTCGACTGTTGTTTGAAGTTCCTCTTTAGCTCCATATAGCTTTGAGTTTAGTGTTGAGTCATTGGGCCAGTATATCTTTCTTAACTGGTCATACAGAGGACAATCCTGTAGAACATGCTCAGCAGTTTGTTTGTTTAATCCACATGTGCACAGTGGTGAAGCAGACAATCGTAGCTTGTTGTGGTGAAGTGGGATGTTATAAATATTTATAAGGGACTTAGTGTACTGACTGAGATCAGCTGTGAAGGTATATATATATCTAATAAGAGTAGTATATTATATATATAACCTTACTTGCTACCACATATCTATATATCTCAGTCAGAATTATTCTGGAATAGTGTGATGCTACGTTATGTGTCTAGGGTATGAGTATGGTGAAGTGTAAGTCACAACAACAGACAGATAAACAATTTAATTTAATCCACTACTCTTGACAACACTGTGACACTCACATACATATAACACTCTACAAAGATATCTTAAAAGCGTCACTGATAAACTTTCAAATAACAATATGTATTCATTACTGGCATGAATGAATATGTGTCCTGATTCAACTACAAGGGAACCAGGAATCACAATCAATTTAAATTACAAGTTATGTACAGAATGTATTTAATATGAATATTGTAGTGACATATATTAGTACAAATGTTCTATGTGTGTCAGTTGTGTAGTAGTAAAATGAGGTAATACTGGTTTTGTTTTGTTCAAGCTCTGTTGGTATTGGTCATCATGACTTCAATAGTTTGTCTTTAGGGACTATTATTGGAGATGTTCACAGTTCCTGATTTTAAGACAAGTAAATTCCCCTCTGAATGGTATTTTTATAAAGTTATTTCAAGATGAGGGGACATAATGTTGAGCTCAGCTGGCCAATTCGCTTATCTGGCGTGATGGCGGCAGGAAAGGACTCCTCTGCTCGAATTCTCCTCTGGGCTCTGGAGACACCTCACTGATAGCTAAAAGGACCAAGGAGTATGCTGTCCGACACTGGATTCAGCAAATCTCTGCCCAGGTACTGCTCAGTACATCAAGACCACTGTCCCACAATTCATACGAATAACACAGATACGTTGATTAGCAATGAATTCTGGCACAAACTGGCACAAATTCCTATCTGCTTATGTTCCAGGCTTTTATTTTACACAAATATGAGCTGGCTTCAACGCACTGATGCTTTATCAAGCTTCTTTAAACAAGTGGTCTCGAACTAACGCTCCCAAGTGTGTATATCAGCGAGACTGGCCAATGAGCCACGTTTCGACAAGTGTTTGAAAAAATGTTATCTTTTCCCGTCTCCCCTAACAACCAAGATAGTATTTATAGCCCGACCAATCGTGGTTAGGCTTTCATTTGTTGCGCTCCAATCAATTTGGAGTTTACATGGTAGGCTATTTCTGTAACGTAAATTTTTTTCAAACACGTTAAAAAAAAATCTTATGAGCAGAAATGATTTTATGCTGTCAGGCACCCCCAATATTTTATTTTGAGTATAATTTATTAATTCCTGGACTATTTGCGTAACGTTTTACATATTATTTGTCAGCAAGCCCTAAGGAACCCAAAAATACTAATTTAAAGGAGCTACGTGGCTGCGTTCAAAATATGCAATTTCCTCTACCTCCTGTTTGGAAGATGTGCTGTCTGGGTACTGTTATGTGTTCAAACGTAAACCCATCTATTGTTATCTTTTCTAATAAGAGTCTGTTATGATTTATAAACCTAACTCTGGGAAAGGGTAGTGTATTTTATCACTGTCCGTCTGAAAAAGTTAGTGCTTGTAGACTTACACGCGCGATGCCAGCATTTGTATATCGCGCGTCGCGTGTTGCATGCGTTCCTGATTTTCAGCCCTCCCCTCTCGCTATCCTTTTGTCCATCTGTTCGTTCGTTTTGGTAACGTAATATAATTAATGTTAGGATTAATTTAGGTCATTACGCAGTACGTCTCAATGTTTTTCTTAGAAATGCAGCACACGTTTCATTGAAGAAGGCGGGTAATAATACAGTAAGCTTTTATATCAACGTGAAAGCGTTACAATTTGCAGACGAAGCAGAAAACAAGGGGGATTTCGAGTACATTCTTTGTGACAGCACTGTTATTTTACCATTGCTCTTCTCTTTATTAATTTTATTTGTTAGGCTTCATATTTACCTAATAATTTATATATGTGGATTAGAATATTTCATGACACCTCCCCTCTTAAAACAGACATTATATGTCAGTCCTTTATTCTATATACACATAGAGAAATTTATTATTATTTCTGGGGTTTACGGTGATTCTCATCACACGGATGGCGGCTTAAAAAATCCGCTCCCAGATTTGTTTTTCCAGATATATATTCAATGCTAAAATTATATGGAGCCAGAAGCAAAGACCATCGGAGTAACCTAGAGTTCTCATGCTTAGCCTGTGCTAAAAACGATAAAGGTTTGTGGTCAGTTTGCAACTTAAATGCCTTCCCATATAGATAAATATTGAATTTCTTTATTGCCCATATTACTGCAAGACATTCTTTTTCGCTAGTTGAGTAGTTGATTTCAGCTTTATTCAACTTTCTGCTAGCATATGCCACTGGGCTTAATTCCCCATCCAATGCATCTGATTTCTGTAGTAAAGTTGCACCTAGCCCAATATTACTTGCATCCGTCCTTACTATGAATTCTTGACTTAAGTCAGGTAATTTCAAAATGGGTTTACTTGTGAGCTTTTCCTTCAATTCTTGGTAAGTCATTTCACATTGTGGTGTCCATGTAATGCGATCTGGAAGTCCTTTACGTGTCAATTCAGTTAACGGTGCACATATGGAATTAAAGTTCTTGATATACTTCTGGTAGAAACCACATAATGAGACAAAGGATCTCACGTCCTTCTTGGTTTGTGGTCTCGGGGCTTTCTGTAGTTTCTCTAAATTCTTTGGGTCAGGGGTCATGTTTCCCTGATAAACTGTGTGTCCCAAAAATTCCAATTCTTTACATCCAACGCAACATTTGGTTGGTCGGGCTGTTAAATTTGCCTCCCTAAGTCGATCAAACAGCATGTTCAGAGAGTCAATGTGTTCCTCAAATGTTTCTGTTGCTATAAGGATATCATCCATAAAATTTGTTATACAAGGATTATTCAGAGGATCCAATAATTTTCTCATCATTCTAGAGAAGACACTAGGCGCATTCTTCAATCCAAATGGCAATCTATTAAACTCATAGTGTCCTTCTGAGGTACTAAAAGCTAGGTATGGTCTAACCTCAGGTTTTACTGGAATCTGATAGTATCCTTTACTCAGATCCACTTTTGAGAAATATTTAGCTTTATTTAGTCTGGCAAACATCTGATTTGTATCCGGCAATGGATCCACCTGTCCTTCTGTAATAGCATTCAGTCTCCTGTAATCTATACAGAGTCTATGTTCTCCAGAGGGCTTCCTTAAGAGTACCACCCCGGAACTATACGAAGACTCACTGTGCGAAATAATTCCTTCCTTCAACAGATAGTCTATCTCTTCCTTCAAAGCTTTTTCCTTAGCAAACGGAATCGAATATGGTTTCATACAGACAGGTGTGGAGTCTATGAGTTTCATATCATATTCCAATAGGTTTGTATGCCCTGGTCGGTCTGTTAACACCTCTGCATGATTATTTAGAACCTGTTGCACTCTCTCTTTCTGAGTTTTCGTTAAATGTGTACTGATTTTCACCTGTGCTGCTGTCTCACAGGGGTGTAATGGATATTCAAATGATGAAAGTGGTTCCTTTTTCATCTCCATGGCGATGGACAAGGTCAACAAGTGTGTCTCTTCCTGATGTTCTCTTTCCAAATATTTCTTCAGGAGATTCACATGATCGATTTTTTCTTTCCCCTTCTTATCTATCTTATAATTTGTTCTAGACACCTTCTCTAGAACTGTATATGGACCCTGCCATCCAATTTGTAACTTATTCTGACTCCCGGGCAAAAGAAGCAGTACCTTCTCTCCCACAGCCAAATTTCTGTCTTTCGCCTTCCTGTTATAATAGGCAGCATGTTTCTTCCTGGCTTGTTTCAAATTTTCATTGGCAAGTTTCCAGCCAGTTTTCAACCGAGTGGTCAGCTCATTCACATATTGGTATGAAGATGTAATGTTTTCCTCTGCCTTTTCATCAGTCCACGTTCTTAACAAAGCTTCAAGTGGACCTTTTATTGGCCTTCCAAACAATAATGTTGCCGGGGCCATACCGGTTGAACTATGGGGTACCTCCCGATAAGCAAAGAGGGCGGCGTGCAGGTACTGGTCCCATGTATCTGGTTTTTCATGTGCCAACTTTCTCAGGATCGACATTAATGTGCCGTTAAATCTTTCCACTTGGCCGTTCCCTTGGGGATGATACACACTACAATGGAAGTGTTTGGCCTGGAAGATCCTGAAAACTTCTTCAGTTAGTTTCCCCTTGAACTGAGAGCCATTATCAGTCAAGATTTGATTGGGAAAGCCTAACCTTGTGAAAATTGTGAGCAATGCCTCTGCCACATGTTTTGAATCAATCGATGACAGGGCTACTGCCTCTCCCCACATAGAACAAGTGTCCACCAGAGTCAGAATGTAGCTGTTCCTTCTCTTGGTTCGGGTGAGAGGTCCCACAAGATCCACGGCAACTCTCTCAAAGGGTGTTCCCACTATGGGCATTTCCCCCAGAGTTGCTGGTGCAGTCCAATGTTTAGGTGCTACTCGTTGGCACTCTGGACAGGATTTTACATATCGTTTGATATCTTCAGTTATTCCTGGCCAGAAATAGTGACAAGCTATTCGCTGTCCTGTTGCGCTGATTCCCATATGACCACTGAAGGGAATCGCATGCCCTAGTTCCAACACTTTAGTCCTATATGAAGTGGGAAGGACCAGCTGTCCGTGACCATTGGATTCAGATCCAGCCTTCCTATATATCAATTTGTTCTTCATATAAAACTCTCCCTTGCCTGGAGGTGTATGAGATTTGGGCAACTTCTTGAAACATGGCTTGAGTGTTTTGTCCTCAGCCTGTGCCTTCCTCATCTCATCTGGGTGAGTATTTATGGGATTATCCTCCTCCTTCTTTGTCTGTGATCTGGTCTGCACTGTTGCCAATATCACAGGTCTCTTGGGATTCCCCAAGAAGACATATCTACACCCCAATATTAGAGGGTAGATTGGCTCATTTATCACTGCTGCTTTTATGATTCCTTCCACATATCGCGTTTTCACTTTTATTCGGGCGACGGGAAGTGTCATGGTAGCTACATCCTTGGTTGCAGTTTGAATCTCCACTGTTTCTGTGGTGTATTGATCGGCCTGCACCAGGTGAGAACTCACAACGGAATCGTAATCTAAACCGGTATCATATAAACATCTTATAGTGACACCATTACAAATGACATCTTCACACACTGGGGGGTGGTATGGTTCCTGTAATTCTTCAGGTTTGCCCTTCTTTTCCTTTTTCCCCGATGTCATAGCAGCAAAATGAGGAGGTTTCCTTCTACAATGGTCAGTGTCATGATTGTTCATCTTACAATTTTTACACCACCTTTTTCCTTGGTTGAAAGATTTTCTTTCATCATATTTCCTTTCATCGAATTGTGGGAATTTATTTTTATTGTCATACCGTGGCCTATCAAATTGGTGCTTACCTTTATTTTGATCCTTAGGATCAAATTTATTAAAGTTCTGTGGTGCCCTAAAGTTGTCCACCTGTTTCTTTTTATTACCTGTTACCTCTGCTTGAGCTGCTTGATACCTTTCAGCAACATTTAGCAACTCACCCAGCCTCTCTGCACCTTGTTCCATGAGAAACTTTCTCAGGTCTGGAGCCATGGACTCTCTTAGTTGCTCTATAAGGACCATTTCCTTAAGATCTTGGGTTTTCCCCAGAGAAGTCCATTTCTCCAAGTATGTCTCGATTCGTGCAGAGAACTGGTGATAGGTTTCACCTGACAGTAGTTTAGCATTCCTAAATTTTTTCCTGTAAAACTCTGCATTCTTTTCATACCTTAACAAAAGAGCCTGCTTTAGCATGTCATAATTTTCCTGATCACCTCTGCTCATTTTTGCAAAAACTTCATAAGCTGCCCCACGAAGTCCCTGAGATAACTTTAAGCTCCACCTTTCTCTCTCTAACCCATACGTGGTAGCTAATAGTTCGTACCTATTTATATAGCTCTCAATATCATCGTCTTTCTCAACAAAATGATCTAAATGAAAGTTCATAGCTGAGATTGAGGCTCCTTGAGTAACCGTAGCATCAGAGGCAAAGGGACTGGCACCATTTTCAGGAGCATGGCCTTGAAACTCAAACTCCCTTAGTCGTAACTCATGTTCCCTTTGTAATCTCTTCTCCTCCTTTTCTGCTTCCCTCTCTGCAGTCAATCTTCTTTCTTCTGCAGCTACTTTCTTCTCTTCTCTTTCTGCTTCCCTTTCTGCAGCCTGTCTTCTTTCTTCTGCTTCCAATTTCTTAGTCTCTTTGTCAGCCTCAATCTGCAACCTCTTAGTCTCAGCCTCAGCTTCAAATTGTAACTTCTTAATTTCCCTTTCAGCCTCTAACCTTCTTTCGGCTTCTTTTTCTAATCTTCTTTCTTCGCGTTCAATAAATTTGTCACATTCCGTTGTGACATAGGCAACCATAACTTGCCCATCTAATCCTAACTCTTTTGCAGTCTGAACCGCAGCAGATCGAAATTTGGCCAGGTCCGCCATTGTCTATCAGGTAAATTTTTATAATGTCTACCCAACAATTCAATTTCTAACTATATATCTAATGGACAACACAGGCACCGTGAGCTCAACCTTATTTAATTCCACCCAAGGATACCTTTTAATTCTTATATTCCCTGAAGTGAATTACCCCCAATATTTTTAATAGTTAAAGATTCAAAATCCCAAGAGCGAGACCCCAATATATGTGGTGAAGTGGGATGTTATAAATATTTATAAGGGACTTAGTGTACTGACTGAGATCAGCTGTGAAGGTATATATATATCTAATAAGAGTAGTATATTATATATATAACCTTACTTGCTACCACATATCTATATATCTCAGTCAGAATTATTCTGGAATAGTGTGATGCTACGTTATGTGTCTAGGGTATGAGTATGGTGAAGTGTAAGTCACAACAACAGACAGATAAACAATTTAATTTAATCCACTACTCTTGACAACACTGTGACACTCACATACATATAACACTCTACAAAGATATCTTAAAAGCGTCACTGATAAACTTTCAAATAACAATATGTATTCATTACTGGCATGAATGAATATGTGTCCTGATTCAACTACAAGGGAACCAGGAATCACAATCAATTTAAATTACAAGTTATGTACAGAATGTATTTAATATGAATATTGTAGTGACATATATTAGTACAAATGTTCTATGTGTGTCAGTTGTGTAGTAGTAAAATGAGGTAATACTGGTTTTGTTTTGTTCAAGCTCTGTTGGTATTGGTCATCATGACTTCAATAGTTTGTCTTTAGGGACTATTATTGGAGATGTTCACAGTTCCTGATTTTAAGACAAGTAAATTCCCCTCTGAATGGTATTTTTATAAAGTTATTTCAAGATGAGGGGACATAATGTTGAGCTCAGCTGGCCAATTCGCTTATCTGGCGTGATGGCGGCAGGAAAGGACTCCTCTGCTCGAATTCTCCTCTGGGCTCTGGAGACACCTCACTGATAGCTAAAAGGACCAAGGAGTATGCTGTCCGACACTGGATTCAGCAAATCTCTGCCCAGGTACTGCTCAGTACATCAAGACCACTGTCCCACAATTCATACGAATAACACAGATACGTTGATTAGCAATGAATTCTGGCACAAACTGGCACAAATTCCTATCTGCTTATGTTCCAGGCTTTTATTTTACACAAATATGAGCTGGCTTCAACGCACTGATGCTTTATCAAGCTTCTTTAAACAAGTGGTCTCGAACTAACGCTCCCAAGTGTGTATATCAGCGAGACTGGCCAATGAGCCACGTTTCGACAAGTGTTTGAAAAAATGTTATCTTTTCCCGTCTCCCCTAACAACCAAGATAGTATTTATAGCCCGACCAATCGTGGTTAGGCTTTCATTTGTTGCGCTCCAATCAATTTGGAGTTTACATGGTAGGCTATTTCTGTAACGTAAATTTTTTTCAAACACGTTAAAAAAAAATCTTATGAGCAGAAATGATTTTATGCTGTCAGGCACCCCCAATATTTTATTTTGGGTATAATTTATTAATTCCTGGACTATTTGCGTAACGTTTTACATATTATTTGTCAGCAAGCCCTAAGGAACCCAAAAATACTAATTTAAAGGAGCTACGTGGCTGCGTTCAAAATATGCAATTTCCTCTACCTCCTGTTTGGAAGATGTGCTGTCTGGGTACTGTTATGTGTTCAAACGTAAACCCATCTATTGTTATCTTTTCTAATAAGAGTCTGTTATGATTTATAAACCTAACTCTGGGAAAGGGTAGTGTATTTTATCACTGTCCGTCTGAAAAAGTTAGTGCTTGTAGACTTACACGCGCGATGCCAGCATTTGTATATCGCGCGTCGCGTGTTGCATGCGTTCCTGATTTTCAGCCCTCCCCTCTCGCTATCCTTTTGTCCATCTGTTCGTTCGTTTTGGTAACGTAATATAATTAATGTTAGGATTAATTTAGGTCATTACGCAGTACGTCTCAATGTTTTTCTTAGAAATGCAGCACACGTTTCATTGAAGAAGGCGGGTAATAATACAGTAAGCTTTTATATCAACGTGAAAGCGTTACAATTTGCAGACGAAGCAGAAAACAAGGGGGATTTCGAGTACATTCTTTGTGACAGCACTGTTATTTTACCATTGCTCTTCTCTTTATTAATTTTATTTGTTAGGCTTCATATTTACCTAATAATTTATATATGTGGATTAGAATATTTCATGACACTTGTGCATGTGTTTATTCAGTTTGTTATGCCCTGTCCTGAGGCGAAAAATAGTTATCTGTCCCTACCGATTGAGAGTGTGATAGTCGTCTTTGGGTTGGTTCTGTTCTCTTCTGATAGTCTGGATAGCTCTCTTTTTCTCAAAGTATGTGACTTCATTATCTTCTTGTTCACATTCTCCTCCCTTTTTTGCAAGTTTATCTGCCTTTTCATTTCCGGGTACACCACAATGAGATGGTACCCACTGAAGTATGGTTCTCTTTTTGTCAGCTACCTTGTTTAGTTCATTTCTCAGATGCGGGAGTTTACCACCCTTGAGAGCTTGCAGGACAGACAGTGCATCTGTGAGGATGACTACCTGGTGGCAGTCAGAGTTGGTGTTATAAATCATATTTGCCAAACAACTCCTTTTCACACAAATGAAAACGCACTTTAAATGAGCTGTTTTGCTCCAGTGGATAGTTTAAACTATACATTAGGCCTATTCATTTTTATTTATAAATACTAATTTTTAATCACTTCTCAGCTACACTCTGCATTAACACACATTGGAAAACAGAACAGAACAGAATTAATGTATAATACACAAGTAAAAAATAACATAAATAAAGACATGCTACATAAAACATGTTATGGAAAATAGCCATTAGGTAGCCTAGCCTTCTTAAAAAAAAATTTCAATAAAAGCCTCTAAACTGCAATAGATAGAAAATCCATAGTGACAAAATAGGCCTACATAGAGAAACATTATCCATGCAACACCTGGACCCATGCATACACAGAAAGGAATGGAGAGCAAGGTGGCGAAATAAATGGTCAGGCGACAATCGACATTAAACACAATAACGCTACTCATCCTAGAATCCATGCACCAAAATACTGAGAAGTTGTTTTGGCCTGTTTGCATGTGAATATCAAGTGACAGCCATTTCATTTCCATCAAAGAAAGTAAGCCTCATCGTCGTTTTGTAAATGGTTGATCTTTCTGCCGCTGACATCACGTGATTTTAAGTTGCCGGATAGACATGTTTCGGCTTACAAGGGGGAACACCCACCCAGAAATGGGTTATCTTTTTTAAAAATTAACAGGAAAATAACTAACAAACTTGTTGACATAAAATTTGGCCACATGTTACAAGAGATATTATATTTTATGATGAACAAAGTTTACTTTATAAATTTTAATGTTTTATGTGAAAATAATTAATTAACATGAAGTGATGAAAAAAAAAAGAAAGGAAAACCCCCAGTGCACGAATTTCACTCACATAAAAAGTGCAAAGAATGCCAAACCAGCAGACGATGTGCATAACATCCCTACCTATGGCGTGAACCACCCAAAAATGTCTACCCCAATGAGTTTTGTAGATATGGCTCTTGCAATATGACCCTTTTAAATAGCACAAATTTAGAACTTTATATAGCAATATCTCTGTTTCTATACCATGTAAGAAAAAAGTGGAGGTTCATGCCATAAAGGATAACATGGGCTATAAGTGTGCAAAATTTGAAGGCTATAGCTTTAAAATTGTAGAAAATATCACCGGAACTGTGAATCGCAAGCCCTGTTTTCGTTAAAGTTTAGTTTTTAAAATGTTAAAACACTTATCTGATTCTCTTTGAACATTGATCTCATAAACTATTACAGATAAACACATAATTCAAAAAGAATATCAAAGTAAAAAGGCTTATAAATATTTAAAACACAATTACTATATGAAAATCAAAAATAACCTTTTTTGTCTTTTTCTGGGTGTATATGCCCCCTTTAATTAAATATTTCTTTCAAAATTATTTTCTTACCTTAACTTGGATTATTGAGAATTCACAAAACTCTTATGTAGTTCTGCTAACATCGAATGAAAAGAGCTGGGTGTGAACGAGTCTTGTGTGAGTTTTAGTCACGAACGGTCATCTGTTTTTTTGCTCGGTTTGAACGAGTCTTGTTTTCACTCACAACACGGGCCGCACGGGCCGAGACGGTCATCTGTGTTTTTTTTTTTTTTTAATTATCGTGGTCACAGAAATGATTGTTATTATAGTAGCCTCCCTTGAAGTTTTAGGGTTGGTTAACTTACAAACAGACTTTGCAAATATGGATTCCATACGCATGGGAACCAAAAGTCATTGAAAAAAAAAAAAAGCAGAAGCCAGCGACACAAATCCTCCTTTTGTTACATACAAATTAAATAGCGGTATCACGGCGACGGTGATAACTTCGCTCCGTGGATCATAACTGCAACAACAACAAAAAATTATTTAAAGTAGGCTATACAAAACATTTTTTTGTTTAAACAGAGTTAAGATATCCTACTCAACTTGCGTTCAATTATAATTATCATTTATAACGTTCGCCCTGAAAAAGGACGTTGGTTACGTCGTGTCCGTTTACAGCGCAGCTGCAATATTTGCTCCTTTCAGCAGCTCCTTTCCTACACGGCATTTTTTGGGACCGGGTTTGCCTTCCCTCTTCAATCCCTACTCCGTCAGCCAGACTGCAGTGATGCAGCCTTTTTCCAGGACCACCACTTGGAGGTGGAATAGGGTCTTGGTCAGCTCTGGTTCGCTGACCCTGACGGAAGCAGTCAGCTATGGGTTGCTAACTGCATTCTTCACTGTTGACGCGTCTTAGGTCCCATATAACGTATATAACATTAGATCTAATTGTCATATTACTATCCCTCAGACCTAAGGGTCTTTTATATTTGGACATGCGCCCTAATATAACCGACTAGTTTGAATGGGACGCGCCTCGCCAAGACGAGGCAAAAGTTTTACATAAATTTAAAAAAAAAAAAAAATCTAATTGTCATTACCTGCTTCCAGCTTTAGAAAATTTACCTTAAGAATCTATAGGCATTTTTGTTCCAATCTTCGGAACCCCAGTTGAGGGATTATAATTTACTGAAATATTATTTTCAGAACCAGTGGTGCTAATTACGTCATACTTCCTTCCCCCCCCCCCCCACCCGGTCCCTTGGGTAGTGAGATCGGATGCCTAGACTTCTCGGATAAGGGCGAAAATATAGGAGGTCCCGTGTTCAAGAAGCGCACGTTAAAAATTCCACCGCATTTGGAAATCGTAAAGAGTAGGCCTATCAGGCCGCTGACCTGGCAAAATTTAAAGATTGGGAAACCTACCCACCACAAAAGTATTTATAGAATGTGTGATTCCTGTACATTATATACACACATTGGGGTTCTCGCCGGTGCTACGGAGTTCGTGCACTGCGCTGAGATCCTCCTTGTGTGATCAAAGGGAGGTGATCGAAGCACAGATGGCGTTTTCCGTGTGCAATGAAGATAGTCCTTAAAAATCCAAACCTCACAAATAAATAAAAAAATAGTAATAAAATTAGAATAGAACCAGTTTTACGATAGAATGTTAGAATCAAAATATGGGACTTTTCGGTGTTTACTATATCTAGTGCCCCTTTATCATATAAGAGTTACGCCACCTAAAATTTGGCCGCCATTTTCGGCTGTACCCGTATTGCAGGAAAATGGACCCAATCGCGAGTTTCAGACCCAGTATGCATTTTCGTTTAGGTTAACTAATAATTTGAAATAAAATTAGATGCAAATACAGTAGCACATATATATGTCAAAATATAAAAGACCCTTAAGTGTAGGGAATTGCTAGTCATCATCATCAATTTTTTTTTGGGGGGGGGGGGAGACAACAAGACTGTCTGTGACCTCTTTATTTGTTTTCCTCTCTATCCATGAGACGCACCCCACTCTTCTATATATATCCCCATCTCGAATGCCTCAATTCTTTCCTCTAACTGCTTGTTCATTGTCCATGTTTCTAAACTACACAATGATGAAGAATATATGTAGCACTTGATGATTCTCGAGGGTATTCTTCTTCTTCTTCCGTCCTTAGCCACCGACCGTCAAAGCAGTCAGTGGCCATTACGCCTAGTGGCGTCTTAGGGCAACAGCAGATAGGTTTTCTTTGCCATTATTTCCCATCACGCCTAGTGGCGTCTTTAGGGCAACGGCAAATCAACCCATTTGCTGTTGTTTCCGTAATCGAAGTGACTGGCAAACGGGTGATCAGCCCGTCTCGAGGGTATTACCAGGCTACAACGTCTTGTATACTTTGACATGCACCCTAATATTAGCGGGTCTGAATGCACACAGCTCCAGCCTACCTAGCTATAAATGGGTACTTAACTTTGAGTTAGGGAAGGAAAAGACAGCGAGGAAGGAAACTGGTCTCCCCACCTCTCGATGCTGGACCTAGTATGGTGAAGTCTCTAACACTCCACTACCGCAATAAGTTACTGGGTTTCTGGTTCAAAGCTTGGTAGTGTCACGCATCAGTCTAACCAGCTGTAAAAAAGTACCTGACTCTGATCAGGCTACAACGTCTTGTATACTTTGACATGCACCCTAATATTAGCGGGTCTGAATGCACACAGCTCCAGCCTACCTAGCTATAAATGGGTACTTAACTTTGAGTTAGGGAAGGAAAAGACAGCGAGGAAGGAAACTGGTCTCCCCACCTCTCGATGCTGGACCTAGTATGGTGAAGTCTCTAACACTCCACTACCGCAATAAGTTACTGGGTTTCTGGTTCAAAGCTTGGCAGTGTCACGCATCAGTCTAACCAGCTGTAAAAGGGTACCTGACTCTGATCTTCAGTTAGAGAAGGCAACGGCAGCGAGGAAGGGAACAGGCCACCCCACTTCACAAAGCTGGGACCCAGTACATCGAAGTCTATAACACTTCACTCCCCTACGGCAGAATATGCTACGTGACTACCCTTGTCCTTGTCACCTGTTTGTAACTGTGGCTGGGGAGGTGTAGCGAAATCTGTGAGATAATCGCTAAATTGAGTAAGATTTTAGTCCTATGATAATAAATAAACCCGCCCGTATGTGTTTGCCTATTGTCGTCTTCAACGCCAGTAGAGCGCTGCCTTTTGTGCAGTGGAAATGCTTAAAAAATAATCCGCCGTAAAATCTAACACGCTTTCCTATTTTCGTCCTTGAGACTTACAATTAACATTTTGCCCGATCTGCTGCACGAAACTGCGGCAAGAAACAAATTAACATTTTGGCGATCTGCTGCACGAAACTGCGGCATTACAATTAACATTTTAACATTTTTCCTGATCTGCGGCACGAAACTGCGGCAAGAATTAACGCAAGATTAACGCCCCACCTTGTAAAACCCCTCTTCGCTCGACACGCCGTTCCATGCATATATCCGCGCTGTGGGACACGCCAGACGGTATAAACACACAGACAGTTTTCAATTCTCGCCGAGTAGTGTATTTCTGACGTAACCCTAACAAGTTAGTGTATTTGAATAACAAAAATGATAGAGAATGAGGGGGGAAGATGGCCGACTTATGGAAAAAGTTATAATTGACGATTGACAGTGACAAAACTGAAAATCCAAACCATAATGAAACTGACCATAAAAATCATATATTAGGATGGGACCTCAAGACGCAGCAATAGAGACCGCAGTCAGCGACTCATAGCTTGACTGCTTGCGTCAGGACCAGCGAACCAGAGCTGGTCAAGACCGTGCTCCACCTCCACGTGGTGGTCCTGGAAACAGTCTGCCGCAGTGCATTCTGGCTGAGCGAGCACGGATCGAAGAGGGAAGGCAAACCCGGTCCCAAAAATGCCGTGCAGAAGTCGGATGTGTCGACCGAAAGGTGCAGATATCACAGCTTAGGCGCAAACAGACACAACGCAACCACCGTCCTTTTCAGGGCGAACGAAGAAGAAGAAGAAGAATATATTAGGATAGCTTAGTGTCTCCTGAGAAATAATATGTTTTAATATATATGGTAGTCCAATTATTAGCCAAGATATTGAAGTAATACTATATGTCTACGAACGCTGTTGTTCTTGCTCGTTTATCCATAACGTTATTTGGGGACGCAAGTTTAAAAAAGAGGTAGTAGATTGATTCAAATCCGATTGGCTGGTGTGAGAGTATAGGAAGGAGGGTATTGGTTAGGCAAAAAGACTAAATATATTTTGAAGACTCACTCCTAAATGTTTGGAGTTTTTTTTTTTTAAATTCAAATTGAATAGCTAGACCCTCGCTGTGATTGGGCCAGTCTAGGGATATTGGAAAAAAACTTTCAAGGCTTGTCGTCAGAAGATACAAAATTGTTAGAATGCAAGCTGCGTTGAGAACAGCAGGCCAAGAGTGAATTAATATATTAATATATAAACCTTGGCAGTCTGGACAAGGGGCAAAGCTGATCTTACATATTAATGCTAATGCCAGTCAACGTATGTTTGTGATATTTCATTGAATTGTGGTAAGAGTGAATTTATTAATCTTATTATTATACTAAAATTAGTGTATGAGATACTGCTTGATTGGGAAGGTTTTGCGACTAAGTACAAAAGTCCCCAGCAGACTTATGCAGGGCCTGTGGTGTTGCACACAAGCAGTAAAACTGACATAATTTGTATAACTTAAAATGATTTCCACAGTTACCAGTGGGAAGGCTAACCCACATTATTCTATGGGAGAGAATCATTGTTGCAGTGTCAGAGGCGTTGTAACCATTAGGGAAAAGAATAGGAGCACTGGTATGATTGTGATCTCAGATGAAAATGGTTGAAATAGGTTGGTCAGAAAGATCTGACCCTTTTCTTTTATTATGCCATATATTGCTTGTGGAATGCTATTGTAGATGTGATATAAAGAATCATAACCTTGTTTCATGGTTTTTTTGTTCTGGTACTACGTCAGTGCCAGAACCCTGGTGAATTTACTTTCGAGAGAGTGGAATTGAAATTTTTGTGAGTACAAGCTGCCTACCACTACACCATGGACTCTGTTTGATTGGTCATTCAAGTGAACTAAAGGAGATTGTCAGCGTCATATCTACTGTCAGCATAAAGATAAGTGCCTTGTGTTGGCACTAACAAGTTCATCCACCGACTTTACTAAAGAGAACATAAAACATTTGCATATTAAATAAACAAGAGAACATATAACATTTGTATATTAAAGAAACATTCTACAAGAGAAGAACAGAAAGAGAGGGGATGATGACATCACCCCAACCCTACCATTAGTTACCAGTGTTACATTAGTATAGAAATACCTAAATATAATTAGAGTGTAATAGTTCTTTGTATGGACATAAGATCCACTGTGGTATTTAAATTTATGTAAATACAATCATACCTTTTCATTTTATTGTTGGTCCTGATTCAGAAAATTCTGATCAGGCAAATTAAAATTGTAATATATCCTGTTACACAAAATTTCAGCCACAGACTTCTTCTATAAGATATATCCTAGAGTGTTAGTTTGTTTGTGATTGTTGTATTGACCTAGTCCTATATATGTGTTAGAATTTAAGTGTGTTTGTATTGATTTGACTTACACTACTTTATACATCCATTACCCTAGACATTTAGACGTAGTCACATAAATAAGTAAAAATATAGCGCCAGGTGAGATCATAGGATGGTAGCAGATAGGGTCCCTGTAAATACTTAATCTTCTACTACTAAACTCAGGGACCTACACAGCTGACCTCACTTGGTAGACAAATAATATTTAATAATAACATCAATAACACCAAATCCACCACAGGAGGGGGGAGGGCTGACGAAGGGTAAAACCCGTACGCACATTTCGTGTCAACTAAGAATTCACGAGGAACGCACTTTGTGTTTTTAACTTGCCCTCCCTTTTTCAGTCAAGAAAAAGTACGGTGCTCGGTTTTAGTTATAAATTGCCACAAATTTAATTTCCCGGTGAATAATCACACAAGAACCGAATCACAAAACTTAATGACGTTGCACACAAAATTGTTAATAGGATTACTGGAACTTGATGATGTTTACAAAATTGTGAACAGGATCGCATAACTTTTCTATTTTTAGTTCACTTTAAAATTAAAATGTGTAGTCTAAACCGTGTTTTTCCTTTACTTGTTATATTTTTTGTAATTGTCGTGAAATATGGCACATTATTCCGAAACTAGCACTGTTTCTGTCCTTGGCTGTTTACGAGCAAATTAGACTTTAAGCAAGCTACAAGAAATTAAAGCTAGATCAAGGGTCGGCAATCTGTCGATCACGATTTACCGGCAGATCACTGTGGATGGTTTGATAGATCTTTAGGTGATAGTAGCGGGGTGGGGGGGGGGGGAGAGAAAGAGTGTTTGAACTAAGGAAATGTCGAACTAAACCTCTCCCGCCGGCATTTAAAATCGTGGTGCCCCCGGGATCAAAGGTACTTTTTCCGCATTCTCAATGACAGCTCTTGACTTGGCTACTAAAATATAGTTATCAACTGCATGAGATAAAAACACGACCTTTTCTTTATAAGGTTCATCATTCCCTCTCCCCACCGCTCACTTAAAACTAAACATACACACCACATAATATACGGTAAATCTTCAGAGTGCTCAGTGTTACTAAAGTAGATACTAAAAGCTCCTGGGTTGCCGACTGTTGTCCTAGCCCCACTTTACATATCAACAGATTCAGCCAATCACAAACTGCGAGTGAAAAAAAAAAACAGCGTAAACTATTTAGCAACAGATTATTTACTCTTCAAATCCGATAATTACAGATTTTCAGCTAACACAAGCTCTCACACTTCCCCGTCCTTCCCCATATTAATTAATGAACCAGACAAGACATGATTATGGGATTGCTACGGGAATTTTATTTTTAAGAAATAAAGAGGGGAATCCCGTTACCGCTCTCATTCTTCTATCATTTTCTAGACACAGTATTACGGTCTTTCTCTTGTGTTTCTGACCAATAGAGATGAATAAGAAATATCTAGAAGTACTTACTTACTTACTTACTTAGTCGTTCCCCTTCTACCGTGAGGTGTAGAGGTTTGGAAGAGAGAGCGCCAGACCATTCTATCAGCTGTCTTCTTCCTGGCCTGGTTCCATTCTAGTCCTCGGTCCTTCAAAGATTGTCTAATGTTGTCCTCCCAGCGGACTCTGGGTCGTCCTCGGGGTCTGGATCCTTGGCTCTTTGTTTCCCATGCTTGTCGTGGTATCCGATCTTCTCCCATTCTGCAGACATGGCCAAACCATCTTAATTGGGACTGTTCTACTTGGGTCTGCAGGGGTTAGGATTTAAGGCCTTGACGTATCGTCTGGTTGCGTACCATGTCTCTTCTTGTTACTTCAACCACCTTCCTCAGATACCTCATTTCTGAGGTTTGGATCTGGCTTTTATGGGTTGTAGTCATTGCCCAGGACTCGCATCCGTATGTCAAGACTGGGACATAGGTGGAGCGGTATACAGCCATCTTCGTTTTCTTACCAACCTCTCTCTTGCTGAGGAATCCTCGATTTATGGCCTGAAAAAGTCTCCCAGCTGCTGCTTTTCGAGTGGCCAACTCTTCTTTGATGCCTCCCTTTCGGTCTATAATAGCTCCGAGGTATTTAAAGTGGTCGACCTGCTCCAGGACCTGTTCTCCCAGCTTAATCTGATGTTTTCTTTCTTCTCGTGATATCACCATGGATTTTGTTTTAGAGCTGCTTATGACCATCCCTTTCTTCTCCAGCTCTTCCTTCCAGACTTGCAGGTTGGATTGGAGATGTGCCTCTGATTTAGCAATCAGGGCAACATCATCAGCAAATGCCAGCTCCGAAATATAGACCTGTCTCATCTTCCAGTACCCCACTGAATACTTTCTTGTTCTCTCCTTACATGCCTTGATGACATCGTCCATAAGGAGTATGAAGAGGTAAGGTGATAGGATATCACCTTGTCTTACACCAGTGGTGGTCCTGAACTCTTCCGGCTTATGGTTTGCTGTCCTCACATAATTTCTGCAAGACTTGTAGAAGCTCTGTATAGCATGAATCAGAGGTGCTGGAATATTCTTCTTTGCCAAACAGTCCCAAAGTTTGCTCCAGGGGACCCTGTCAAATGCCTTTTCCAGATCTATGAAACAAAGATGCATCTCACTCTTATACTCAAGGGCCTTTACACTCAGCTGTCTGAGTGTGAAGATTAGGTCTTGAGTACTTCGGTTTGCTCGGAATCCGCACTGGACCTCATCCAATTGTGGCTCAGCTAGGCGTCGGAGTCTCTGCTCTAGGATTCTAGAGTAGATTTTACCAGGGACACTGAGAAGGGATATGCCTCTATGGTTTCCACACTGTCGATTGTCACCCTTTTTGAAAATTGGTGTTATGATGGCAATCTCCCAATCCTTTGGTATGGTCTTGTTGTACCACGCTGCCTGTAAAACCCTTAAGAGTAATAGGTCGCCTGATGCTCCCATGAACTTAACCATTTCTGGTGTTATACCATCATGCCCTGCTGCTTTGCCCATCTTGATTTTCTCCAGTGCTGCCTTCAGTTCTTCCATCTTTATGTCATCTTCACCATCATTGGTTTTCTCTTCTGTGCTAGTGTTTATCATTTCTGATGCTTCACCATGCTCACCATCCAGGAGTTCTGAGAAATATTCTTTCCATCTTCCCATTACTTCCTTCGGGGCAGTAAGCAATTTGCCTTGCTTGTCCTTTATAAATTTGAGAGGGCATTGTTTTTCCTTCCTCATGTTCTTTAGGGTCTTATAGAACAATTTCTGGTTTTCTTGTGCATCTTTTTCTAGCTTTTCTTCAAATTCTTCCCAGGACTTCTGTTTTGCTGCTAGCACTTTGTTCTTTGCTTCTGTTCTGAGTGTCACATATTCTCTATATTTTTCCATTTGTCCTGTTGTGTTTTTAGCTCCTAAGTATTGTTTCCATGCCATTTTTCTTCTCTCTTATTTTCTCTTTGACTTCCTCTGTCCACCAAGGTGTCCTCTTTCTCTTGTTCCCAAGTCGGACTTCACCGCATGCTTCTGCAGCAGCTGTCTTTATGATATCCTTGAATTTAATCCAGAGGGTTTCCAAGTCATCAGGTCGTTCTTCTGTGTTGCTCACCGCTGCAGCAATAAGCCCCTGATATCTGGTCTTAATTTCTGGCTCTCTCAGCTTGTAGGTCCTAATGCTCATTTCTCCTGCTCGTTTACTTGGTTTCTTGCGTGATGTTGGACAGTTCCTAGGCTGAGCAACTCTTTCAGTTGTTCTTTTGATTGTTAGCAGGTAGTGATCACTTCCAATCTCTGGCCCCCTCCAGACTCTAGCATCTCGGACATATTTGAATGAGCTTCTCCGAACAATGGCATAGTCGATCACTGACTTCTCATTCTTTGTTGGTTCACATCTAGTGTATGCATGTATGCGCTTATGGGGGAACTTTGTGTTTGTAATGATCAGATTCTGCTCACTGCAGAATCTAAGGAGTCGCTTTCCATTGTCATTGAGAGTATCTTCTCCATATCTTCCAATAACTCCACCCCATCTAGCATGGTCATTTCCAACTCTGGCATTAAAATCTCCGAGCATGATAACTTCATCTAGGCAGTCATCCACTGTCCTTTGAAGCAGCTCGAAGAATTCCTCATTGACCTCTGCTCTCTCATCCTCATTTGGCCCATACACTATGACCAGGTTGACTATGGTTTCTCCTTCTTTTAGTTTAACAACCATAATGCGCTCCGAGACAAAGTTCCATCCCTTGATACCATCTTTTTGATTTTGGGCCACAATGCAACCCACGCCCCCTTTAGCTCTTTCAGACATGGGTACACCACTGTAGAGCAGCGTGTTGCCATCGAGATCCATGACTCCTTGTCCTTTTTTCTTTGTTTCCGTTATAGCCAGGATTTCTAGTTTTGCTTTCCTCATCTCTTCCACCAGCTCCTCTTCCTTTCCATTTATACTTCTTGTGTTCCAAGTTCCATAAGTCGTAGTCCGTAGTCCGTTCCAGTTCGTCGCCTTTAGAATCAGTCCAGTTTTCTCTCTTGTGTTGCTAGTAAACCTCAGAAATGAGGTATCTGAGGAAAGTGGTTGAAGTAACAAGAAGAGACATGGTCCGCAACCAGACGATCCGTCAAGGCCTAAAATCCCATCCGCTACAGACCCAAATAGAACAGTCCCAACTAAGATGGTTTGGCCATGTCTGCAGAATGGGAGAAGATCGGCTACCACGACAAGCATGGGAAACAAAGAGCCAGGGATCCAGACCTCCACGACGACCCAGAGTCCGCTGGGAGGACAACATTAGACAATCTTTGAAGGACCGAGGACAAGAATGGAATCAGGCCAGGAAGAAGACAGCTGATAGAATGGTCTGGCGCTCTCTCTTCCAAACCTCTACACCTCACGGTAGAAGGGGAACGACTAAGTAAGTAAGTGTTGCTAGTAATCGTGATTTAAAGCAAACAGGTGATTGGCCTGTTGTGCCTTTGCATGGTGGAGGGGCTGCCTCCTTACGGCCTCCATGCAGGTCGCCCTCCTCCTTTTTCATCCGGGCTTGGGACCGGCATTGGCGGAGTTCTAGAAGTAATTGCGTCTATAATTATTCTGGTTCGGTCCTCGTTGCGAAACTCCGTTGTTACGTTGGGTGGGCGTGCTAATATCCATTGTTCGCGACGCACTTTTTTTGTGGTGCCTAGTTGGCAGTGAGGCTAGTCTCATTTCACTCTTGTAGCGAGGGAGTGGTGCCGTTCGATGAAAGTCAATTAAATATCTGGTAAAGTCCGTTATATAACTAGAACCACCAGGCCTTTACACCCCTCCACTTTAATATTATTCTTGTTCATAGTTTCTTCTTGATTTTGTTTGTTTGTTTTTTATTTTATTATTTAACGTATAGGCCTAAGCACAATTGTGAGTATCCCTATTTTCAAATGTGATGCCACTTTCTCATGTCGGCAGTTGTTCATATTATTTGGAATTGAAAACAATATATATCCTCATTATAACTCATCAGAGGTTGAACGGGATTTCTGTTTATCTTCATTAATTTAAAAAAAAAATAATAAAAAAATGGTGCCGTTCAGAAGGCCTTGGGTTCGAGTTCCTGGTAAGCCTATCGCTCCTGTTAGTTTTCTGTAGTCTAATTTTCTACACCTTTATTTCTTACGAGTGCCTGCAAAAATACCAATTTATGTGTATTATTTATTTTTATTTCTAGCCCTTCCTCACTCACTTTAAAAAAAAAAAAAAAAAAAACTTAAAATGTAAAAGTCTATGCCTACACTTTTGTTCGTTCTTTGCACGTGCCTACAGCGGCGTGATGCTGACCACATTACCCCTAGTCAAGAAAATATGGGCCTAACACCATATTCCTAACATAATCAACGGGCATGTAACGGGATCCTTGACATGACATAAGGGAAGGTTGAAACACCCCCCCCCCCCCACCCCCACAAAAACAATTTAATTAAATAAATAAAATAAAATAAAGATTTTCATTGAAAATATCACATATTATAAACCCGGTCCCAAAAAATGCCGTGCTGAAGTCAGATGTGTCGGCCGAAAGGCGCAGATATCGCAGCTTCGCTGCAAACAGACACAACGCAACCAACGTCCTTTTCAGGACGAACGAGGAAGAAGAGCATTGTAGAAATATATTGCATTAGAAAGTATATTGATTTTACTACATTTTTTTATGTTTGTTTTCACTAAAAACTTCCTGGATGATTTTAAATAATTTTTAAAGTAAATCAGGTAGGTGTATTTTTCCCCTAATTATCTATGCAGGGTGTAAAAATGTATGCATCTTTTCGTCTAATGCAGTGGTGGCCAAGCTAAGGTTGGCCGAGGGCCAGATTATGGTAAAGGGTAACACCAGAGGGCCAGACCCATAAAATCCTTAAAAAATAACGTTCTGAGATTTAGTTTTACATATACTTGTATAATGAACCACGTACAAAACGCATCTGCAAACTACTGTACTGCACATCTGCCAAGACATGCATACCAGTCTTCGGACTTAAATTACTGTAAAAAAAATATAATGAATCTGTTGTTTTAATTTGTTTTGTAATTTGTAATATGACATGTAATTATTTATTTCAAACATACATTTGTGTGTTATTTCATTGTGAAGAGTGTGGCTTCAATCAACAATAAGAGGCCGGCTAAAACAGGTTGGCGGGCCGGTCAAAACTGGTTGGCGGGCCGGATCTGGCCCGCGGGCCGTAGTTTGGCCACCGCTGGTCTAATGCATGGACTGTGACAATTTGTGTACATGAACGATGAAGTACAGGGTGATTGAAAAGTCAACTCTGATATTGTTATTTCTTAACTCTTATCCAACTAATCTATATGAGACATACATCAAGATAAAGAGAGTTGAATGCTTATTTATTGTATAAAATGCTATGTTTACACGAACATTACAGCTGATTGTGAGATCCTGGTTTTTAATTTCCATAAATTTGTCTCTGTTGATTGTTTCCAAAATCGTTTATAATTAACGGGTATTCCCGAATATGCCGAATAAATTGGCCATGTCCCAGCGTGGCTTTTGTGTACGTGATATTAGATGTGACCTTTTGTCACGGATTGCCTTCCCTGCTTGGCAGTAGTCCACCAGTGGCCAAAACTCAAGAGTATCTAAAATGGATCGTCAAAGGTGTCTACCTTCGCACAGGATTTCACTTGGCCGAGATGTAGATAGAAGGGTAAAGACGCTTTTATCCCAAGGTAGTGTCCACAAGATATTTTCTGAAGTAAGGAACTATGTGGCCTTGGCAGAGCAATTGTTAACTTACATCTGATCCGTCACGTTTTGTGAAGAATTAAGCAATGGTTTTAGCCCGTTCAAGCCCCCAGTTGGTATAATGCAACGAAATTCTTGTGTATGTCTTGGCTCTCAAGATCAGTGTTTCTCAACCTTTTTTTGTTCACGGAACACTTTTCAATTTTCTAAAATGTTGCGGAACATCTATCTGACCCTGCGCCTATAAAAAAAAATTACAGTGATATATACGAAACTAAATACACTAATTTGTAGGTACTTTAGAATAAAGGACACTCTCAATTAGATTTTATTTTAATTGTTTAAAATAATTAGAACAAATATTTGACAAACAAAAAAAGAAATGGTTTTCATACAACTCGGATGGTCCTAATGCGATACTTGGGCTTGATGCTACTGAGCAGTTTCTTGGACATTATTTTATCTTATTTTATCTGTAACACAGAGAAGCATTTCTCCTTGTTTGCATTTAATGCTTGTAAGTGTTGGAAATCCCAACTCACATAAATATGACGTAGAAAGCTGCATCAAAATAATTTAAGATCAGTTTGCAATAACAGAATACTCGTCTTTAACAGAAATTCAGAATGCGTCCAGGGGTGTCGCAGAGACTGTGATCAGTTGAAATAGAATCTAACTGTTCTTCTATTATTGTAAAATCCAAGTCAGATGAAACTGGTAAAAATGTATTTCTTACCCAGTCGAATCTCTCTGTAGTCAACGATGGAAATTATTGGTGGACATTTTGCTCCAATACTTCAAAATGCTCCATTATAAGGGAAGCAATATCTTTTACATTCTTTTTTTTTTTGGTACCAGTGGAAACATATGAAGATTACCTTCCCTAGCTCTGTTTAACCAGATTAATATAGGTTTCTAATGCCAGTAGCTGTGTATATCAGTAGATATAAGGATGTTTTCATTTCGCACACGCATACTGGTATTCCAGCTGTTTAGGCATCTAAATATTTCTGCCAGGTAAAATTAGGTCCAAGTGGAATTACTATGCTTCGTCCATGGCCTTTGAACATTGTTTATGCGCCTCTTCATTAATTCACAACCCTCCACTCCCAAAGATTACCTTCCCTAGCGCTGTCTCCCTCCCCGCGCGAGCGATGAAATGCTCTGTTCAGACAGTTATCTGGTTGATCCTGCCAGTAGTCATATGCTTGTCTCAAAGATTAAGCCATGCATGTCTAAGTTCACACTGTCTCACGGTGAAACCGCGAATGGCTCATTAAATCAGTCGAGGTTCCTTAGATGACACGATCCTACTTGGATAACTGTGGCAATTCTAGAGCTAATACCGGCGAACTTCTGTCTCTAACGACTGTGTGTGGTGCCTTTTTCGGGCCCTCCCAGTATCAGAAATCGAGACAGAGAGTCGTGTCCGTTCCAGATAGCGCTCGAGAAGTCCGGCATTTTCCTCAGACCTACGGGTCTCGAGGTGTCTGCGTTCCCTTATATGGTCAGCAATGACTCGGGGACGTAGAATGTCTGGCTCCCAGACCCTCTGCTCTCGAGGTGTCTGTATCCCCTATACAGTCAGTAATGACTAAAAGGGAAGATGAATTGGAGGGCAAGTTCCGCATCCTACTAGTGACTAGGCTGTTGCTACTGGTGTCAGACTGTATCGGCTAGACCGTTCCTCTGACGTCCAGGCCGGGTCATGCTGCATGGGCAACAGCCTGATCTAACATTGCCCAACCTCGTGCCACCGAAAGTTATTTCGGGAGGTACGCTCCTTTGGTCAGAAATGACTGATAAGGAAGATCACTCCCAAAGGAGCATAGGCCTTCAACAAACACATGCCAAGTCCTCTTGTCACGTGACATCATCTCAAGTTCTTTCTACGTTCTCCTTATCATTTTCACCTCTGTTTCCAGCTCTCTTCTCCGTGTGCTTCTTGGTCTACCTCTGCTTCTCTTGGCCTGGGGATTCCAGAACAAGGACTGCTTTGTAATGCTATCAACAGTTTTCCTCAGTGTGTGTCCTATCCATCACCATCGTCTTCTTCTCATCTCTTGTTCCACCGGCACTTGTCTGGTTCTTGTCATCAGTTCCACGTTGGTAAGCTTGTCATACCATTTTAATCCCTCTATTCTACGCAAGCACCCATTTATGAAAGTCTGTAGCTTTTTGGTAGTTGTCTTTGTTGTTCTCCATGTCTCAGAGCCATACAATAGGACTGACTTCACATTTGAGTTACTTACTTACTTAGTCGTTCCCCTTCTACCGTGAGGTGTAGAGGTTTGGAAGAGAGAGCGCCAGACTATCCTATCGGCTGTCTTCCTCCTGGCCTGGTTCCATTCTAGTCCTCGGTCCTTCAAAGATTGTCTAATGTTGTCCTCCCAGCGGACTCTGGGTCGTCCTCGGGGTCTGGATCCTTGGCCCTTTGTTTCCTTTGCTTGTCGTGGTATCCGATCTTCTCCCATTCTGCGAACATGGCCAAACCATCTTAATTGGGACTGTTCTACTTGGGTCTGCAGGGGGTAGGATTTAAGGCCTTGACGTATCGTCTGGTTGCGTACCATGTCTCTTCTTGTTACTTCAACCACCTTCCTCAGATACCTCATTTCTGAGGTTTGGATCTGGCGTTTATGGGTTGTAGTCATTGCCCATGACTCGCATCCATATGTCAAGACTGGGACATAGGTGGAGCGGTATACAGCCATCTTCATTTTCTTACCAACCTCTCGCTTGCTGAGGAATCCTCGATTTATGGCCTGAAAAAGTCTCCCAGCTGCTGCTTTTCGAGTGGGAAACTCTTCTTTGATGCCTCCCTTTCTGTCTATAATAGCTCCGAGGTATTTAAAGTGGTCGACCTGCTCCAGGACCTGTTCTCCCAGCTTAATCTGATGTCTTCTTTCTTCTCCACATTTGAGTTGAAAATTCTTATTTTCGTGTTGGATCCGATTTCTCTTGATCTCCATATATTTCCCAGTGCAATGAAAGCTCCTCTTGCTTTTTGTATTCTTATTTTGATATCACTGTCTGTCCCTCCAACTTTGTCTATATTGCTGCCAAGATATGTGTACGATTCTACATCTTGTATTGGTGCTTCTTCAAGTTCAACCCTGTTATCATTACCTGCATTTATTCTCATTATCTTTGTCTTTTCCCTGTGTATTTTCAGACCCAATTGCTGTGACCTCTCATCGAGTGTTTTCAATTTGTCCTGCATCTGATTACGGTTATCGGACAGAAGAGCCAAGTCATAAGCAAAATCTAGATCATCCAACTGCTTAGTCAGAGTCCACTGGATTCCATTTCTGTTGTGTGTTGTCGATGTTCTCGTAATCCAGTCTATTGCTAGTAAGAAAAGAAATGGAGACAAGAGGCATCCCTGTCGCACTCCTGTTCTTATCCCAAACGGTTCTGTAAGCTGTCCTTCATGAAGAACTCTGCATGCCATGTCTTCATATGTTTTCTTTATTAAATTAATGATCTTCAGGGGAACTCATTAATGCCTCATCAATTTCAAAAGTGATTCTCTGTCTACACTGTCTTTTTGTAGTCCACAAATCCAATGTATAGTGGTGAATTCCATTCCAGACTTTGTTCAACTATTATTCTCAAAGTATCTATCTGGTCTGTACAGAATCTGTTTTGTCGAAAATCTGCTTGTTCATCTCTCAGTTTCTTGTCTATGGACTCTTTTAATCTTTCAAGGATAATCCTGTTTAATACTTTTCCTGGCACTGAAAGTAACATTATTCCTCTATAATTTGTGCACTTTTGTAAATTTCCCTTCTTAGGCAACTTAACCAGATATCCTTCCTTCCGTTCTGCTGGTATCTCTTCCTTTTCCCAGACTTTACCAAGTAATTTATATAACATCTCTGCTTTGATATCTGCTTTGATGGCCTCTGCTGGAATGCCATCAGGTCCAGACGCTTTTCCATCTTTTAGAAGAGTTATGGCTTTCTTTATTTCTTCCTTCGTTGGTCTTTCACCGTTAATTTGTAGCTCTTCTTCTGCTGGCTTGAAGTCCGGGGGGCTATGTGGAGCTGGTCTATTGAGAAGGTCCTCAAAATATTCTGTCCACCTCTTCATTTGCTCTTGTATATTACTGAGCAGTTTTCCATTCTTGTCTTTTATGAAGCAACTTGTTTGCTTGTATTTCGCAGTTAGCTTCTTTGTGCTGTTATACAGTTCTCTCATATTCCCTTTGGCTGCAGCATCTTCTGCCTCTCTTGCCAACTCCTCAGTATACATCCTCTTGTCTCTTTTGGTACTTCTTTGTTTGCTTCTGTGTACACTTCTTGAGCCTTGGCTTTGGAACTTCTGGTTTTGCTTGTGTTTAAATCTGCTTTCTTGTTTTTCCTGTCTTTTATCTTATTGATGGTTTCTGTTGTTATCCATGTTTTTTGTTGTCGTTCCCTTTTCCCCAGTATTTTTTCACATGTCTCATTCCATACCGTTTTGATTTGCTGCCAATAGTCTTGTGTATTCTCTGCATCTTCCAGCTGTTGGAGCACTTGGAATTTGTTGGATATTGTGACCGCAAATTTGCCTCTTGTTTCTTGATTTCTTAGATGTCCTACATTAAATAGTTGTCTACAATTTTGCATTGTTGCATATCTCTTGAGTTTCATTTTTACTTTGGCTATCAGAAGGTGGTGATCTGATGCCACATTTGCTCCTCTATATACCTTTACATCCTGCAATGATGATCTAAACTTCTTGTGTATGCATATATGATCAATCTGATTTTCTGTTCTATGGTCTGGTGATATCCATGTTGCCTTGTGTATTCTCTTATGTGGAAACATGCTTCCTCCTATAGCCAGTTGATTTGAAGCACAGAAGTTTGAGAATAGTTCCCGATTTTCATTCAATATTCCTAGCCCCTGTTTTCCCATGACTTCTTCAAAGCCGGTGATGACTGTACCTATCTTTGCATTCATGTCACCCATCAAAATTGTGATATCTCTTCTTTTTACTTTTTCCATAATTTCCTGTAGTCTAGTGTAAAATGCTTCTTTCACCGACTCTTCTTTGTCATTAGTTGGTGCATAACATTGGATGACATTTACATTTATTTTCTTTTTAGCTGTTTTAAAAGAAGCTGGTATTATTCTGGATCCAACAGCTTCCCATTCAATGAGTGCTTTCTGTGCTTCTTTAGATAACATAAGAGCTACCCCTTCACTGTGGTGTGAACTTTCGTCTTCGTGTCCTGAGGACAGCACCAATTCACCTGTGATAAGTTTCTTCCTGTCTACCCCCTTCCACTTTGTTTCACACAGTCACAGAACCTCGATTTTATATTCCCTCATCTCTGCTGCTACTTGTGCCACTTTCCCTTGTTCGTTTAATGTCCGAATATTCCAGGTGCCAAATCTGGAAGTTCTCGAAGAAAGAAGGTCAGTCAGCAACACAGACTCCTTTCGGCTTTCTCTGGGTTGCATCATACACCCCCTTGCGATAGGACCTTACTCTGTCTTGGATGGCTGTGTTTTATTTTCTTTAATTGACTTGTCCATGTTTGTTGAAGTTTTTTGTAGTTAAATTTTTTTTTACAGGATGGTGTAACCGGCCCCATGCCCAACCCTCCTTAGTCGCTTTCTACGACATGCTTGGCAGGGAACAGTGTTACTATTCTTTGCTCCCCTTTCGGGCCCCGGTAACACGCGTTTGTGTAATATTATGAAATTTTGAAATATATCAATTTGTGTTCAAAGCAGTTAACAGCTCCAATTATTATTGAATGAATTCAAGCTGTAAGATCAGTTTTATATTACATGATCACTAAAAAAAAATACTTCATGTAGTAAAGTTACACAATTTTTGCAGCACACTTTGATAGACTGATGTGCCGCGGCACACCGCTTGAGAAACACTGCTCTAGATGTAAATAAATATCTTAAAAAATCTTGCTCATACGTTTGCTTTCATACTTATAATAACTGAAGAAACAATTATTGTTAGTTTTAAAATAACAAGCAACACATTTAATAATCAATTAGTTTGAACAGTTAATATAGCAATTGAATTATGATGAATATTGCTTTGAATAATAGTTTCGTCACTGAGACTTAGGTGAGGATTTTTGTTTAAAATAAAAAATGTTGTCGTTTTTTATGGTGCCTTTTATTCAGCACTTAACTCTAGGTGAATCCTGCAGCTGTGGTTTTAGTCACTTCTTGGTGATGAGGGCACTCCTTTTAACAATTCGTCCAAAGTAGGCGGTCAGTGTTGATGCTCTTCTCTCACACTAGCGGGGTAATAACGTTAGTACTTCAAACCGTCTGATAGCTTGTAACAACGAACTTTTTGACGAACATAAAAAAAACAAATGTCTCTGCTAAGTACATTTGTTGTCTGCAACCTAACAGCGCATTTCTCGCTGTCCACCCACCAATGTTAATCTCTCAGAAGAATGAAATTCTTGAGTACACAGCGTTGCTCAGGGAGGATGATTAGAAATCACCACTATTCTTCTGGGAATTAACTAGGAAAATGTGTGCTTAGACAGCGCAAACAAGGATGTGTGCATGAACTAACATTAACAAGTTACATATATCTCACAAAATGATACGATACATTTGAGGCACTTGTGTTGTAATCATCACTCATCACTGCTCCAGTCGGAGTCTGGAGTCGTCTCTGCTGTCGGTTTTCTGTACATCTAGCAAGAAACAATCATCAGCGCTTGCTGTAGTGGTTCATGAATATACTATTTTCATATGCTGAGATTGCCAGCCTCCTATATAACCACTTAGCAAGAAAAAAACATGTCTAATTCACATTTGTAAAATAAATGTTGCATTTACCCCAAGAATGGATTATACAATCTCCTCGTACAGTGTAGAATGGACGCAGCACTTTAGTTAGATGCTTTCTAATCACTTGACCTGGAAATTATAGTAATCCTCTTAGGGCGGGTGTTCTGCGAATCCCTTGGTCTGGAAAATGTTAGTAATCCTCTTATGATGGGTGTTCTGCGAATAACTTGGCTTGGGAAAATTTAGTAATTCCTCTTATGACGGGTGATTCAGTTCCTTAGGTGTCAAGACTTTGTATTAAAAAATGCGGTTTTACTTGTAGTATCTAGGTTGCCCAAATACTTTTGTCTGTCACTTTTAATTGTGGAATTATAAGTCCGATGTCTCGCTGGCTTATGGGAGATGCTCATATGACGATGCGATGTAGTGTGTTCCGTGACTCTGATTTTCGCTAGATTATATGTTCAGTTTCCAGTTCAAATCTCAGATTGTACTTCCGACGATTTTTTCCAATGAGATGTATTGTCTATTCTGACTTCTCAAATCAAACCAATGGGAAGCTCTTTAGCACTACGTAGGTTGGGGTATTATATTATTACTCCTCCGCCTGATTTAATATATCAAATTTTAAAATTCCAACGCGTGACCTCTTGCTAATATGGCGTAATCCTTCCGGTTGCATCTATCTGCCTCTCACAAACAAATCTGTGCACTTATTTCCTGCTTTAACACCATAATCTCACCAGACGAGTTATCTGTAATAATTACCAGGGATGGTCCCGCAACGGCGATTAAGTATTGTCACCTGTGCATTTGCCAGACGAACAGATAAGGACCTCCGGCAGTTTAGACCAACTAATTAACCTGGTAATATTTGACGTAATTTTTGAAGAGATAGGTCTGAGAATTTTTGTGGTCCCGTCTGAGCAGAGGTGATAGTGATATCTATGTGAGAATAAGAGGTAAGAAATAGATTGCTGGTTTACTAGGGTGATAAGGCAAGAGGAAGGACAGTCTCTAGATAAATTGCTCTAATCTAGCCTATCTTACGACTTAAGTTTAACTTCAGACGACCTTACTGTCCTTGCTAAACAATTGTTACCAGTTACCCTACACTCAGGTACACATAAACATTTGGTGACACATATGCACAAACGTGAATACAAACTATGTATAACATATAGTGGGAAAAGGGTTTGACCAACACGGTAATTAAAGGTTTATTATATTATTTAATAAAGCAGTCACCAGCCCTTGCAGTTGTGGTTCATGAAATCATCATTCTATATGCTGAGATTGCCAGCCTCAAATGACTTGGACATCCACTAGCAATTTTCACATGGAAATATAAACATATTGGTTCACATGTTATGAAATGAAAAATATAGAATGTAAAATGTACAACTTACGCCAATCTTAGATCACAGACTGTTTGTTCAGAGAAGTAGGTTAAGGCACAGATGCCTTTTTTCACGTGTTCTTGAGGGTCGTTACTTTAATAATAAATTCCCACTATGACTCCGTGTTTCAGTTTCCTCAGATTCCGGTTTTCCTTGTTAAAATAGTAGAGTGTTCTATGGTCAAGATCCTCAAATAAATTCCGGTCCTGATAATGGAAATATGATCTTATTCTTCACTGTGGCAGGTTTGGTTGTTGTCTTAGCAAGCGATTATCACTGTGCACTAGATTTGCAAACAGGTCACGCTATATTGCCTGTCTTCCCCCGCATTTGTTTGTTACGATGCTAAGCAGGGCGGCTCCAGTCGTTTCAAAAATGCGTGTTTAGGTGAGGTAATTCAAAATTATTCTCACGTAGGACAAATTCTGCGCATGATGTAAAAGGTTACGACTCCCATATATGGAAGTGACACGTCCGTATACTCTTCCGGCAATGTGTTACAAATGAAACATCTTACTGTTATCTAAAGTAATCTGTTCGTAAAAAGTCAGACAGGAAACGATTATGTCATTCATGTCTGTCCAAAAGGTGTCGCACAAACAAGTATCTCTTTATCCGTCGCTTGTGCACACAAAATCCGTCTACGGACGAGTAATTTTATCGTCTGGCACGGCTTGGACAAACAAGACTATGCGAAAACTGACCAAGCCCATATGGGTTTCACCGGCGTTAATCTCAGCAAAGCTGTGAAGCACCAAGCAAATGCGATGAATTATCACCAAAAAAGAGTGGCAAATGATTTGACCATATCAAATATCTGCTTGATAAGAGCAGAAAGAAATGTATCGACCCGGAAATTCCAGGCAACAAATGTAACTGATTACTGCCGTAGTGGATGTGATGAATTTACCGTGATACAACGTTAAAATATCTCCAATTATAAAGATAACGGGTAAGATAACATGTAGGGATAAAATGATACGTAAGATACGAGGATACATTCTCGCCTATGCCAGCGTTTTCTACCGCCATTTAAACTAACTAGTTGGAACATGCAGACTAAACGGGTCACCCTTTCAGACGGGAGGGACAAGGAGATAGAAGAAAAAGAAAAAAATTGTGACGGTCTGAACACGTGTTTGAATCTAAAAGGCAAAAAGACGCAATTGGTAGTTTAAAGGAAAAATTACGCCACTAGTTAACACAATGTAAGGAATTGGTAGAAAAAAGACCTTAGCTCTTGTTAGAAACAGTCATATCTTGGACGTTTTACCGTAATTAGTTGTTTTATTTGAATACAGCGGCAACGCCGTGGACGGAGGGTCAAAAACAAATTTCAAAAACTAACCTTGAGAAAAGTAGGTTTTTCTTTAATAATAAAGTTATGAAAATAAAACCTAGCTAGTTTGATAGCCCATCTTGAGCAGACAAATAATATACTTTTATTTATACAGACAGACAGATAACACGGAAGATATTGACGAAAGATCGTATTGTTCCAATCAGACTAGCGAACAATTTTTTGTGCATACTTTCACTAAAGTCACATTTTTGCGTCCTTGAGACAGAAAAATGCAAAAATCAAACTGCAATGAACTAGAGGGGCAAAGTCGGGAGACAGTGGCTAAAAATAACTTAGGGGCAGGTTTGTGCAGTTTTTACATGTAGTTAGTCCAAAAAACAAGTGTAATTTTGGGAAAAGACAAAATGTGACCGACGTACATTTGAAAAATTGAGATGTACTTCTGACTTTATTTTCAAAATTTAAATTGAAAAGCTTAGTCTTCCGATCTGATTGGACAACGCATTTTTATATTAGCGAGAAAGAGACGCACATTTGTGCCATTTTAAAGAAGACTGTCCAGTAACACAGTTCTTGACTGCTAGTGGTGTTTTCCAGGAAATAATAAATAAAATTCAGTGGGACGCCATACTCTAGCCAGCAGCTCAGCTGAGTTTTGCTAGTATTAAGTAACTGTGTTCTCAATTCTGAATTGTGGTAAGGAGAAAAGCATTTATCTTGTTTATTTTAATATTTTGAGTGATTGATACTGCCATATCAAGAAAAATGATTACGACAAGTAAGTGCTTGCCCTAGGTCCCCAGCCGCAGTCCAGGGCCTAGAGACAAACAAATAATATATGAAAACCTAACTAAGACTATGGAAGGCGGATCTATTATTGAGATCAGTGGGAACATATCACCCACCTTATTGAATGAAAGATGAAACTATTGAACATATCTCAGATGCAATGCAGTCTTGGGGAACTGGTACTATTTGAAAACAACTGGGTGAGATGTGCTAAGTTGGTCAGAGAGATCTGACCCAATCTGTGTAATGTGGTTTTGTGGTGTTGTGTGTAAGAGTGGCGCAGTGGATAGAGTACTGACACATGGCACAAATTTTGTTTCAGAAGTTTCTGATCTGGCACTACGATGGTGCCTTAGACTTTTGTAAAAGTACAAAAGCGGGTGTCTGTGCAGCCTAACATTTACTCCAGCTACGGAGAGGAGGGAGCCACAGGAGTTCTATACCAGATCGTCACAGGCGAGATAAGTGCAGACCTGGCCTGTTTGAGATTCATCATTATTCCACTATCAAATAAAGAAATAAATCTTGAGAAATATAAACATTAACTTCAGTCCATAAGTCAATGGACAATGAACTTTGTAGTCACAGATTGGGCGTGATGTCGCCACCCCAACTAAACATCCAGTGCTAGTTCCTCCCAAGACTTTTAGATATTAGTAATATTAACCATTGTAATAATATAACTATGTACACAAATTACATTTGATTATGCCATATATTTATGCATTTCATTGATAAATACATATTATTTCATATGTTCTGACCAAAAGAAACAATTGGTTCAGAACTAATAAATTTAAAAAATTTTAAAACGTAAACTATAACAGCCAGAGTTAGTTCAGTGTATTATAGAGTTTATTAATATTATTAGACTTATTAATTACATGTGTGTGTCTGTGTATGTTATTACCTACACATTACATTTCAGTACCCTAGACTTTTAACGTAGCTAACATTCATAATAGTAGAATAGGTCTGTTTGAGGTCGTAAGTGGTAGCAGAAAGGCCTTCTGTAATTCACATAAACTATTATCTCAGGAGCCTTCACAGCTGACCTCATACAGGACACTAGGTAACATAACAACCATACAATAACATCAAAAACCATTACAAATATTGGGGTCTTGTCCGGGGATTAAGTTTATCAAAGATAGTAGGATCTCCTGGTCTGGGAATTAAACTAGGGGGGACAGAGTTGTATAAATTTAAAAGTGTCCTGTAAAATAAAAAGTGGAAAATAACAGTTGATGAATCTTCACAGCCAGTGGTAATTAATTGATTAATTAATTAATATATTACCTGAGTAATTATATATTTGAAATTACTTTAGTCATTGTTAATTTGTATGTTAGAGTATGGCAGATCTAGCAAAATTTAGATCGGCTGCTGTGCTGACGGCGAAGGAGATGAACATGGAGGGTCAGGTTTTAATTCAGTATGTAACTTCAGAATGTGACATGTATATTGAAAGGGAAGATAGGAGGTTAGCTGAAGAGAAGAGGTTACAAATTGAGGCTGATAAAGAACTTAAGAGGCTGCAGATTGAGGCTGACAAAGAGGCTAAAGCATTGGAGGCAGAAGAAAAACGACATCAAAGGGAGGCAGAAAAAAAGAGATTGACTGCCGAAAGGGAGACAGAAGAAAAGAGATTGACTGCCGAAAGGGAGGCAGAAGAAAAGAGATTGACTGCCGAAAGGGAAGCATAAGATAGAAGATTGCAAAGGGAGCACGAATTACGACTAAGGGAGCTGGAATTACAAGGCCATGCTCCTGAAAATGGTGCCAGCCCTTTTGCCTCAGATGCTACGCCTATTCAGGGAGCCTCGACCTCAGCTATATGGTTTCATTTAGACCATTTTGTTGAGAAAGACGATGACATCGAGGGGTACCTCAGTAGATTCGAATTATTAGCTACTACGTATGGGTTAGAGAGAGAGAGGTGGAGTCTTAAGTTATCACAAGGGCTTAGAGGTACTTCTTATGAAGTTTTTGCTAAGACGAATAGAGACGACCAAGACAATTATGACATGCTAAAGCAGGCTTTGTTATTGAGATATGAAAAGAATGGTGAATTTTATCGTAAGAAGTTTAGAAATGCCAAACTGTTGTCTGGGGAGACATACCACCAATTCTCTGCCAGACTGGAAACCTATTTGGAGAAATGGATTGCTCTGGGGAAGACCCAAGATCTTAAAGAGATGATCATGATAGAGAAAATTTCTCATGGAACAAGGTGCAGAGAGGTTGGGGGAGGTTTTAAATGTCGCTGAGAGGTATCAGGCAGCCCAGGCAGAGGTAAGTGGCACTAAAAAGAAGCACATAGAAAAGTTTAAAGCTCCACAGCAATTTAGTAAATTTGATACTAGAGAACAAGGTAATAAAGGCAGGACAAACTTTGATAGGCCACGAAATGATTATCGTGACAGAAACTCACAGTTCAATGATGATAACGCTCGTTTATCCTTTCTATCATCGTAACTGTGTATACATCAGAGCAACCATCACATTGATAAACGCCTTTTCTTTCTTGTAGTAATAATAAAGGCTGTTATTTTGGATGCTGTATACTGTGTTTTGTCAGAGTACGTTGTAAAGATGTACTGGGACTGAAAAGTCAACTCAAACAACCGAGCACAGTGTCAGGTATACATGTCACCTTGTCCTGGGACACAATGAGGCCCTGACAAGAATACAGTGTTGACAATGAGTGTTGTAATGAATGTCAATACGCGAATGTGTAGACTGTTCCGTGGAGTTGACTGAAGGTTCAAACACTCATTCATACGTATCTAGAAGTTACTGATGCAGACTACTGTAGACATTTCAATGGTTTAATTTGACGCACACACTTGACAGGATGGGTACAGTTACAGGGACATAAGTCGACATAAACATCATAGTGTTGATCAATGGACTACCGTCATAAATTAGCATTCATGTAG
Organism: Oreohelix idahoensis; assembly: GCA_024509875.1. Lineage (NCBI taxonomy): Eukaryota > Metazoa > Mollusca > Gastropoda > Stylommatophora > Oreohelicidae > Oreohelix > Oreohelix idahoensis. The sequence continues at coordinate 328,971 of JAMPIV010019191.1, read as the reverse complement.
AATAATCCTGCAATGGAACATCTGTAAACACCAAGATGTCCATTGTTTATAAATACAGTCAGTAGACTTTACTGACTGAGCATGTCAATTAAGCAATACTGTTCAAACTTGACTCCTAAACAGGACCTCTTTCTAGCGAAGGTTCCTTTAGGTAAATTACAGCAAATCTCTGTGAAGATAATATTAACCAACTGGTATTGGGTTTTCTTTATAATAGTGATCTCTCAATCAGCAATTGATAATAAGGAAGCATTCCCGTTCTCTGCTTGATGATTTACAATAAGTAGAATTCCAAGATAAATCGGATTCCACAATGGCTGCTGGTTCCCGGCTGAGCATCACTCACTATACGGATGTATAGCCAAATCTTCAATCGAAGCTTTGTTCCTCAACAATACATGATTCTACAAGGATCAGCATATTCTGTCCTCATAGTTGCTGCATATAAACATATTTAGTGCTGCTAGCTAATATGTCGTCCCGACATATTCACAGGTAAATTCATGTAAACGTCTGCCCATCTTAAGCCTAGGAATGAACGAAGTCAGCAAAAGTACGTTTACCTTGACATAAGAAATACACTAGCAAGCACAAACGCTCTCCCGGCGTTATAGAATCACAACTTGGGAACTCATAGACTAAACAATCCTGGAAGAAACTATCTTCGTCCCCATAATGAATTGAAGAGATCACAAACTCTTGGGCATCTCTACGACATGACTTCCCGCCATAGGCTTTTACAACCGAAGGACACTCTAACCTATCTTCATCCGCCGAAAACACCTGACACCCTAAAGTACAGTACAAGAAAAAATAGTTCCACTTAAACATACTAAGATATCAAGATATAAGACATACTCGTCCTACATAGACAAGAACTACCCATAGATTCATAGAAAAGAAAAATCTGTTGTCGAGTTGGAAGTGTTAAGAAGTCCAAGACTCAACAGTTAAGTGGAATCATGTGGGCATCTAGACAGAATGTCTGCCATCACATTATCTGATCCACGGATAGCTCGTACCGAAAAATGAAAAGGTTGAAGAGCAATTGCATATCGAGTAGACCTCGAACTCTTCAAATTTTTACTCTGAATAGCTGTAAGAGCTTTCTGATCGGTTTCTACTATAAAATGTGCGCCTAGAAGGAATCTTTGTAATTTGAGAATTGACCATACCATAGCCAACAGTTCACGGTCTAAAACCGAATAATTCCTTTCTGCAGCATTAAGCTTTCTGGAAATATACATTACAGGATGCAGAGTTCCAGAGTACTCTTGCATTAGTGCCGCTCCAATCCCAGTGGATGAAGCGTCACTACGAAGAACAAATGTCTTATCTTTAGAGGTAACACTAAAATAGGTGCAGTAGAAAACATAGTTTTGATCTTATCCAAAGAGGATTGACATTCTTGAGTCCAATGGACTATATTAGGAGACCCTTTCTTTAGCAAGGTAGAAAGAGGTGCCATGACAACGAGATCTATCAAAATTCTTATCTCTGTTGAGCAAATTTCTCTTATTTGAACTCCATTTACCATAGTTATGAAAAGTTGTGTTATTACCCTTATGATCAAAATTCCTATTAGTAGGATTTTATTGTCCACAAAAATAATTATTATGAGATTGGTAACCTCTATCAAAGTTCTTATAGTTAGTGGAACCATAATGTTGAGGACAATCAAATTGCCTCCAGTTCTTTGAAGAAGAACCATTACGTGAAAAAGGAAGATTACCACGTGATGAACGCCCTTGGCGCTGTTCATAATCACGCCTATCTTTCCTAGCAAAATTGTTTTTATTTTTTTTCTGTGTCACTGTGCTTAATATGTACATCGTACTGTCTGGGCTGAGTACGATGGGTACTAACAGTTTTGTTTTCTTTTTCTAACTTAACAGGAATCTGAAAATTCGATGCACGGTTTTCCTGAGGAATCTTATCATGACACTTATCAAAGTCCTCACCGTGATCCAAACCTAATTTACTTTTGTTGGCCTCACGCCAACTCCCATTAGAGGCAGTATCGTTATTTCGTGGGAAACCATATTTTCCACGAAAAGATTTGTTCACATATTGTTTAATGTTACTGCTAGCATGGAGTGCATGTCGCTGACTCTTTGCATTAACATATTGACCATCAGCTTTATGTCTAACTTCATTCACCTTGGTAGCAGACAACATTTTATTGTTCAAAACAATATCCAACAAACCATCAATTCTGTTGCGAAGTTTTGTAACTTCCATTTCTGTCATAGCTTCCTCTCTAACAGCAGCTCTATGCATTTTCTCATTGGTTTTAACTTCCCTGTTATAATCCAACCTTGTAACATGTAACTGAGAAGCCAAAGTCTTCTCCTTAACAATACTATCTTTAAGATCCTTTCTTAATATTGTCATCTGAGCTGTAGCTTCTAAAACCTTAGCCTTTTCTTGAACAAGTTCAAGTTTCAGTGCTTCCATAGCACTATGATGAGTAGTCATCAGTTTATCAACCTTTTCTGGAACTACTACATTCTTTTCTTCTAGTTGGCGGCTTAGAATCACATTCTGACTCAATAGATTAGTGAGTGTATCATTATATATCTTCTTGTGTTTTTCAGCATCCACTTTTAATTTCTCATAGTCCATTTTTACTTGTTCAAGCTCACTAATAAGAGACTGTTCTTTACCAAGATGACTGTTTTTCAATAAGCTCAATTTAACTTCTAAATCTTTTTTCTTCTTTTCCAGTTGAGATTGTCTCAATTTATTCTCACTAGGAAGAACTGATGTTTCTATAATCTTCCACAGTAGTTTCAAATCAAGCGTGGAAGAGTTCACCTTATTTACCTGATTACCCAACATCTCTTTTAATGAGATCACTTCATTCTCTAACTCTTTCTTCTGACTAAGAGAAGCGTCATAGACTTTCTTATTATCTTCTATCAACATCATCATTTTATCCTTTAATATTGCATTTTCAGAATTCACTTCTGATAACTTATCAGTAAGAGCTTTATTATCACTTTGAAGCTCATTTATCTTTTTTTTCAGCTCCACAGCTAAGAGTTTATCTTCATGTTCTCTTTGCCGCCGTTCAGCTTCTTTGTCTAGGTGCATTTGCCTCTTTTTTTCTTCAGATTCTCTTTGTAATTTTTTTTCAGCTTCTCTAATCTTTTCTCCTCAGCCTGTTTTTCTAATATTTTCTTCTTAGCTTCTCTTTGTAATCTCTTTTGTTCATCTTCTCTCCTTTGTTTTTCCATTTTCATTTTACCGTTTACGTATTCTCGTAATTCCTCAGCAGACATATCCAAGGAACACGCCCGTTCAATGTAGCAATCCAAGAATTCGTTTACTTCCTCATTAGTCATTCCAAAGGATTTTCCCTGTTCAATGTAGGAATCTAAGAATTCTTCTATTTCCTTAGTAGTCATACGAAAGTATTCCTTTTCGACCCAAAAATACAAACAAGACATTATGTCTGATAATGATAGCAATCAGTTGACACAAAAATGTAATCTATTTCCAAGTAAACAGGAACAAGTTCTCAATGAACTTGATTAATTAGTTCACAATCCCAATCTCTGTGGGAGACAAGCCTTACAAAGGTCTTGTATACTTCCTTGTACAACTATAATAATAATCAAGTACTGGTCTATACTATATCATACGTGTAATCAACTATCTCTTATCAAATGTCAACCAAAGACATTAACAAAGGACAAGCATAAAAGACAATATGAAAACAATTGCAGAAATCAACTAAGTCAAATAGAGAAATCAATGAAAATAATCAAAGAATCTGTGACGACAACTGCAATGAAATCAACAAGACAAATAACGCCACAGTGTATAAACATAAATGGTGTATAGAACTGAAAGATACGAAAGGATAGACCTACAAATACAAACAAATCAAACAAAACTAAGGAACACAAAATTATTAACAAAAACAACGAAGAAAATAACACCTCATCACAACTAACAAAAATAGCACCAGATGTTGCCAGCAAATTTCCAATAAGAAAATTGCTCCCTATAGAACGCTAATATAAGCCCTATGTTACTTGGGAAATCTTATATTAGTCACACAAATAATATATAACATTTAACATAAATACATATAGCATAAATACATGTGTAATATAATAACATGTGAACGCGATGTGTTGCAGAAAGAATGTGTTGTAGAAGGCTCAGTTATACAGTAATGGCACAGATATTCTAATCAAAATAAATAACTGCCACTTTATTGAACTACAATTTCTGTCCTTAAATATTAAAGTTCAACACCATAGCAGAACATAAGAAGGTCCATCGATGAAAATAGGCTTCTAAGTTCAATACTTCAGCTAACATAGTTAAATGTCCACTTGTAAACAACTTGCCGTGCTACGCTGTCTGTTCTATGAAATTATGCCTGTACCGAGCAAAATGTCAACAGCGGTGACCTAGATACAGTAATCGCTTCATGGGTCACGTGAAGAACTGCCAATCAGGTGTAGACTAACACTGCTAGTGTGTCGTATCAGGCGTCAGGGAAACAAACTGGTATCAGTAGCTGTTAACTTCTCGCAATGAACTGTGCAGGTTAAGCCCGGAAATCTGGCCTACCATATTGATAACGCTCGTTTTTCCTTTCTATCATCGTAACTGTGTATACATCAGAGCAGCCATCACATTGATAAACGCCTTTTCTTTCTTGTAGTATTAATAAAGGCTGTTATTTTGGATGCTGTATACTGTGTTTTGTCAGAGTACGTTGTAAAGATGTACTGGGACTGAAAAGTCAACTCAAGCAACCGAGCACAGTGTCAGGTATACATGTCACCTTGTCCTGGGACACAATGAGGCCCTGACAAGAATACAGTGTTGACAATGAGTGTTGTAATGAATGTCAATACGCGAATGTGTAGACTGTTCTGTGGAGTTGACTGAAGGTTCAAACACTCATTCATACGTATCTAGAAGTTACTGATGCAGACTACTGTAGACATTTCAATGGTTTAATTTGACGCACACACTTGACAGGATGGGTACAGTTACAGGGACATAAGTCGACATAAACATCATAGTGTTGATCAATGGACTACCGTCATAAATTAGCATTCATGTAGAATAATCCTGCAATGGAACATCTGTAAACACCAAGATGTCCATTGTTTATAAATACAGTCAGTAGACCTTACTGACTGAGCATGTCAATTAAGCAATACTGTTCAAACTTGGCTCCTAAACAGGACCTCTTTCTAGCGAAGGTTCCTTTAGGTAAATTACAGCAAATCTCTGTGAAGATAATATTAACCCACTGGTATTGGGTTTTCTTTATAATAGTGATCTCTCAATCAGCTCCTGATAATAAGGAAGCATTCCCGTTCTCTGCTTGATGATTTACAATAAGTAGAATTCCAAGATAAATCGGATTCCACAATGGCTGCTGGTTCCCGGCTGAGCATCACTCACTATACGGATGTATAGCCAAATCTTCAATCGAAGCTTTGTTCCTCAACAATACATGATTCTACAAGGATCAGCATATTCTGTCCTCATAGTTGCTGCATATAAACATATTTAGTGCTGCTAGCTAATATGTCGTCCCGACATATTCATAGGTAAATTCATGTAAACGTCTGCCCATCTTAACCCTAGGAATGAACGAAGTCAGCAAAAGTACGTTTACCTTGACATAAGAAATACACTAGCAAGCACACACGCTCTCCCGGCGTTATAGAATCACAACTTGGGAACTCATAGACTAAACAATCCTGGAAGAAACTATCTTCGTCCCCATAATGAATTGAAGAGATCACAAACTCTTGGGCATCTCTACGACATGACTTCCCGCCATAGGCTTTTACAACCGAAGGACACTCTAACCTATCTTCATCCGCCGAAAACACCTGACACCCTAAAGTACAGTACAAGAAAAAATAGTTCCACTTAAACATACTAAGATATCAAGATATAAGACATACTCGTCCTACATAGACAAGAACTACCCATAGATTCGGGCCATAGACATTCTGAAGCAAGAACAATCTATTCCTAATCAAACACAGAACAGATTCAAGTAAGTCTAAATCCCTCCGCTGAGTTCGATTCTTAGAACGATACAAAGAGCGATAACTCACAGAATGAATACTTATTGCCTAATCTGAGTTCCATCCCTCAAGACCAAAACATGCATTCAAAGATGAATATGTCTTTATCAGACAATTAAAACATTTTACATTTGTATGCGTAATCCGTGCCACCAAAAAATATGTGGGCAACAAATGACCAAAAATATAATGAAAGAAAACCGTTTAACCAAGGAAAGAGATGGTGCAAATGGTGTAAGAAAGACAACCATAACACCGAATTTTGTAAAAGGAAACCTTCAAACATTGCTGCAATGAAATCGGGGAACCAAAGATTAAAGGTTAATCCTAATGGACAGCAGGAACCTTATCACCCCCCAGTTTGTGAGGATGTTATTTGTAATGGGGTCACCACAAGGTGCCTATATGATACAGGTTTGGATTATGATTCAGTTGTGAAGTCTAGCCTAGTGGACCCAAGTCAGTATACCACCGAAACAGTGGAAATACAAGGGGCGACTAAGGACATACCACTCATGACACTTCCCATCGCAAGGATAATGGTGAAAACTCGCTATGTGGAAGGAGAAATCAGAGCAGCAGTGATAGATAAACCAATCTACCCTCTGATACTGGGGTGTAGATACGTCTTCCTGGGGAATCCCGAGAGACCTGTGATCATGGCGACAGTGCAGACCAGGTCACAGAAAAAGGAGGAAGAAGGTGAACCTATAAATGCTCATCCAGAAGAGATGAGGAAGGCGCAGGCTGAGGATAGGACACTCAAGCCATGTTTTAAAAAATTGCCCAAATGCCACACACCTCCAAGCAAGGGAGAGTACTTTATGAAGGACAAATTGCTATACAGGAAGACAGGAACTAGATCCACTGGTCACGGACAGTTGGTTCTTCCCAAGGTATATAGGGCAAATTTAATAAGGAGCTTACATGTTGGAAAAGATGGTGACCATGAGAAAGTAGGTACCATCTGCCAAAAGGTTGCTCGAAAATACTATTGGCCCGACGTAAATGTCGATATTGAGAACTTTGTAGAAGCATGTGGCGTATTTCATGAGGGAACACCCACAAAGGGAAAAAATGAGCAGGACCTAGAAACGCCACGGGGCAAACTTAGGCCTGGAAGGAAAAATACTTATCATAAAGTAGACACAGTGGAATGGGAGCCCCCTTTTCACACCCAGTCTTCACTTGAATGGATTAACATGGCCACTATGCGACGAGTACAAAGAGTAATTTTACCCCAGAATAAGCTGACAATCCCTCGGTCAGACTTATATAAACTGGAGGAAACTAAAAAAGAGCGAAGATCTCTCACAAGCAATTTAAAGTGGGGAGACAACCCAAGAAAAAAATTGGTAGTGGTCGATTTGTGAGTGATGATTCTAGGAAGAAAAGTCCTCACTATAATGCTTCTAATGGAAAGGGCCCGATGGGTGCCATGAAAAATATGTATGAAAATTTAAAAGTCCATATGTAACATTATTAAGGACCTGGACAGATGAGAAAGCAGAAGAGACTGTTACCTCATCGTATCAATATGTGAACGAGCTGACCACTCGTCTGAAAGCTGGATGGAAACTGGCAAATGATAATTTGAGACAAGCCAGGAAGAAACATGCAGCGTATTTTAATAGGAAAGCAAAGGACAGAGAATTAGCTGTGGGAGAGAAGGTGCTTCTTCTACTACCCGGCAGCCAGAATAAGTTACAAATTGGATGGCAAGGTCCATATACGGTTCTAGAGAAGGTGTCTAGAACAAACTATAAAATTGACAAAAAGGGGAAGGAGAAGGTATATCATGTAAACCTTTTAAAGAAGTATCTGGACAGACCACTCCAGGAAAGCACCCCCTTACTGACCTTGGCTATCGCCACTAAAATGAAAAAGGAACCACTCACCTCACATGAATACCCATTACATCCCTGTGAGACAGCCGCACAAGTAAAAGTCAGCAAGCACCTGACTAAAAATCAGAGGGAGAGAGTTCAACAGGTTCTGGAGGAACATACAAATGTATTAACAGATAAACCAGGACATACAAATTTGCTACAGTATGACATGAAGCTGGTAGACTCAAACCCAATTTGTATGAGAGCCTATTCTGTTCCGTTCGCGAAGGAGAAGGCATTGAAAGAGGAAATAAATTATTTGTTGAAAGAGGGAATTATTTCACACAGTGAATCTTCTTTTAGCTCCAGTGTAGTTTTGTTGAGGAAACCGTCTGGGGAACATAGACTGTGCATAGATTACAGGAAACTGAATGCTGTCACAGAAGGACAAGTGGATCCATTACCAGACACAAAACAGTTATTTGCCAGATTGAACAAGGCAAAATACTTTTCGAAGGTGGATCTTAGCAAAGACTATTACCAGATTCCAGTGAAGCCTGAAGTTAGACCTTATTTAGCTTTTAGCACCTCGGAAGGACATTATGAATTCAACATGCTACCATTCGGATTGAAAAATGCTCCGAGTGTATTTTCTAGGATGATGCGCAAATTGTTGGATCCCCTGAATAATCCATGTATCACGAAATTCATGGATGATATTCTCGTCGCCACAGAGACATTTGAAGAACACATTAACGCTCTGAAAATGTTATTTGATAGGCTTAGGGAAGCGAACTTAACTGCTAGACCAACAAAATGTTGTATTGGATGCAAAGAGTTGGAATTCTTGGGACATACTGTATATCAGGGTAACATGACCCCTAACCCCAAGAACTTGGAAAAACTACAGAGAGCACCTAGACCACAAACAAAAAAAGACGTGCGATCATTGGTGTCGTTATGTGGGTTTTAACAAAAATATATCAAAAATTTTAACTCTATATGTGCTCCTCTGACTGATCTGACTAGCAAGGGAAAGCCAGATAAAATTGTTTGAACTGCGCAATGTGAATTGGCATTTCAAGAGTTAAAGGAAAAACTCACTAGCAAGCCTATTCTCAAATTGCCTGATTTGACTCAGGACTTTGTGGTGAGAACAGATGCAAGTAATGTAGGCCTGGCGGCGGCTCTGTTGCAAAGGTCCTCTTCTCCCAATGCGGAACTGAACCCAGTCGCTTATGCAAGCCGCAAGTTGAATAAAGCGGAGCAAGGATATTCCACAAGCGAAAAAGAATGTTTAGCGTTAATCTGGGCAATAAAAAAGTTCCAAATCTATCTGTATGGTAGGACTTTTGTGGTCCAGACGGATCATCAGCCCCTAGTGTTCTTATCTCAGGCCAAGCATGAAAATGCAAGATTGTTAAGATGGTCTTTATTGTTGCAACCTTATCAGTTTATTATTGAGTATATCCCGGGGTCACAGAATGTCGGTGCAGATTTCCTCAGTAGGCACCCCTGTGATCAAAATTAGAGTAGTTGGCAGGCGTGAGGTTAATTTTATCTATGTGTATCACTGGTTTTGGAACTTGCAGTAGTGCATGTTCTCAGGTGGGGAGATGTGTGATGAATTTACCGTGATACAACGTTAAAATATCTCCAATTATAAAGATAACGGGTAAGATAACATGTAGGGATAAAATGATACGTAAGATACGAGGATACATTCTCGCCTATGCCAGCGTTTTCTACCGCCATTTAAACTAACTAGTTGGAACGTGCAGACTAAACGGTTTACCCTTTTAGACGGGAGGGACAAGGAGATAGAAGAAAAAGAAAAAAATTGTGACGGTCTGAACACGTGTTTGAATCTAAAAGGCAAAAAGACGCAATTGGTAGTTTAAAGGAAAAATTACGCCACTAGTTAACACAATGTAAGGAATTGGTAGAAAAAAAGACCTTAGCTCTTGTTAGAAACAGTCGTATCTTGGACGTTTTACCGTAATTAGTTGTTTTATTTGAATACAGCGGCAACGCCGTGGACGGAGGGTCAAAAACAAATTTCAAAAACTAACCTTGAGAAAAGTAGGTTTTTCTTTAATAATAAAGTTATGAAAATAAAACCTAGCTAGTTTGATAGCCCATCTTGAGCAGACAAATAATATACTTTTATTTATACAGACGGACAGATAACACGGAAGATATTGACGAAAGACCGTATTGTTCCAATCAGACTAGCGAACAGTTTTTTGTGCATACTTTCACTAAAGTCACATTTTTGCGTCCTTGAGACAGAAAAATGCAAAAATCAAACTGCAATGAACTAGAGGGGCAAAGTCGGGAGATAGTGGCTAAAAATAACTTAGGGGCAGGTTTGTGCAGTTTTTACATGTAGTTAGTCCAAAAAACAAGTGTAATTTTGGGAAAAGACAAAATGTGACCGACGTACATTTGAAAAATTGAGATGTACTTTTGACTTTATTTTCAAAATTTAAATTAAAAAGCTTAGTCTTCCGATCTGATTGGCCAACGCATTTTTATATTAGCGAGAAAGAGACGCACATTTGTGCCTTTTAAAGAAGACTGTCCAGTAACACAGTTCTTGACTGCTAGTGGTGTTTTCCAGGAAATAATAAATAAAATTCAGTGGGACGCCATACTCTAGCCAGCAGCTCAGCTGAGTTTTGCTAGTATTAAGTAACTGTGTTCTCAATTCTGAATTGTGGTAAGGAGAAAAGCATTTATCTTGTTTATTTTAATATTTTGAGTGATTGATACTGCCATATCAAGAAAAATGATTACGACAAGTAAGTGCTTGCCCTAGGTCCCCAGCCGCAGTCCAGGGCCTAGAGACAAACAAATAATATATGGAAACCTAACTAAGACTATGGAAGGCGGATCTATTATTGAGATCAGTGGGAACATATCACTCACCTTATTGAATGAAAGAGGAAACTATTGAACATATCTCAGATGCAATGCAGTCTTGGGGAACTGGTACTATTTGAAAACAACTGGGTGAGATGTGCTAAGTTGGTCAGAGAGATCTGACCCAATCTGTGTAATGTGGTTTTGTGGTGTTGTGTGTAAGAGTGGCGCAGTGGATAGAGTACTGACACATGGCACAAATTTTGTTTCAGAAGTTTCTGATCTGGCACTACGATGGTGCCATAGACTTTTGTAGAAGTACAAAAGCGGGTGTCTGTGCAGCCTAACATTTACTCCAGCTACGGAGAGGAGGGGGCCACAGGAGTTCTATACCAGATCGTCACAGGCGAGATAAGTGCAGACCTGGCCTGTTGGAGATTCATCATTATTCCACTATCAAATAAAGAAATAAATCTTGAGAAATATAAACATTAACTTCAGTCCATAAGTCAATGGACAATGAACTTTGTAGTCACAGATTGGGCGTGATGACGCCACCCCAACTAAACATCCAGTGCTAGTTCCTCCCAAGACTTTTAGATATTAGTAATATTAACCATTGTAATAATATAACTATGTACACAAATTAAATTTGATTATGCCATATATTTATGCATTTCATTGATAAATACATATTATTTCATATGTTCTGACCAAAAGAAACAATTGGTTCAGAACTAATAAATTTAAAAAATTTTAAAACGTAAACTATAACAGCCAGAGTTAGTTCAGTGTATTATAGAGTTTATTAATATTATTAGACTTATTAATTACATGTGTGTGTCTGTGTATTTTATTACCTACACATTACATTTCAGTACCCTAGACTTTTAACGTAGCTAACATTCATAATAGTAGAATAGGTCTGTTTGAGGTCGTAAGTGGTAGCAGAAAGGCCTTCTGTAATTCACATAAACTATTATCTCAGGAGCCTTCACAGCTGACCTCATACAGGACACTAGGTAACATAACAACCATACAATAACATCAAAAACCACTACAGTGGACAGGAGAGCGAACCAAAAATTATGTGGCAGTCATCTTAAATACATTTAAAACAGAGCTACTAAATTAAGATTTCCCCGAATTAAATCAGATAGGGGCTTGAACAAGCTAAATCATACACTATTTGCCTTCACAAAAGGCGGTGGGCAGATAAAAGTTAACTTTGCTAAGACACATTCATCATTGTTCTTGACTTCTGAATATCTTGTGGATACTCCCTCCATGTAGAAGCATCGTCATCCTTCTTTTTGCATCTTTGCCAAGAGTAATCTTGTGCGAAGGTGGAAACCTTTGAAGACCCACATTAGATACTCTAGATTTTGGCCATTGTTGGACTATCACGGCAGAACAAGGGGAGGTAACCCGTGACAGGCGTTAATCTGTTGAAGGCCAGTGCTTCTAAGGAAGCTTGAAGGTAATGAACGAATGAACTATGGACATGAATCAGTTCCTGATTAAGATCTCCTATGGCGTTAAGCACTGAATAAACAAACAAATAATATTGAAGAACATATGTTTTTTTAAGAACATATGTTTTTATTATCTGAAATAAAATATCAATCATATTTAATGTTTCTTTATAAAAATAGCTTCTTTCTTGATTTTACTATTGTGAAATTCATGATCAGGTTATCAAAAATTACTCGACGAAGAAAAACATTCTTCAGTTCAACATAATGCAACCGAATTAATGTTGTTCTCTGAGGGCTTTTAATTAGTTATTTTCTTTTTCAGCTGAGAAAAAGAACGTTCTTTAGAGCAGTAAGTAATAATAATAATATTAATAATAATCATAATCATAATAGTAGTATTTGTAATAATAATATCAACAATGTTAAAAAATCTTTAGAGTAATCTCTATATTTGGAAATACATATTGTATTTCATCTTTCATGATTTTTTCCCGAATGACTATAATCGGAGAAACAAAAAGTGTCAGAATTATTTTTTGCAGGTAATAATAGTGAAATTGCCGTAGTTCTCCAGAGAGGCTTGTGGCTAACGTCAACAGCGACGATCCAACTACATATTAGGAATCTTGCGAATAACAACCACTGCTATGTTCTTATCAGAAAAATTTACTTGTCACCTCTATGTCAACTTTAGACCTTCATTTCGCATGTGCTTCAAGTGTATTATGTGTTCCATAGAAAATAGATATGTAAAACTCAAGGTCTTGAATCTATTTATGGCTCCTTTCAATCACCGTCTTGTTTTTATCTGATTCGATTATTGGGATTTGCACTGCTGAGAGTGAAAAGAATTTCTATAAGGCCGCAGTCAGCTATAGCCAGTTAGATTAAAAGAGCGTGCAGCATCGGCAGACCATCCTAGAGTTCAAATAAGGCCCAGTCCATTTCTTTTTTGGGGAGTACTCAATAACTGATCATAAGGATAGGGGTAAACATATTTTAATTTTTTTTAAAACCCTGATGTGGGGTAAGGTCAGGGTCAAATGGCCATGCTGGTTCCCACCTCTGTTGTGAGCAGTGCTGGTTGTTACTTCTAAAATCTTCTGCTCAATTCCTTTATAACGCCTTGCCATGTTTGCAGCTGTGTCATATGACTATCCACAAGCATAGCGTATCAGAAGCCAAGGGTTTTATCGCAAGCAGATACAGAAGCAAGTGGGAAGCAGACCATTCAGGCCAATTGTCGCGGGTGTCTCCCCTGCTCTGGTGCCCCCGGGGGGATGGGGGGGGGCGCGCCCGTGCAGGACTGATTAAATATGTGCTTAATTAATGTGCTTTCATCGATAACCCGGCCCCTAAAAGGAAGCTTTGAACAGACATGGACGTACATAACCCAAGAATTAACACTTGAGGAAGATCCGAATGACTTCAAGATGTTCAATTCCTATCATAATATTAGTTCAAGGTTAGCGGTGTCACTATCACGCCAGATCACGTAGGTCACACGTTGCATCTGGAAATAACATATGAAGGCCTTCTTAGGGCATGACATTACGCTCTCGCTGTTTACAGGGCTAGTGCTGGCTATTTTTAACAACCCGGAATTCCCGAAAGCAGTGTTTTGCTAACGATTGTGAAGTTCCCGGGATACATTGGAAAAGAAGCGCTTGGTGAAAACAAGGGTTATAGCGAGATTTTCCGTAAGCATTTGCACTTGTCACCATGTTGATACATAATTTGTGAGATTATCAACAGCATCTCAAACATGCGCTCACTAATGCAGCTGGCTACATAATATACATCTAACGCAGCGTTCCTTCAGTAGGCCTGTTGTCAATTCAGAAGATATCATCGAATCTTAAACGTGCTGGTAAACTGGAATAAGCAGCTACAAGTGTTGTTTCTACAGCTCTGGATTACAAATAACTGAAAGAGGTAACTGCACAACCATCTGTCTAGAGTGTTGTTTATCATATCTGGTGTTGACTTGTATCTATCATCATTTTCTTTTGCTCTCCTTGCGGATCATGGTGCAACAACTACAGTGGGTCCACTAAAGAAAGCCCGCACTAATCATTCACATGCTGTTGCAGTGGTAGATTCTGTGGTAATTTTTTATAATAAATATGTTGTCAGCCACATGACTAACTTCATATTAATCGCCCTGTATGAGGGTGCGCCTAGTATCTATATCATGGTATTCACATTCTAGTGTCTTCTGTGTCTGCTGTCTGCGATATCTCATTCTGTCAGTTTTGCCTGTTACACAGTGTATTTCGATTTATATTTTTTTTACAATTTCTTTTTTTTTTAAATATTTATATATACATATACACTCACATATATACATATATATATATAAATATATATGTGTGTAAATACATATACACATATTTTGTTATACCGTTAAACCATTGGCCTCTTTCATGACATACGAAATAGTAATTTGAATAGACCATGGTAATCGAGATGTTCTTCTGTAAAATCACATCCTCGTCGCCTCCAGTGATCTCCATATTTGTTTATTTATTATTTTGCATTGTCCCGCTTATTTATTCATTCTTTTGCATTGTTACGTAAGATCAAGTGTTATATGTAATCTTGACTTACTACTTTGTGTAGAAACGTGAACAATGAAAAAGCAGTTGGAAGACAGAGTTGGGGCCATCGCGTGGAAAGAGAAGAAAAAGAGGTCATAGAAAAGCTGGAAATGAAACGAGAATTAATGAAGGTGAGCACAGGTAGACAGCTAAAATATTTTGGCCGGTTAAAACGACATAACACGTTGCTATGGATCATCATAAAAAGAAGAACTGAAGGCAAACATGTATAAGAAAGAAATCGCTCTAAGTGGGAAGATAACATCGAGAAATGAACAGGAAAGAGTGAATCGAAGTGCACCATGAAGACAGCAGACAGCAGACATAAGACGGAGATCCCATGCAGCCGACTAACCATGGGGATATGGCAGCATGCGAGGTGTATTGAATTATCAAAAATCTTGACAAAGATTTCTTTAACACTGTCTATTTACCTTCCTGCCTCATGTATTCCTAGAAGTTCCTTAGAAGACAAGGAAGAAACAGGAATACATCTCATAAACTCAAGCATGTCGTAAGAGGCGACTAGTATGATTTTGTATGTGGGGCTTGCAACCTCTTTATGGAAGAACAAATTGCTACAGAAACTACTGCTACAGAGCATGGGGGCGTTGATGGAGGCTTCCAGCAATAGGCTTGGGCTGTATGGTAGCTCCGTATTCCGTAAGGGCTGTAGCGGTAGCTCCGTATTCCGTAAGGGCTGTAGCGGTAGCTCCGTATTCCGTAAGGGCTGTAGCGGTTGTGACGTACGTCTAAGTATGACAAATGAATTTCCCTGACCCAATGGATGACAACAGAATATTGGCCTCTCATAATTTCCACGAGAATTTTACACGCTGGATCAAAGCCAGACTGATCTTCAGAATTCAACGTGGGGCGGTATACGATCTAAAGAAATCAGGGAACTCCCAGCTAACGTAGTTAGTTTCTCGAGAATTTTTCGCACTCTCATGCGAGCAGCCTGAGACGAAGAAAATCGGTAGACCGGGGGAAACGGAGGAATCGCAGCGGTTAACACAACGGCGAGGTACCTCGGATTCTGCTCGACTTCAAGAAGGGTGTGAAAATCTAACACGTCCTATTTAAGTTACATTTGAGAAGTATAAATAAAGAACTCCGAAAACTGCATTTCATCGTTCGTTCTGACAGAATCCCAGTTTCACTAGCATAGTCGGATTCCTGCTAGATTTCATCTACCTTCGTTGACTATTGAAGTGTATTCTTTCTGCGCAGACGGTAATTTATACATTAGCTTCGAGTGATCAGTGGTCTAGTTATTTCAATTTATTTCATTGGATTGTGGTGTAAATTTAACCTTATTAAATAAACCCATTTTCAAAGTTCTAGTGCAAACTAATGTTACAGCTAAAAGTATTTCCTAATACACTTAACGCGTAAATTAATTTTGCAGACGTTAAAAGGAATTATAACCAGTAAATCCAGTTTAGTTCTGTATAAATAGATGTGCTTTTAATTATTTTAACTCACGGGGAGTTTTCCTGATTTGTTAATTGACGACGCTAATAAAGAAAATAGGCTAACTGTAATTTATCGCGTGTCAGATTATAATATGATTTGTAATGCATTTCTTGTTTTGATTATCTTTCATTCAGAACGATCATTCAACCTGCATCCCAGCAATTATTAATTATATACAGAGTTCTGCCAACTCAATTCGATAACTCCAGTAACATATGAACCTTTTTAAAGCTAAACTTGTGGCGACCTGTAATGGGCCCCGCTCCTCTGAATTTAACTGAGAATAAAGCCACCCAAGAAACACTTTTAAAATACTAGTTCATATAGTCCTTAAAAGTAAAACTGGAAGCAGAACATATTTTATTCACTGCCCTATTTGTGAAGAAAAAAAACATAGGTCTACCTGAACACTGTCTGTCAAGTATATTCAGTGGATTTTACACACCCCCCGAAGAAGAACTTACCTCAGTGTTTTTTAACTTGTGACATTACGGAAAAAGAAAGTTATCTCCACCAGCTGTGCCAATTTTAGGAACCACACCATACCTCACGCTTAGCCAAGTGCCTGTGCCATTCATTAGGAACTTTATCTAAACCAACAGTAGCCTTTACGCTTCACCGTCTGGCGATTTTTTGAGACTATTTGTTACCTCGTTAAATCTGGGGCCTGACACGGAAGAAATAAGAGGACCAGTCCATTATTCCACGGTATTAGCTGCTGTGGTAAATAATTCCTAGAGTGACAGAATTCACCATTTTGGTAAGTCTGCGTGTGTGTTTGTGGGATGGCCAGCCCTAGTGTGTTTTTTTGAATGAAAGGAGATTTAATCTTTTCTTTACCCTTTTAATTAGTTCGACCTAGCGTATTAAGGTGCATTGTATTCCTTGTACGGGATTTCTCCTAGCGGGATTGTGTAACTGTGTTCATTCCCCTCTCCCGTAAAATTTGTATGATTAAAGGGAGACATTTGAGAACCCTAGCTTTTCCTCTACACCCCCCCCCCCTTTCTTGTCTTTTGGACCGGGTCTTGTCTGTTAGTAAATACAAACGGGAAACGGTGGATGGGATATTTCTCCTCAAACCCCCCTCTTCCCTTATCATATTTGTATTCTGTAACCTTTGATTTTTGACTGTAAATGTATAATTATTTGTGACTGCTTTATGATAATAAAGGTATTAATCTTTATTGGTGTTGGTTGTCGGCTGGCCCAAAACTCCAAACATTTCCATCTGTGTAGGCTGTATGCATGTACGTTGTGCGACAGAATCACCAAATCGGTGAGTGCGCCTGAGCGACTGGAACTGACAAACAATTGTTTGTTCAGAAGAGAGATAGGAATAGTCTGTGAGAAACAGATATTGTCGTAATAAGAGACTGTCCTTGCTCTTCCCAGCGCTTGTGAATCTACTACCTCATTCTCCTAAATCCTTATTCTCACAGAGCCTTCAATATTCCTCTACACTCTAAAGGGACCAATATCCATCAGCACCCTCTCAGATAAAAATTACGACAGCGGTAGCTCCGTATTCCGTAAGAAGCACAAAAATAAATAAATACAAATTTTAAAAAATAATAATAAAGAAGGGGATGAATGAATGTACTTTCCTCTTTAGTTTACCCTTGCCTTATAGCCAGGTTTTCTGTTGTTGAAGGTTGGTGATGGCAGCATTGTTTGGCTGCATTCTGACCAAGTGCCTGTATCTGTTTATTTTATTTTATTTATTTATTTGGTCTTTCTACGTAGTTAGTGTAAGGTCTAATTCTCAACAATTTCCTATTCTCGTTTCTGGATCTATCTCTTGTGGTCACATTCGCAACTATTCTCAGAATTTCACTACATTGTCAACTCGTTTCAGCAGATACTTCGTCACACGTCATTTACCAGCTGTAAACAGTAACGGGGTTTCCCGCTACACTTTCACTTACCGTGTGTTAACATACCTTTACGTCTGTGTAATATTTAGTTACCGAACCAGTGCTCCGCAACCTTTTTTTTTTTTAAATACTTCACGAACACTTAAGTGTCCTTCAGAATTCCACGGCACGCTATAATATTAAAGTGGGTGGGTATGGTAAATATTTAAAAACTCAGTGCAGTCATAAAACAACGCTGCCTGATTGTTTGTGATGGATTGGTGGATGACGAGAACTCAACATATTATCTGTGAAAGTGTACGAGTGAGATACTTTCGTCATATTTTTCCATGCCTCATAATTTTATAAACTATTAAATGGTGTATTTTTGGTGTCACGGCACAATAAGCAGACACCCGCGGCACACTGGTTGTAGGAGTACTGTGTTATTACACGTAAGGAAAAACAGTTATCATTGCGCACTTCTCCCCCACTCTCTTCCACACTCCTTAGGGGACAAAGGGATAAACTACATGAAGCCTCTTTCCTGGAACTCTGAGCAAGAACACCACAAGAGAGCGTTAGTGATGCTTCCTGCAACACCTTGTTTTACTCGATGCGATTTCTAGCCCCACGCTGAACCCTCAATAAGTAGACACCTTTCTCCGCGATACAAACAGCCGTGCGACATGTTTGATAGAAGCAATAATTATCTTCTTTGGTCCATAACATCGGGACAAAGAACACGTGATTTGAATGTTTAACAGTTGCTATAGGTCATATAAAGATACCCTCCATCCCCCATCATTTCCCGACATGTTACGCATAATTCATATCCATTTAGTAACAATCGCCTTGCGTACAATAGAAGTGGTATGACAAGTTCACTAATGTGGAACTAATGACACGAACCATAAGACACAAATAGAGAAAACATGTTGATAGCGTTACAAGACAATCCCTGTTCTGGGATCCCCAGAGTTAGAGAGGTAGAGGAGGACCAAAGAACACATGGAGAAGAGAACTGGTGACAGACATGAAGAAGACATGGAAAGACATTGAGCTGATGGCACGTGACAGGAAGACGTGGCATACATTTGTTGAGTGCCTATGCTCCTTTGGGAATTGAATAGTGATAGAAGAAGAAGAACTATCGCACTTCGTTGAGACTACCTAGTTTATTTCTCTCATTGACTACCACTCAGCCACCTGCAGAGCACTGCCTTGAAGCAAATTACCACCTAGCCTACCTGTCCCGTGCTATCTGTTCAAGGTCTTACCACGCCTTCTTTAAACTCGTTCATGTCTGTCTTAAACTCCCATCTCCTGTCCGTGCTATATGTTCAAGGTCTTACCACGCCTTCTTTAAACTCGTTCAAATCTGTCTTAAACTCCCTCCTCCTGTCCGTGCTATATGTTCAAGGTCTTACCACGCCTTCTTTAAACTCGTTCATGTCTGTCTTAAACTCCCTCCTCCTGTCCGTGCTATATGTTCACGGTCTTACCACGCCTTCTTTAAACTCGTTCAAGTCTGTCTTAAACTCCCTCCTCCTGTCCGTGCTATATGTTCAAGGTCTTACCACGCCTTCTTTAAACTCGTTCACGTCTGTCTTAAACTCCCTCCTCCTGTCCGTGCTATATGTTCAAGGTCTTACCACGCCTTCTTTAAACTCGTTCAAGTCTGTCTTAAACTCCCTCCTCCTGTCCGTGCTATATGTTCAAGGTCTTACCACGCCTTCTTTAAACTCATTCAAGTATGTCTTAAACTCCCTCCTCCTGTCCGTGCTATATGTTCAAGGTCTTACCACGCCTTCTTTAAACTCATTCAAGTCTGTCTTAAACTCCCTCCTCCTGTCCGTGCTATATGTTCAAGGTCTTACCACGCCTTCTTTAAACTCATTCAAGTCTGTCTTAAACTCCCTCCTCCTGTCCGTGCTATATGTTCAAGGTCTTACCACGCCTTCTTTAAACTCGTTCAAGTCTGCCTTAAACTCCCTCCTCCTGTCCGTGCTATATGTTCAAGGTCTTACCACGCCTTTTTAAAACTCGTTCATGTCTGTCT
The DNA here is from genome assembly GCA_024509875.1 of Oreohelix idahoensis. Taxonomy (NCBI): domain Eukaryota; kingdom Metazoa; phylum Mollusca; class Gastropoda; order Stylommatophora; family Oreohelicidae; genus Oreohelix; species Oreohelix idahoensis. Next base: position 308,725 of record JAMPIV010019191.1, on the reverse strand, counting down.
TAAACTCCTTTCTCCTGTCCCGTGCTATATGTTCAAGGTCTTACCACGCCTTTTTAAAACTCGTTCATGTCTGTCTTAAACTCCTTTCTCCTGTCCCGTGCTATATGTTCAAGGTCTTACCACGCCTTTTTAAAACTCGTTCATGTCTGTCTTAAACTCCTTTCTCCTGTCCCGTGCTATATGTTCAAGGTCTTACCACGGCTTCTTTAAACTCGTTCAAGTCTGCCTTAAACTCCCATCTCCGTGTGTGTTACGTCTCCCTCTATATTTCTTACCCTGGTGATTGACAAAGCAGTACTGTCTTGTAAAGCTGCCAGCTTGTTTCCTCACTGTCTTGTAAAGCTGCCAGCTTGTTTCCTCACTGTCTGTCCTATCCAAATTAGCGCCTGTTCCTCAACTTTGGTCTAGGTCTTTAACTCCCGTATTACCGGGGGCCCGGAAGTGGAGAAAAGATTATCAACACTGTACCCTATCATGCATGACGCAGGAGGCGACTAAGGAGAGTTGGGCTTGGGGCTAGCCATCCTGTATTTACGTATAGGCCAAACGAAACTTCAGCAACACTAAAAAGTCATCCGAGCATCGCTGCTTTTTAAACGTATCATTGTTTGTATTTAATATTGTATCACTAATATTAAAGCCCCGTGCAGTTCCCGGGAGGTATCCGAACAGATAAGGAAAGAACAGGACTACTGTACCCTCAGGCATGTCGTACGAGGCAACTAATGTGAGAAATAAATATTAGACAAACATAAAGGTATGATATGTGTTATGTGTTATGTGTTACAACTAATATGAGGTTGGCAACCTCATCATGTAAAACAAATTGTCTCGGAAACCACAGCTACAACATGTGAATGTTAAGTGCAGATTTCCTGTAGCGGACAGGCTACAGCAGTGACTACATGTCACAGAAACCATTACTATAACAGCATGTGAATGTTAAGTGCAGACTTCCTGTAGCGGACTAGCTACAGCAGTGACTCCGTGCTCCGATGTGAGCATACAGAAACAGGATGATGATGAATATAAAAACGAGGAATCATCTTGTCGTAGCCGAGCAAAGTGTGATATCTCTCTAAGATAAAGTGTATAGGTAGTTCTATAGTAGATAATACTGCCGTAGTGGAGCAAAGTGTAATATCTCTCTCAGATAAAGTGTATAGCTATAGTAGATACTGCCGTAGTGGAGTCAAGTGTGATATCTCTCTCAGATAAAGTGTATAGATGGTTGTATAGTAGATACTGCCGTAGTGGAGTCAAGTGTGATATCTCGCTCAGATAAAGTGTATAGGTAGTCCTATAGTAGATACTGACGTAGTGGAGTCAAGTGTAATCATTCATCATCGTCATCATTTTCCGTTTCGCTCCTTGTGGAGTATGGAACCACCACTACAACTGGTCCCCTTATAAAAGCCTGCATTAAACATTCACACGCTCTTGTAGTGATTGTTTCTGTCGCTATTTGTTTTACATGATGAGGTTGTCAGCCTCATACACAACCTCATATTAGTCGCCTTGTACGACATGCATGAGCGTCCGGTAGTCCTATTCTTTATGTGTATTTTCAGAGACCCCTAGGACATACTTAACTTCATACTTTAACTTCAGAGACCCCTAGGACATACTTAACTTCATACTTTAACTTTAGAGACCCTTAGGACATACTTAACTTCATACTTTAACTTTAGAGACCCCTAGGACATACTTAAACTCATACTTTAACTTCAGAGACCCCTAGGATATACTAACTTCATACTTTAACTTTAGAGACCCCTACGACATACTAACTTCATACTTTAACTTTAGATACCCCTAGGACATACTTAACTTCATACTTTAACTTCAGAGACCCCTAGGACATACTTATCTTCATACTTTAACTTTAGAGACCCTTAGGACATACTTAACTTCATACTTTAACTTTAGAGACCCTTAGGACATACTTAACTTCATACTTTAACTTTAGAGACCCCTAGGACATACTTAACGTCATACTTTAACTTTAGAGACCCCTAGGACATACTTAACTTCATACTTTAACTTTAGAGACCCCTAGGACATACTTAACTTCATACTTTAACTTCAGAGATCCATAGGACATACACGGGGCTTTGCAGATTAATACCTGCTCATTTCCTTGTAACACACAAACTTTATGATTTTTGTCTTTTGTGGACATGAATCCTTTTGCTTCCCCTAGGACATTAGAGGTAGCTTATTGTTCCCACTGCCCTCAACGTTTTTTGATAGAGCATATGCTTTCATCATAAGGATTCCACAATGTTGCAGGTACAAGATTAATACCTGCTACATACACCCTTGTAACACACAAACAACCTTTATGGGCAATGCTGTTTATCCACTTTTTGATGAAACGCTGTAGATCATTTCATAAAACATGTTAACAAACTGATACAAAGTGTAATACGTATTGATTCATAAACATCAAACAATTTAAGATTACTCAGATTAGCTTGAATGGCTGCTGAAATATTTGTAAAAAGTGCGCTCTGTATCATTTAGAAAAATAAAATTGCTGGGGGAGGGGATGCGGGAGAAAGAGTAAGGGCTTCTAAAATTGAGCTCCGTTTGGCCCTAGACGCCTCTCACCTGAAAAGCCCACCTCAAAAATATTTCTGAATACGCCACTAGTCATATCTATCCTAAGATACAAAGAACCATCCCTTTTGTACATTTCTTGAACAACCCTCAGAAAGTTTTCAATTGTTAGGGGTAACTATTTCATTTTTCTCTCGCACAACAAACATTAACAGAACAGTATTCACAGTAGACACGATCAGTGAACTCTTTTATGGCTCCTTTAATCAATTAACTTTCAATCTCAGTAATCGATTTGGGAAGGCTCCAAAGATGAACTCTCATGATCGGGCAGATGTTTGGAGAATTTAGGACAGTTGGTTCATTTCAGGCCATCGATAAAAGTTCACTAATGGAGTTTGGCATGCATTGGATGACGCAATTTTAAATTTACCGCGTTGGCGCGCGACCTGTTTTCACGGAGCAAGAGAGAGCGGATTTTGATCGCATTGCCTGGATTGGAGTCTTGCATTCCACGTGTAAACAAGCATTTTTGCACTTTCCTTCTCACATTTTATCATTTTTTAGATGCTGTATATCCCCAGGCTGATTCATGCATATTAAAGAAGTGGTGTAAAACGTAAACAGTAGTAGACTTTCTGTTAAATATACAGCATATATAACCATAAAAAAATCCGGCCATTTTTCATAATCCGGAGCTCTTCAGGTTGAATGTCTCTGTTCTACAGGGATTTTATGAATGCGGCTTCCAAAAATGTAAGTCTCTTATCCAACCAACTGGAGTTGACTCCTAGGTAATGTTGGGTTTCCCTCGTGGAAGTTCACTTCCATTTAAATGCAGTTTGATCGTTCTTTTACTCGGCGATTTGACATCAAAAGCAGGTTGCTACCTTGAGAGGTTCTATCTGTAGCGTGCCCAATCATGATGCCCATTTACCGATGGATTTCTGTCATAAACTTCATACTTTGTGTTCAGAGACCCCTAGGTACATACTATCTTCATACTTTAACTTTAGGACCCTTCATAGGATTGCATAAACTTTAGAGACCCTTTAGAACATACTTAACTTCATACTTTCTTCTTTTAGAGACTCCTTGTTCTACTTGAACTTGTCTGGTCATTGTCATCTTTAGAGACCCCTAGGACTACTTAACTTGTCTTTCTTTAGTCATCCCTAGTTCTACTTGTACTTGTCTGGTTCTTTCAACTTCAGTTCACTTGAACTTGTCTGGTTCTTGTCATCTCTTGTTCTACTTGAATACCTTGTCTGGTTCTTGTCATCTCTTGTTCTACTTGAAACAACCTTTATGGTCCATTCTTTGTCATATCACACACATAGAATCCTCACATCATGTTCTAATTAGAGGTAGCTTCTGCCTCCCACTTGTCAACTCTTGTTCTGAATTGTGCTTATCTGTGTCCTTGAGTTTGTTACAAACGTTGGATTGCACTCTCGTTTTGTCATCTCTTGTTCTACTTTTTGAAAATACTGGTTCTTGTCATCTCATTTCTACTTGAAAACTTGTCTGGTTCTTGTCATCTCTTGTTCTACTTGAACTTGTCTGGTTCTTGTCATCTCTTGTTTCTACTTGTAAAAAGTCTGGTTCTTGTCATCATTCTTGTTCTACTTTGAACTTGTCTGGTTCTTGTCATCTCTTGTTTACTTTGTACTTGTCTGGTTCTTGTCATCTCTTGTTCTACTTGAACTTGTCTGGTTCTTGTCATCTTTTGTTCTACTTGAACTTGTCTGGTTCTTGTCATCTCTTGTTCTACTTGAACTTGTCTGGTTTTCATCTCTTGACCACAACCCTCGGATTTTTTTCAACTGTCTGGTTCTTGTCATTTTCTCTTCTACTTGAACTTGTCAGTTCTTGTCATCTCTTGTCACTCAGTGAACTCTTGTCTGGTTCTTGTCATCTCTTGTTCTACTTGAACTTGTCAAGATATCGGGCGGCTGTATAACAGCGACACCCGTGTGTTACCGGGGCCCGAAAGGGGAGCAAAGAATTGTAAACACTGGTTCCTACCACGCATCTCGTAAAAAAGCGACTAAGGAGGGTATGGTCATGGGCTTGTTTTACCCCATCCTAAAAAAAAACTTCGCACAGTGGGCTGATCACCTGCTTGCAACCAATCTTTCTTTACTTGTAACAATGATAGATTGTTTGGTCTGTTTTTGTTCCACAAAGTACTTGTCAGCGATAGATTGATCAATTGTTGTTGCCCTACTTGTACTACCTGGTTCTAGCGTACTGTTCCACATTCAAACCGCTTTGAAATTGTTGATGGCTCTTGATCAGAAGAAGAAGAAGAAGAAGCTAACAGCGTCTGATTATTGACATTCAAAAAATCCGTCCATCGATAATCCGGTCCTTCAACCTGAATTTCCGGCAACCGGAACGCAATTTCAAGGGGTAAATTGCGAGCACCTAAATTGTTGGCTACTTGACTTTTCTGGGGCCAGTTTTCATATTTTGGAAAAATAGCTTGTTTGTCTTGCTTGGCACTGTAAACAGGCATTCCTGCTCATAAACGTCCTTCTCATTTTAAATTTATTTGCTGGTATATCCCATTCACTGTCATCTCTTGTTCCTAAAAACTTGAAACTTGTCATTTTCTTGTTGTCGATCAATTGTTCTCTACTTTCTAACCCATAAAAAAAATCTGGTTTTCAAAAATCCGGCATCTCCTCAGTTCTACTTGAGGTTGTTCCAATTTATTTTTGTCAAACTGTTTCTACATTGTATTGTCTGGTTCTTGTCAAGGATCCTTGTTCTACTTGAATTTTGGGAATCTGGTTCTTAGTCATCTCTTGACCATACGGAACACTAGGGTTCTTTTGCATCACGCCGGCCGTTTACTTGAACTTGTTGTTCCTTTGTATCTCATTGTTCGACTTGAATGTTTAGTGGCCTTCTAGTTAATCTCTTGTTCGAAAATAGAACTGGTCTAGGTAGCTTGTGCACTCCACTTGCATACCGCACCTTTTGGTAGCGTAAAATTACTTGTAAAAGAGTCTGGTGAAAACTTGTATCTCACTAGTTCTATCTATGCTCTGGGTCTGGTTAATACCTGATCATGGAGCGTGTTCAGCTCACTTCTTTACAATTCATTATTTTTCTGTCATCTCTTGTTCTACTTGAACTTGTCTCTCCGTGTGTTCTTCGGTATCTCTATCTCTTTTACCATGAGGATTCCAGAACAAGGATTGCCGGGTAATGTTATCAAAAGATTTCCTGAACGTATGTCAAATTCATCGCCTGTGTCTTCTTCTCATCTCTTCTTCTACTTGAACGTGTCTGGTTCTTGTCATCTCTTGTTCTACTTGAACTTGTCTGGTTCTTGTCATCTCTTGTTCTACTTGAACTTGTCTGGTTCTTGTCATCTCTTGTTCTACTTGAACTTGTCTGGTTCTTGTCATCTCTTGTTCTACTTGAACTTGTCTGGTTCTTGTCATCTCTTGTTCTACTTGTACTTGTCTGGTTCTTGTCATCTCTTGTTCTACTTGAACTTGTCTGGTTCTTGTCATCTCTTGTTCTACTTGAACTTGTCTGGTTCTTGTCATCTCTTGTTCTACTTGAACTTGTCTGGTTCTTGTCATCTCTTGTTCTACTTGAACTTGTCTGGTTCTTGTCATCTCTTGTTCTACTTGAACTTGTCTGGTTCTTGTCATCTCTTGTTCTACTTGTACTTGTCTGGTTCTTGTCATCTCTTGTTCTACTTGAACTTGTCTGGTTCTTGTCATCTCTTGTTCTACTTGAACTTGTCTGGTTCTTGTCATCTCTTGTTCTACTTGTACTTGTCTCGTTCTTGTCATCTCTTGTTGTTCTACTTGAACTTGTCTGGTTCATTGTCATCTCTTGTTCTACTTGAACTTGTCTGGTCTTGGCATCTCTTGTTCTACTTGAACTTGTCTGGTTCTTGTCATCTCTTGTTCTACTTGAACTTGTCTGGTTCTTGTCATCTCTTGTTCTACTTGAACTTGTCTGGTTCTTGTCATCTCTTGTTCTACTTGAACTTGTCTGGTTCTTGTCATCTCTTGTTCTACTTGAACTTGTCTGGTTCTTGTCATCTCTTGTTCTACTTGAACTTGTCTGGTTCTTGTCATCTCTTGTTCTACTTGTACTTGTCTGGTTCTTGTCATCTCTTGTTCTACTTGAACTTGTCTGGTTCTTGTCTTCTTGTCTCTTGTTCCACTGACACTTGTCTGGTTCTTGTCATCTCTTGTTCTACTGGCACTTGTCTGGTTCTTGTCATCTCTTGTTCTACTTGTGAACTTGTCTGGTTCTTGTATCTTCTTTGTTCTACTTGTACTTGTCTGGTTCTTGTCATCTCTTGTTCTACTTGTACTTGTCTGGTTCTTGTCATCTCTTGTTCTACTTGAACTTGTCTGGTTCTTGTCATCTCTTGTTCTACTTGAACTTGTCTGGTTCTTGTCATCTCTTGTTCTACTTGAACTTGTCTGGTTTCTTGTCATCTCTTGTTCTACTTGAACTTGTCTGGTTCTTGTCATCTCTTGTTCTACTTGAACTTGTCTGGTTCTTGTCATCTCTTGTTCTACTTGAACTTGTCTGGTTCTTGTCATCTCTTGTTCTACTTGAACTTGTCTGGTTCTTGTCATCTCTTGTTCTACTTGTACTTGTAAGCTTTCTTGTCATCTGGTTCTTGTCATCTCTTGTTCTACTTGAACTTGTCTGGTTCTTGTCATCTCTTGTTCTACTTGAACTTGTCTGGTTCTTGTCATCTCTTGTTCTACTTGAACTTGTCTGGTTCTTGTCATCTCTTGTTCTACTTGTACTTGTCTGGTTCTTGTCATCTCTTGTTCTACTTGTACTTGTCTGGTACTTGTCATCTCTTGTTCTCCTTGTACTTGTCTGGTTCTTGTCATCTCTTGTTCTACTTGAACTTTTCTGGTTCTTGTCATCTCTTGTTCTATTTGTACTTGTCTGGTTCTTGTCATCTCTTGTTCTACTTGAACTTGTCTGGTTCTTGTCATCTCTTGTTCTACTTGAACTTGTCTGGTTCTTGTCATCTCTTGTTCTACTTGAACTTGTCTGGTTCTTGTCATCTCTTGTTCTACTTGTACTTGTCTGGTTCTTGTCATCTCTTGTTCTACTTGAACTTGTCTGGTTCTTGTCATCTCTTGTTCTACTTGAACTTGTCTGGTTCTTGTCATCTCTTGTTCTACTTGTACTTGTCTGGTTCTTGTCATCTCTTGTTCTACTTGAACTTGTCTGGTTCTTGTCATCTCTTGTTCTACTTGTACTTGTCTGGTTCTTGTCATCTCTTGTTCTACTTGTACTTGTCTGGTTCTTGTCATCTCTTGTTCTACTTGTACTTGTCTGGTACTTGTCATCTCTTGTTCTCCTTGTACTTGTCTGGTTCTTGTCATCTCTTGTTCTACTTGAACTTGTCTGGTTCTTGTCATCTCTTGTTCTACTTGAACTTGTCTGGTTCTTGTCATCTCTTGTTCTACTTGTACTTGCCTGGTTCTTGTCATTTCTTGTTCTACTTGAACTTGTCTGGTTCCTATCATCTCTTGTTCTACTTGAACTTGTCTGGTTCTTGTCATCTCTTGTTCTACTTGTACTTGTCTGGTTCTTGTCATCTCTTGTTCTACTTGAACTTGTCTGGTTCTTGTCATCTCTTGTTCTACTTGTACTTGTCTGGTTCTTGTCATCTCTTGTTCTACTTGTACTTGTCTGGTACTTGTCATCTCTTGTTCTACTTGTACTTGTCTGGTTCTTGTCATCTCTTGTTCTACTTGAACTTGTCTGGTTCTTGTCATCTCTTGTTCTACTTGAACTTGTCTGGTTCTTGTCATCTCTTGTTCTACTTGTACTTGTCTGGTTCTTGTCATCTCTTGTTCTACTTGAACTTGTCTGGTTCTTGTCATCTCTTGTTCTACTTGAACTTGTCTGGTTCTTGTCATCTCTTGTTCTACTTGTACTTGTCTGGTTCTTGTCATCTCTTGTTCTACTTGAACTTGTCTGGTTCTTGTCATCTCTTGTTCTACTTGAACTTGTCTGGTTCTTGTCATCTCTTGTTCTACTTGTACTTGTCTGGTTCTTGTCATCTCTTGTTCTACTTGAACTTGTCTGGTTCTTGTCATCTCTTGTTCTACTTGAACTTGTCTGGTTCTTGTCATCTCTTGTTCTACTGTACTTGTCTGGTTCTTGTCATCTTTGTTCTACTTGAACTTGTCTGGTTCTTGTCATCTCTTGTTCTACTTGAACTTGTCTGGTTCTTGTCATCTCTTGTTCTACTTGAACTTGTCTGGTTCTTGTCATCTCTTGTTCTACTTGAACTTGTCTGGTTCTTGTCATCTCTTGTTCTACTTGAACTTGTCTGGTTCTTGTCATCTCTTGTTCTACTTGTACTTGTCTGGTTCTTGTCATCTCTTGTTCTACTTGTACTTGTCTGGTTCTTGTCATCTTTTGTTCTACTTGAACTTGTCTGGTTCTTGTCATCTCTTGTTCTACTTGAACTTGTCTGGTTCTTGTCATCTCTTGTTCTACTTGTACTTGTCTGGTTCTTGTCATCTCTTGTTCTACTTGAACTTGTCTGGTTCTTGTCATCTCTTGTTCTACTTGAACTTGTCTGGTTCTTGTCATCTCTTGTTCTACTTGTACTTGTCTGGTTCTTGTCATCTCTTGTTCTACTTGAACTTTTCTGGTTCTTGTCATCTCTTGTTCTACTTGTACTTGTCTGGTTCTTGTCATCTCTTGTTCTACTTGTACTTGTCTGGTTCTTGTCATCTCTTGTTCTACTTGTACTTGTCTGGTTCTTGTCATCTCTTGTTCTACTTGAACTTGTCTGGTTCTTGTCATCTCTTGTTCTACTTGAACTTGTCTGGTTCTTGTCATCTCTTGTTCTACTTGTACTTGCCTGGTTCTTGTCATTTCTTGTTCTACTTGAACTTGTCTGGTTCCTATCATCTCTTGTTCTACTTGAACTTGTCTGGTTCTTGTCATCTCTTGTTCTACTTGTACTTGTCTGGTTCTTGTCATCTCTTGTTCTACTTGAACTTGTCTGGTTCTTGTCATCTCTTGTTCTACTTGAACTTGTCTGGTTCTTGTCATCTCTTGTTCTACTTGTACTTGTCTGGTTCTTGTCATTTCTTGTTCTACTTGAACTTGTCTGGTTCCTATCATCTCTTGTTCTACTTGAACTTGTCTGGTTCTTGTCATCTCTTGTTCTATTTGTACTTGTCTGGTTCTTGTCATCTTTTGTTCTACTTGAACTTGTCTGGTTCTTGTCATCTCTTGTTCTACTTGAACTTGTCTGGTTCTTGTCATCTCTTGTTCTACTTGAACTTGTCTGGTTCTTGTCATCTCTTGTTCTACTTGAACTTGTCTGGTTCTTGTCATCTCTTGTTCTACTTGAACTTGTCTGGTTCTTGTCATCTCTTGTTCTACTTGAACTTGTCTGGTTCTTGTCATCTCTTCTATTTGTACTTGTCTGGTTCTTGTCATCTTTTGTTCTACTTGAACTTGTCTGGTTCTTGTCATCTCTTGTTCTACTTGAACTTGTCTGGTTCTTGTCATCTCTTGTTCTACTTGAACTTGTCTGGTTCTTGTCATCTCTTGTTCTACTTGAACTTGTCTGGTTCTTTCTTTGTCATCTCTACTTGTTCTACTTGAACTTTTCTGGTTCTTGTCATCTCTTGTTCTATTTGTACTTGTCTGGTTCTTGTCATGGTTCTTGTCATTTCTTGTTCTACTTGAACTTGTCTGGTTCTTGTCATCTCTTGTTCTACTTGTACTTGTCTGGTTCTTGTCATCTCTTGTTCTACTTGAACTTGTCTGGTTCTTGTCATCTCTTGTTCTACTTGAACTTGTCTGGTTCTTGTCATCTCTTGTTCTACTTGTACTTGTCTGGTTCTTGTCATCTCTTGTTCTACTTGAACTTGTCTGGTTCTTGTCATCTCTTGTTCTACTTGAACTTGTCTGGTTCTTGTCATCTCTTGTTCTACTTGAACTTGTCTGGTTCTTGTCATCTCTTGTTCTACTTGAACTTGTCTGGTTCTTGTCATCTCTTGTTCTACTTGAACTTGTCTGGTTCTTGTCATCTCTTGTTCTACTTGAACTTGTCTGGTTCTTGTCATCTCTTGTTCTACTTGAACTTGTCTGGTTCTTGTCATCTCTTGTTCTACTTGAACTTGTCTGGTTCTTGTCATCTCTTGTTCTACTTGTACTTGTCTGGTTCTTGTCATCTCTTGTTCTACTTGTACTTGTCTGGTTCTTGTCATCTCTTGTTCTACTTGTACTTGTCTGGTTCTTGTCATCTCTTGTTCTACTTGAACTTGTCTGGTTCTTGTCATCTCTTGTTCTACTTGAACTTGTCTGGTTCTTGTCATCTCTTGTTCTACTTGTTCTTGTCATCTCTTGTTCTACTTGAACTTGTCTGGTTCTTGTCATCTCTTGTTCTACTTGAACTTGTCTGGTTCTTGTCATCTCTTGTTCTACTTGTACTTGTCTGGTTCTTGTCATCTCTTGTTCTACTTGAACTTGTCTGGTTCTTGTCATCTCTTGTTCTACTTGAACTTGTCTGGTTCTTGTCATCTCTTGTTCTACTTGTACTTGTCTGGTTCTTGTCATCTCTTGTTCTACTTGAACTTGTCTGGTTCTTGTCATCTCTTGTTCTACTTGTACTTGTCTGGTTCTTGTCATCTCTTGTTCTACTTGAACTTGTCTGGTTCTTGTCATCTCTTGTTCTACTTGTACTTGTCTGGTTCTTGTCATCTCTTGTTCTACTTGATCTTGTTTTGTTCTTGTCATCTCTTGTTCTACTTGAACTTGTCTGGTTCTTGTCATCTCTTGTTCTACTTGAACTTGTCTGGTTCTTGTCATCTCTTGTTCTACTTGTACTTGTCTGGTTCTTGTCATCTCTTGTTCTACTTGAACTTGTCTGGTTCTTGTCATCTCTTGTTCTACTTGAACTTGTCTGGTTCTTGTCATCTCTTGTTCTACTTGAACTTGTCTGGTTCTTGTCATCTCTTGTTCTACTTGAACTTGTCTGGTTCTTGTCATCTCTTGTTCTACTTGAACTTGTCTGGTTCTTGTCATCTCTTGTTCTACTTGTACTTGTCTGGTTCTTGTCATCTCCTGTTCTACTTGTACTTGTCTGGTTCTTGTCATCTCTTGTTCTACTTGAACTTGTCTGGTTCTTGTCATCTCTTGTTCTACTTGAACTTGTCTGGTTCTTGTCATCTCTTGTTCTACTTGTACTTGTCTGGTTCTTGTCATCTCTTGTTCTACTTGAACTTGTCTGGTTCTTGTCATCTCTTGTTCTACTTGAACTTGTCTGGTTCTTGTCATCTCTTGTTCTACTTGAACTTGTCTGGTTCTTGTCATCTCTTGTTCTACTTGAACTTGTCTGGTTCTTGTCATCTCTTGTTCTACTTGAACTTGTCTGGTTCTTGTCATCTCTTGTTCTACTTGTACTTGTCTGGTTCTTGTCATCTTGTTCTACTTGAACTTGTCTGGTTCTTGTCATCTCTTGTTCTACTTGAACTTGTCTGGTTCTTGTCATCTCTTGTTCTACTTGTACTTGTCTGGTTCTTGTCATCTCTTGTTCTACTTGAACTTGTCTGGTTCTTGTCATCTCTTGTTCTACTTGAACTTGTCTGGTTCTTGTCATCTCTTGTTCTACTTGAACTTGTCTGGTTCTTGTCATCTCTTGTTCTACTTGAACTTGTCTGGTTCTTGTCATCTCTTGTTCTACTTGTACTTGTCTGGTTCTTGTCATCTCTTGTTCTATTTGTACTTGTCTGGTTCTTGTCATCTCTTGTTCTACTTGTACTTGTCTGGTTCTTGTCATCTCTTGTTCTACTTGAACTTGTCTGGTTCTTGTCATCTCTTGTTCTACTTGAACTTGTCTGGTTCTTGTCATCTCTTGTTCTACTTGTACTTGTCTGGTTCTTGTCATCTCTTGTTCTACTTGAACTTGTCTGGTTCTTGTCATCTCTTGTTCTACTTGAACTTGTCTGGTTCTTGTCATCTCTTGTTCTACTTGAACTTGTCTGGTTCTTGTCATCTCTTGTTCTACTTGAACTTGTCTGGTTCTTGTCATCTCTTGTTCTACTTGTACTTGTCTGGTTCTTGTCATCTCTTGTTCTACTTGTACTTGTCTGGTTCTTGTCATCTCTTGTTCTACTTGAACTTGTCTGGTTCTTGTCATCTCTTGTTCTACTTGAACTTGTCTGGTTCTTGTCATCTCTTGTTCTACTTGAACTTGTCTGGTTCTTGTCATCTCTTGTTCTACTGAACTTGTCTGGTTCTTGTCATCTCTTGTTCTACTTGAACTTGTCTGGTTCTTGTCATCTCTTGTTCTACTTGAACTTGTCTGGTTCTTGTCATCTCTTGTTCTACTTGAACTTGTCTGGTTCTTGTCATCTCTTGTTCTACTTGAACTTGTCTGGTTCTTGTCATCTCTTGTTCTACTTGTACTTGTCTGGTTCTTGTCATCTTTTGTTCTACTTGTATTTGTCTGGTTCTTGTCATCTCTTGTTCTACTTGAACTTGTCTGGTTCTTGTCATCTCTTGTTCTACTTGAACTTGTCTGGTTCTTGTCATCTCTTGTTCTACTTGTACTTGTCTGGTTCTTGTCATCTCTTGTTCTACTTGTACTTGTCTGGTACTTGTCATCTCTTGTTCTACTTGTACTTGTCTGGTTCTTGTCATCTCTTGTTCTACTTGAACTTGTCTGGTTCTTGTCATCTCTTGTTCTACTTGAACTTGTCTGGTTCTTGTCATCTCTTGTTCTACTTGAACTTGTCTGGTTCTTGTCATCTCTTGTTCTACTTGTACTTGTCTGGTTCTTGTCATCTCTTGTTCTACTTGAACTTGTCTGGTTCTTGTCATCTCTTGTTCTACTTGAACTTGTCTGGTTCTTGTCATCTCTTGTTCTACTTGAACTTGTCTGGTTCTTGTCATCTCTTGTTCTACTTGAACTTGTCTGGTTCTTGTCATCTCTTGTTCTACTTGAACTTGTCTGGTTCTTGTCATCTCTTGTTCTACTTGAACTTGTCTGGTTCTTGTCATCTCTTGTTCTACTTGAACTTGTCTGGTTCTTGTCATCTCTTGTTCTACTTGAACTTGTCTGGTTCTTGTCATCTCTTGTTCTACTTGTACTTGTCTGGTTCTTGTCGAACTTGTCTGGTTCTTGTCATCTCTTGTTCTACTTGTACTTGTCTGGTTCTTGTCATCTCTTGTTCTACTTGTACTTGTCTGGTTCTTGTCATCTCTTGTTCTACTTGAACTTGTCTGGTTCTTGTCATCTCTTGTTCTACTTGAACTTGTCTGGTTCTTGTCATCTCTTGTTCTACTTGTACTTGTCTGGTTCTTGTCATCTCTTGTTCTACTTGTACTTGTCTGGTTCTTGTCATCTCTTGTTCTACTTGTACTTGTCTTGTATTTCTTGTTCTACTTGTACTTGTCTGGTTCTTGTCATCTCTTGTTCTACTTGTACTTGTCTGGTACTTGTCATCTTTTGTTCTACTTGTACTTGTCTGGTTCTTGTCATCTCTTGTTCTACTTGAACTTGTCTGGTTCTTGTCATCTCTTGTTCTACTTGTACTTGTCTGGTTCTTGTCATCTCTTGTTCTACTTGTACTTGTCTGGTACTTGTCAATTCTTGTTCTACTTGTACTTGTCTGGTTCTTGTCATCAGTTCCACACTGGTAATCTTGTCGTACCATTTCAAATCTTCTGTGCTAGGCAAGCACCCAATTATGAAAGTCTGTACCTTCTTTTTTGTTGTTGTTTTAATTGTTCTCCATGTTTCAGAGCCACACAGTAAGACTGAAAAAAGGATTGAACAGCAGTTTTCTCATTCTTCTCTAGTCCCCGACAGTTTCTTAGTGTCGATAAATATCGTATCCTCAAAATTGTGTGTGTGTTTTTTTTTTTTTTTTTAATTGAAAATCTTTCTGCTTTTTTTTATGTTTGCTGTTATCTCTTCGTGTCATCAACTTTTCGTAAGCGGTGTTTATATTCGTCAGGACAAAGGCTCAATAAACAGCCAGAGTGCCCCTGTCCACATTCCGTGTAACCAGGCGCGTCACTCACTGGCTAGAAATTACTATGACTCTGGTCATGGCACTTATGAAGGTAAAAGTCTGTCTGCGTTTTATTTGTTATTTTCATTGACTGTTTGAACGCAGTGCGCTCCGACTTTGATCTGAGTGTGATAGGTCTGGCTTATCTTATACAGGTTCCAAAGGTTTGACATACCGTAGTAAGAAGTTGTGGTGGGCATACGCTCCCACTCAGATAAATGCTCTTACGGTTCGTGTCTTAAAAAAACTTCCGCCAACAAAGTCCAGCTCGATGCCATTACGTGTGGCTAAAACCGAGCCTGGAAGAAGTGTTTCCACTGACGAAAGAAGATACTGGCACCTTAATACCAGTGGCTTCGGGCAGACAGGGATTCATTGGTCGGTATCTTATCTAGGAGACGGTAAAACTCTGAGAAAAGAACACATCAAAATTAAAGCAAGGCAATACGCACCTGAGGGTTATCACTGCAAGAGCTCATCAACCCTATGCAGGTAGCTCTCTATTTGCGCTGGGGATGCATCCCTGAACGACATGGCCCAACTGGAACAGTTTTTAATTGAAACGATTTTATAATGTAAGCCAATGGGAAGTCAATGAATTACGTTCCAGGCACCCAGAAATTGACGAACATTATAATGCTATTATATTTAAAGCTCTGAAAGAAAGTAAATTAAATAATATAAAGTAAATTATAAAAGTAAAGTACATTTTTAAAAAATAATAAAGTAAATACAAAATAAAATATATTAGATAAAAAGTAATTTTTACACTTACAACAAAAAAATTTGCTTTATGACGCGGCTTTTGTTCTCTGACCAAGTCCTTGGTTGAGGATCTCCAATTATTTTGAAGAAAGCATGCAGTGTTGACAGCCGGAATTTCCGCTTCCTTTACTTTAAAATCTAGTAATAAGGGCTCTTGGATGCCCAGAGGCTCACATTATCTGTAGAACTCCGCTCTAGTCATGGTCAGTCTCGCAGATGTCATAGACTGGTGAGTTTCTCAATGTCTTATAGAATGCACTGTAGATCACTTGTCTTAATTTCTCACATAGGAAAACGTTTTCATCCTCTCTTTCCTCATCCTCTTTCTGTCGGCTTAGTTGTGCGGCCAGTTCTTCCAAGTTGTGACGAAACTTGTTCGTCCTCTTTTTCTTGTCCCTCTATCCTCTCCGCCAGTGTTATTCGACCATTCCTTCTACATGCTTATTCTTCCAGTATTGTTGTTTGCACTTTCATCGGTCGAAGTTATCTTGTCCTATTTTATCATACCATCAAGGGTTAACTAACCGCGTGACCGGTTCTGCCGCCACGTCGGTGTTTTGTTTGATTAATCATCAACACAGGACAGATTAGTGGAACATATCCCATTTGCTGAGGAGTGACGACTAAAACAGATGTGTGTCGGAGAATGTAGATAACGAACTTTTGATTCGTGCTCACGGGCGGGGGAAAAAACCCCCCAAAAAAACACGTTTCTCGGGTTTTACAATATGGATAACAGGTTGTATTTGGAGATAGTGTGTTAACTTGCAGACATGACCAGATGGAGAGGCGTGGAATGCGAGAAATGATATAACATTATCGGCAGATTACTTTGCTGTAATAAACAACTAAGAGAAAGTAATATATTGGAAGCGATTATCAGTGATAAATTTGTGATGTAGTAAATTTGGTAAACATGACAGGCGACACGGGAATGGCAAGACCTTTTATGGCTATGAAGTATGCAGACGAGTTTTAAAATAACATGTTAGGGAAATATCTTGTGTTGTCATGTAGTAAGGTTCTAAATGAGTGTGGGGGAAACCCCTACAAAAATCAGACGCTTACTGATGGTTGTTTGGGTATTGGAGTGCTAAACTAAACTTCTTCCGATTGGATCTTCCCTCAACGAAGAAACGTATTCCTGGAAGCGAAAATGTTGCTTATAACCAACAGCATTGTTAGACTTACGCACTGACTTCCAATTTTGTCAGGGAGAAATCATAGTCAGCCGGGAAAACGGAATATTAGGATGGCAATTTAGGACAGGATATGTGACTGTGAGTGAATTCTAAAGTCAGAAAGGAGTAGCTTCAGAGGCATAACTTTGCGCCCCAATTTCTATACAGATGTGAAAGTGAACCTTTGTTTGTGAGACTGATTACACCCTCATTAACTCTTGAAATTATCCACACACTTCCAGGGATTCCCACTCTGGTGAAACATGTTGAGAACCCAGCATTGCACACTAAACTTGGAGGAGTCACTTGACCCCCAGGCGTAACTCTGGTTGGCTGCACGCAGAAGGATCTCACTATGGACCCCATGGTAGGCATGGGGAGCTGAGAAGTGGCTCTGTGTAAGACGTGACAGCTCCTCGGCAGAGCCTAGAAATAGAGCACAGTATTTTATACCTGCATAGTTGGAGAGCCCCCTTGGATGGCGGGAATTTCACATGATGCCACGCACTTCTTCCTTCTAGCGTGGGACCAGATGTGATGATCCTTTAAATGCAAGCCAAGCTGAAGAAACTGGAGCTCATGACGCAACACATTTCGGAATGGCACAAAAGCCACATAAATAGCCTCGATCTACGGTGTAGATAATACCAAGGAGTCTTCAACTTGGAAATGGCTGCAAAAGAGCGAAAAACTCAGCACCCCTGCTTAAACAACAACAACCTCCCCAACTTTAACACCACTTTCCCACGCCACACCCCTTTTTTTTAAATGCTAGAAAATAAACAACACAAAAATATGCAGATTCTACCATTTTATTTACAAAAACGCTCTTAAGATTCGAAATGTTTAAAAAAAAGTAAATAATCAGCCTAAATGTCATAAGAACAATATGGCCATTGATATATGCTAATTAAAATTGTAAACACTGTATGTCACAATTCTCTTCAGCTACCTTCTTCAATTGTTCAACGTCTCTGAGTCCACTCTTTTTTAAATGATTCTTGAGTAGTGCCCAAACGTTTTCAATTGGGTTTTGATCGGGACTGTTGCTGGGCCACTTCAGCACTATCACATTTTTTCTCTTGCAGCCATGCTTTGGGGGTATGAGCTGTATGATTTGGGTCATTGTCATGTTGAAATGTGCACCCATCGGGGTACATGACCTGCATAAATGGCAGAAGGTGTCCCTCTAGTATGTCGATGTACCTTTCTTTCGTGAGAATTCCTGTGAAAACACACAGTGGGGTGGCACCTCTTGCTGACACCCCTCCCCAAAGATGGAATTTCTAGGTATGTTTCGGTCGCTGGTACACAGGCGTTACAGAGCCTTTCGTCCAAATATTTATTTGAGCAGGATAAGACCAAACAAAACATTCATCTGAAAAAATCACATTGTCCCATGACAAATTTTGGTGTTCGTGGCACCAGTTCAAGCGCATCTGTTTGTGAGTCTCTGTGAGCAATGGTGACGAAATTACCCGCTTTTTTGTGTAATTCATCCTGTGTAGCTCCCGGTTGACAATAGCATTAGATACCTCTGGGCTTCCCAACTCGATCATGCGCTGCCGTATGTTTTCTACACTCTTCATTGGCCCAGCCCGAACGATTTGGGCGAGACACCGATGGTCCTTTGTGACCAAAATTCTTGGCCTCCCACTACCTTCTTTTCGCTCGATTAAATTACCTGCTTTTAATTTACTCACAACTCTGTAGACAGTCCGCTCAGGAATGTTCAAGGTTTTAGAAATGTTGGAACATGTTTGATTTCCTTCATTCCAAAGCTGTGAAATTAACATACACTTTGACTTTGTATCCATTTTCTGCCACTAGCATTAGAAATTGTCGTCTGCTCTTATATCAAGGGACGTTACTCTACGCTAATTTTTTTTTAACTTTTGATAGTGTTTGCTCACTTAAGTGGAGTGCAAATTTGGGGCAGAACATGCATATTTAATTAGATTTCAGCTTATTTAGCTGAGCAATATGACTGCCATTTTTTTTGCAAAGTACTGTATATAAGAGTTGTTGGTGTTCAGTGTTATTTCCCATGTGCAGTTTTGCTGATAGTGGCTGTTTCCTATAAGCTAAGTCCTGCTAAGTGGCAGTTAACAGCTGTTTCCCATGTGTTGTGTGACATTACCTGTTTGCCGTGTTGTAATTGACAGTTTATAGCTGTTTCCCATGAGTTGTGACAGAAACTGTTTCCCGTGTGACAATTAACAGTTAGTAGGTGTTTTTATGCGTTAAGTGATAGTAACTGTTTCCCGTATTATAATTTGCAGCTAGTGCCTGTTTCCCGTGTGCTAAATGGCATTTTAAGGCTGTTTCTCATGTGCTGATTGACATTCCTATCTTTTTTCCAGATTTTCCCACTGACTCATCTTTTGTAACAAAACGTTCTACCGAGAGTCTAAACTGCCTTGAAGAATCCAAAAAGGGGCGGTATGATGGTAGTTCTTTGATCATGGATCAGAATGACGAGACAGGAGATAATCACAAGCAAAACCCAGTACAGAACTATGAAAAAGACGATATGTTTGCTAGTCAGGAATCTATGAGAAGTTCCCAGCTGAGCATGTGGGAAGACATAAGCAGTTCGCAGCAGGGGAGTTTCAACAGCACAAGACTTGATTTCCTGTATCCTTCGGAAGACGAGGATATGTTGCTCTCTCAGGTTGAGCAGACAGTCGGTGACAGTAGGATTAATCCAGCGATGGAAAGTGCAGAAGTCGAAGTACAAGATCTCTGTGGTAATAGCGAGAGAACCAAGACAAAACATCAAAAAGTGTCGAGCTCACAAGAAGATGGTAGTAACCAGCCAGAGGTAGGTCATTAGATATATCAGATGGATAAGGGACGTCCACATATGGCTATGCAGTTAGGGGGGAGGGTGTCAGAAGTGTGTAACGAAGTTTGATAATAGGAGAGGGCGGCTGAACATGTGACGTCATACACACACAAATACGAGTGAAAATTGCTTCTTTCATAAATGATGTCGGAACAAAATAGTTTTGTAACCTCCATCCTCATATAGTCTATTTTTATCCGCAATAATTAACAACCCATCGTGGGCGACTTATGTTAATATTATAATCTCAGGATAAATATCGAATAACTGTTATAATTGCCGGTTTAAATTGTTTTTTTTTTAATCCTGTATTTTTTTTTTTAATATAATGTAATACACACCTTAAAAAAAATAACATTCAGACTAAGCAAGATGCACTGTTATTAAAAGTAGATTTTTAAAATTAAAACAATAACATGTTGTCACCTTCACCACAACAGTCCGATTACATTAAAGACACAATAGTTTAGCAAGTGGATAGACCGTATTCGGGCTGGTTTGAACATTTACATTTTGTTGTGTGTGGAAAAAAGGCACATACATTTAGTTGGGTAAGACAATGGTTGAGCCCTGTCTCGTGCTGAGATGTGGCACATTAAATTGAAGATACTTATAAAAGCCTGATTAATTAAGCACTATTTTACTTAAAAGATTGTTTTTTTTTCTGCACCAGGTAACTAATTTATATTCGATTACATTCTTTCTTTTCAGTATGATTTTTAAAAAAAGGCGGAGGAGGGGATACGAGATTTGTGACGTCACACAATGGTGGGGGTCTGAGTTTTGTGACAAAATGTGAAAAGGGGGAGGTGGTTATAATGGTAAAAATTGCATGACGTCATATGTGGACGACCCGTAAGTCCATCATTAAAAATAACGACAGGTAAAGTAGTCCCACTGCAGATACTGCTGTAGGGGAGTCAAGTGTGAAAGATCTCACCTATTATTAGGTCTTAGCATTACGATGTGAGGTGACCAGTTCCCTTTCTGCAGCATTTGCCTTTCTTAACTGAAGAGCAGAGTCAAGAACCCATTTTTATAGGTGGGTGGGCTGGAGCTGGAAGCATTCTGGTTACGAACTGTGGTCCTTTGCTTTGATGAGCAAATGATTTACCCATTCCGACGATCATGTCCTACATACGGTTTTGCAAATAGTGAAAGACGTCATATAAACAAATTGCCTTTTGGAGAATTTCACCGAGTATGTGAAATATAAGAGATATCATCTGAATTGGTCTTTGTTATAGTCGCATTTGACTCATTGAGTCGCGAGATACTCGTATGTCATAATCATTGGATTTGTGAATTTTATGAGATATTATTTGGTTTATGTAGTAAAATCACGGAGTTGGAGACTCTAAACTTGGACTGTTGAACAGTCTTTGATTTTAGAAAATCTCTGAGCTTGGGAGTATCAAGAAATATGTAACTATTTATTGTAGTAAAATCAGTTGTTCCCCCCTTTACTTTGAGTTAGAAAATAGTGTGGTTTTTCTGTGTCTTAGAATCACGCGTTTCATTTTATTTTTACCGCTTATTCATCACTTTTTTGTTTGTTTGCTTCTTACGGAGCACAGAGCCAGCAGTACAGAAAACCTGTGTTCTTGCGGCGATGGTCTCTGTAGCTATCTATTTCCCAATGAAGTAGGTTACAAGTCACGTGCATAACATAGTATTAGTCACGTCCAACGGCATGCTTAAGACAGCAGTAGGGCTATTATTCCTTAGTCTCCACTAAAACCTCTTGGAGCTATAGAGGACACCTTTTATTTCCTCAACCTTTTTATCGCTCATTTCTTCCAATAATTGTTGTTGTTGTCTCATACGTCTACACCAGTCAAACTTAACCGATGTTTAGCGTCCATCTACAACAGTCAAATTTAACCGATGTTTGTCGTTCATCTACAACAATCAAACTGAGCCGATGTTTGGCGTCTATCTACAACAATCAAACTGAGCCGATGTTTGACGTCCATCTAAAATAGTCAAAACCGATGTTTGACGTCCATCTACATCAGTCAGACCTAACCGATGTTTGACGTCCATCTACAACAATCAAACTTAACCGATGTTTGGCGTCCATCTACAACAGTCAAACTGAGCCAATGTTTGGCGATCATCTACAACACTCAAACTGAGCCGATGTTTGTCATCCAGCTACAAAAGTCAAACAGCCGATGTTTGGCGTCAATCAGCAACAATCAAACTAAGCTGAAGTTTGGCGTCCATCTACAATAATCAAACTTAACCGATGTTTGGCGCCCATCTACAACAGTCAGACTGAGCCAATGTTTGGTGTCCTTCCACAACAATCAAATTGAGTCGATGTTTGACGTCTATCTACAACAGTCAAACGTAACCGATGTTTGACGTCCATCTACACCAGTCAAACCAAACCGATGTTTGACGTCCATCTACAGTATTCAAACTTAACCGATGTTTGACGTCCATCTACAACATTCAAACTTAACCGTTGTTTGGCGTCCATCTACAACAAGTCGAGATGAAATCATCATCATGTTCCTTTGTAGACTTTACGGAGCATGGAACCACCATTGAAGTTGGTCACCTTGCAGGAAGCTTGCACCAAACAGTCACGCGCTCATTCCCTCGTGTTTCTATGGAAATGTGTATTACATACTGAGGTTACAAGGCCCATGAAAAACCTCATATTTGTCGCCTTGCATGACATAACTGAGTCTCCACTAGTCCTATTTTTTCTGTCTCTCTTCAGACACCCCTGGTAATTATACGGAACACGCTATGAAATGCTAATGTAGTAAACATGTTATTTAATAGTCTTGGCTAACGAAATGCTGTTAGAAGTTCCAGTCATTCTTATGTTTTGGTTACGCTTAAAACATGTGTTTCTGAGATATGATAACCTCTTGTATCCCAGGACGTTCCCAGGCTGAGTCAGAAAGAAAGGAACCGCAAGTATGCTCGTGATAGCAGACAAAGAAAAGACAAGAAAATAAAAGTACTGGAAGAGGTAAAGCTTTTCTTGTGACACATCTCCATAACTTCTCTAGCAAAACACTCTCTGTCTGACTTACTAACGGTACAGCACGATATAAGACGAAAATAAGAGTCTTCAGATTAAGTGTCAAGACAGTCTTATTGTGTGGCTCTGAAACATGGAGGGAGAACATTTTTTTTTTTTCAATGACAACCAGAAAGATGCAGACGTTGATGAAAAAGATAACCTTCTTCTGTCATGCGCGGCTGAGTTGATTTATATTCTTTATTTGACTTATCCATGTCTGTTTTTTTTTTGTAACAACTTTTATACGGGATGGGGTAACCAGCCCCATACCCAAACCTCCTTAGTCTCTTTTTACGACATGCATGGTAGGGTACAGTGTTACTATTCTGTGCTCCCCTTTCGGGCCCAGGTAACACACGAGTGATGCTTGTGTATACTCGAATTGAAATGGTATGACAAGATCACCAGTGTGGAACTAACTACTGTACATGTGGAGAATGGCGTAAGGAGAAGGCGCCGCGTGGGATAGAACGTTCGTTTAGAAAAATCGTTAATAGAATTGCAAGGTAGTTCTTGTTCTGCATTCAGTACCCAGGATATGAGAAATTAAAAAAAAAATGCGCAGGAGGGATTGAGACAGCTTTTTAGGTAATAAAGACGACACTGAACGGAAAAAAAAACAGGCTTGGAAGGCTTGGTGTGTAGTTGTTAAAGGACTGTGCTCCACGGAGAAGTGAAAGGTATTGTGTGAATAAATAATTAAGAAGAGAAGCCTATGTGCACGTGACAACAGGTCGGCAAGTAAAGAAAATGACGTTGTAATGACCAGTTTTATTGCTCCTTCTAAATGCTCTTTAAATAAAGCACAAAAAGCTTGGACAGCGCAGACTACGCTGGATTGGCCATGTCCACCGCCTAAAAGATGATCGCATCCCCGAACTTGTTTTCTACGGGCAAAAGAACAGTCGGGTACCGGCAGCTGAGGTTTAGAGATGTGTGCAAGGGAGACATGAAGGCTCTGGACATAAATCCAACAACCTGGGAGGAAGAAGCGGCTGATCGCAGCAAGTGGCTGTGCCACCAGAGATTGAGCGACAAGAAGTTATCACAACAAGCAGAAGAGAAACGAACACGCCGAAGGAAACACCAAGCAAAAAACAGCTGAGGGTTATCACCTCAGGGGCGCATTCCCATAGTCAGTTCTGACTGAACTAATACTACTACATTTTGTTGCGTATAATAAAAGTGGATTCGCAGTTATCATTAATCATAAATTTAAAAAAAACACACAAATTTGCGAACGCAGTAACGAATTACTGATTAATGGTATCTGACCATCCTCTTCTATTTTATGAAATAGAATGTATAGGGTATTTATTTTCTGGTTTTGTGCGTGTGTGTTTTTTGTTTTTTTTTTTTTTTTTTTTTATGGTAGCTTAGGGATGTTACAGAAGAATGTTAAAAATACCACGGACAGTTAAACTGAGTAATGAGGATGTCCTGAGAGAGGCCCATGCACAATGAAAGCTTATTCCTCGTGTTAGAAGGAAACAATCCACTTTCTTTGGGCATGTTATGAGAAAGGAGAAGCTGGAGTACATCGTAACAACATGAAAGATTGAAGGAAAACGTCATGTAGGACCACAAAGAGACACGATTCTGGACAGTTTAACATCGTGGCATGGAAAGAAATCA
This sequence comes from Oreohelix idahoensis, assembly GCA_024509875.1. Taxonomy (NCBI): domain Eukaryota; kingdom Metazoa; phylum Mollusca; class Gastropoda; order Stylommatophora; family Oreohelicidae; genus Oreohelix; species Oreohelix idahoensis. The sequence goes on along the minus strand of JAMPIV010019191.1, from coordinate 284,626 downwards.
ACAACAAAGTTGATCGGCACAACTGTAGACAGGAAGTTGTGGCGAGACATGATCACCTAGGCAAGGTAATAGATTATGATAATGATGATGATGATGATATAGTAGCAACAATAATGTGGATCTCTTAATTATGTTTTTTCCGTATTGTTTTCACGATTGTAAGTCATAACTGAATTCGGCATTAGTTGTTTGCAACAGTGGATTAAGATCTACCAAGTAAGGGAGCTCCACTCACAGTTTCAGCTCTTTACAAAGAGTGGAACCATGGGCGTACTTAAGTATTTGGCGCTCGGAACGAATCCACCTTTGGCACGCCCCTCTTCCCTCATAAATAAACACACATAAAAATACAGCATATGCTTGCAAGTAGATTTTTAAACAGAAAAGTACTGTCATAATAAGGTTGGATGGCACCCTTCTCCTGGCTGTCACCAGGGGCAGATCGCCCTCTCCACATGCCACTGAGTAGGATTTAGAGATTCTGAGCGTCAGAAATTTGAAACGCGACAACTTTTTTTTAAGGAAAAGTGATTTTAAAAGAAGACAAGAAAACATAAATTATGTAACACTTGCCACATGGATGTAGTGATAAGAGTAATAATATAATATGTCAGGAAAACGAACAGGTCTCATTATCACTTTGCCACAAGAACGTACAAACCACTTTGTTTGATTTTTGCAAGAAAATATGAATCACCGTAGTTTTCCACAAGAACACGCGAATCACTAGAACACACGATTTCCCTTACTTGTGTTTTCTACAAGAACATGTGAATCTCGTTACCTATTTTTCACAAGAACATGTAAGCCACTTGTTCTTCACTAGAACATGTGAATCCCCTTAATTGTTTTTCTACAATAACATGTGAATCCCCCTTCCATGTTTTTCACTAGAACACGTGAATCTCCTAACTTGTTTTTCTACAAGAACAGGTGAATCCCACTTCCATGTTTTTCACTAGAACACGTGAATCTCCTAACTTGTTTTTCTACAAGAACATGTGAATCTCCCTTCCATGTTTTTCACTAGAACACGTGAATCTCCTAACTTGTTTTTCTACAAGAACATGCTAATACTTTTAGTTTTTCACAATAACATACGAATCACCTTTTTGTTTTTTTCACTAGACCATAGGATTTTATTTACCTGTTTTTCTACAAGAACATACAAATATCTTTACTTGTTTTTCACAGTAACATACGAATCACCTTATTTCTTTTTCACAAGAGCGTGCAAATTATCTTACGTTCACATTGCATTACACTTTTGTCACAGTTAACCACGCAACAAGAGTGTATGCTTGAGATCTACAAAAAGGTCATCACTATTTACCACAAGAAATTGAAAGGAGGGACAGTCCCAAGCTGGACAAATACTGAAATAAACTGGTATTCAGGCAAGGCCAATGGACATGAAGAGTGTCGAAGGATCAGATGTCAGCTACCATTGCTGGGTAATCCTCTTTTTTTTATCTTTTTTTAATTTTCAAAAATTTCTTTTCCTTTCTTCTTCTCCTTGTTTTTCTACTTTTTGCTTATTTGTGCATGACCGTGTGCCCTGTTTCTTTTTAACCTTTTCTTTCGTCTTTTTACCTTTTCTTTCGTCTTTTAATTAATTAATTACCATTCAGCTGCAAAAGAAGCATAGGCTTTCAACAATCTCGTGCCAAGACATCCTGTCCTGTGTCATCTGCTTAAAGTCTTTCTATTTCTTCCTTATTCTGTTCATGTCTGTCTCCAGTTCTCTTCTCCGTATGTTTTGGTAAGCTTTTGCCAGTCTTACCCTGAGGATTCCAGAACAAAGTTTACCTGGGAATGTTATCAGCAGGTTTCCTCAAAGTGTGTCCTATCCATCACCACCGCCTTCTTCTCACCACTTGTGTCCGTGACACTTTTGTTGTTCTGGTCATCAGTTCCACATTGGTGATCTTGTCATACCATATATTTACCAGCGCAATGAAAACTTCTTTGCCTTTTGAATTCACATTTATATATCACCGTCTGTCCCTCCAACTCTGTCTATATTTTTTTCTTCCTTCTTCCTCGTTCGCCCTGAAAAGGACGGTGGTTGCGTTGTGTCTGTTTACGCCGTAGCTATGATATCTGCACCTTTCGGTCGACACATCCGACTTCTGCACGGCATTTTTTGGGACTCTGTCTATATGACTGCCGAGATATATGTATGATTCTACATCTTGTAGTGGTGTTTCTACAAATACAGTCTTGGTATTGTTTCCTCATTTATTCTCATAATTTTTGTCTTTTTAAAATATTTTTAGACCAATTTTCCTTCAGTCCTTTTCGTTTCACGTAGAACACAAGACTGCAACTGGTGCTTACCACATATCTTTCTTTGGAACGTCCTGTTCAGCTGTGCCTATAAGATTCTAGCTACCTTAGCTTACTGTTCTAATGTTCTTCTCCAGGTTTTTCTTGGCCTCCCCACTTTTATCTTCCCCTGCGGGCTCCAGTGAAAGGCATTTCTGGTTATACTGATTGGTTGTCACGTATGTGGGTCCCATATGCTGTCATAGCTGGGAGTGTAGTTGAGGATTAGCACTCAATGTCCGCGTAAATATTCCTTATGCACTTGCAGTACATAGCCTCTGACAGCAAAAGCCCAACTCCTGGCCTTCTCGTGGCGGGTCAAGTTTAAAACTAACAGGAGAAGGGGCGAGTTTCTGGCGCCCTAAAACCAGAAATTTCGGGTAGATAATGCCCGTTAGCTGGGATGGCAAATCATCTAGGAGACGGAAACCTGATTTCAAACCACCTGCTGCCTTGCGGGTAAGCTGGGAACAGCCAGATGCTAAGGAAAGCAACCCCACATAAAATGTAAGCTTAAATCGGATGTGCCGGGTCGAAAGGCGCAGATATCGCAGCCCAGCTGTAAACTGCAATGCAAAGCCCATATGGCCGTCACCAGTATCATTCCTGGAAGAAATCTACGGAGATACAAATAGCCTCAAGTTGAGCACTGCTTTCTTTGAAAATATTCAAGTAGACGTATGAGAAGTGTGCGACGAGGATGAAGAAGAAACTTCGACGCAAAGTATTATTCTTTCAAACAGAGCGAACGAAAGAGACCTTAAGGGTGTGTTCTATCCATCTCAGCATCGCGCATTAAATCTGTAAATATGCTGCTTGTTGTCTGATACTGTTCCACTGGCCTGTATGTGTTATTACATTTGGTCACACAGAGGATGTGACAGAGGCATCTGCTGGTGTATGTCCGTAATCTGGACGGGATATATTGGGTAAAACGCCATATTTCCGAAGCACAGAGTAAGACAATGGTTGGGCGAAAAATACGCCGTGTCTCAGTTTACTGCAGGGCTGCGATATCTTGGCTTTTCGGCCCGGCACATTCAATTTTAGCAAGCAATTTTATTGTTTTCCTTAGTCGTTAGCTGTCCCCCAGCCTACCTGCAAGGCAGCAGATGGTTTGTAATCAGTGTTCCTTCTTCTAGATAAGTTGCCATCCACGGTTGACGAGCTTTATCTGCCCGAAACTCTCTGGTTTTAGGACGCCAGAGACTAGTCCCTCGCACCTTCTCCTGTTAGTAGAAACGGGTCCCACCACGAGAAGTCCAAGAGCTGGACTTTTGCTGTCAGACGTTAAGTTTGCGCTTGTCTTAGGAGTATTTAACGAAACTGAGAGCCCATCCTTAACCGTACGCCCGACTGTGACAGCACTTGGGACACATAGTTGGACAGATTTTTTACAACTGTATTCAAAAATGAAAAGGCTAATTTTATTTTCTTGGCCGCAGAGTTCCATACTGGTTTGAGGAAGTTAGGGGCAATTTTTTTATTATTATAATCCTGGTTTTCACATACTGTTGTCTTCCCTCCTTCGTTATCGATGCTACTTCGCTAGGTACTTCATTTTTCTACTCTCTTATTTTCTTTTTCTCCTCCTCCTCTTATTTATTCCATTTATTTCTTCTTCGTCTCCTGTTTTTTTTTTTTTGCACTTCTGCCCCTTCATTCTAATTATATTCTCTTTTTTTTTTCTTCATCGACTTCATTTTCTGTTTCTTCTGTTTTCTTTTTTTTCGGTAATTGCTGAGTAGCTACGTTTCATCTCTTTTCAGATAATTCACTCACTGAAGAACTTGGAAACGGCGCCTATGGAAAAATTATTTCATCTGACCCTTCACTGCTTGATGAAATACCACTGTGCCATAAACAAATTGGTCATCAAATCCCAGACAGTCTACAAATACCTCAAAATCACAATGTTGCACATGTGGACAATGATTTCACAGAATACATGAGACCCAAATTAAGTTCCACCACAGCTGAAAACTCTAGCTCTGGGAATGTTTTTAGACCTCAAAATTTCCATGTCAATGCCGGAATTTCTTCAGACAAAGCTCGAAATACAGCCTCAACATCTTTTCCCCGTTTTGGAAAATCCTTTAACGTAATGTCGGGCATGCAAGATGAGCCTGTTGATATGGATGACAACGGACGCAACAGATGTGAGACTTCTTTCACGTCTTCTCCTCCAAAGATAGCAATAAAATCTGATCTGTCTGATGATGTCAGTCAAAGTCGTCCTGTTCCGCATAACCAAGCACCATTGCCTGTCTCAAGCCACGCTGCTTATGTGACAACTCAAGTGTCTCCTCGTCAGTTGAATTCAAAATATCGTTCCCAAAAGATCATAAATTTGCCCAAACCATCTCAGCCGATGCTTAATACGACTAGTGGTGTCAGAACTATTCCTAGCGCCGTCATCCTTGCTGGCAATCATGCTAAAGTGGTAAGTGGAGCTTATCCCAGTGCAAATCCCTTGCTGCATACCGGTAACCTTTGGCATGTTACCCCTAAAGCCATTAAACAGCCAGCTTACTCGCCACGAAAGTCGAAAGCCAGCTGTAGTACCTCGACCAGTACGCTCACCTCGTCTTGTGCTTTTGACAATACCAGACCGCCAATGTCTGTTCCCTGCAGCTCAAACTTTTCAGTTCCGGAAGATTCCAGGAGTCCTTCTGCCCATGATGCGAATGGTTTAAGCTTTGTTCTAACAGAAAAGGCTCTAGAAATCGGTCATGTCGGTGCAAATAAAACTCCATCAACCTTGTTGTGTCGATCAAACAGTTCCCCGATGTCTTCAGTAAGGCACTCGACTGCGCATGAGCAGGAAGAAGATAGGACGAGAAGCATCTCTTCACCTGACACGATCAACTGGGACCAAAATGATGTGGACATTGATAGTCTTCAGCCATCGCTTGAGACTGCCTGATCGCAGCATGCATTGTACATTTCTTTCTCTCCTCCCCATTCTGTTTTGTTTAATTTTATGAATAAACATCCCCTACAAGCTCTAAGGGTTATAATTATGATATACCGTATAGTGTCGCTAACTCAAGATAATAATTTGTATTTCCGATATCTGGCCATGCTTCCCCTCTGTTGTTTAACTTTAGTAAGAATGGCTTGAGTAAGCCAGAGACCCGGACACTTTTTAGCTTGCCTAGTTGCAGATTTACATATTCTACCGGCACCGCACCTTTGTGTTATGTGACGTCATTGCCAGTGATTTCCCCAGCTTGCATCTATAAAATGCTAGTTTGGGTTGCTAGATGGCTTTCCTACAACATTTTCACTCATCACTAGGAGATAGTAGCCTAAGTTGGATTAGATACAGCCAATCCTCGCTAATCGCGTGTTGCGTCTTCGCTCTAGTTAAAGTGAAACCACTTTTTGCGATTCGCGAGGACGCAGTTATTAGCGGCCATGGACAGTAAGCAAAACATTTCGAGACGCCTATCGCGTAGATGGGGCCCAACATGGACAGGCTGCCTCCATGTTCTCACGGCTTTCGTTGTGTTTATGCGTGTCTTTGTCGAGCATCTGTTCATCCCTGTATTTGCAGCTTTACGCTGTTTTTGATTATTTGTATAATTAATAATGGCATCCAAGCGTAGTGCAAGTGTGTTGGCGAGTGTGCCTAAACGCAAGACGGCTGTGATGAGCCTCAGTGATAAAGTATATGTGTCAGATAAACTTCGTTCTAGGATATGTTTTCTTTACGTACATGTGTTTAATGTTAATGCAATTTCAATTATTTCTTAATTTTACGTGTTTTCTTTTTATGTTTTCAATGTTAATGAAATGTTCTTTATTCCTTAATTTTGAAGGCCGCAAGGTCTTTTATATTTGAACACGCGCCTTAATATAACCAACGGAACGTGTGTCTAAGTTGCACGGGGGCATATCTTGCCAAAACGGGACAAAACTCCTGTTTTTTTAAATGGAGTTTTATCATTTCAGTAATAATGCTCTCGGTCTGGTTTGTTATTTTATGAATCTGGCCCGTGTGGTACCGGGACTGTCAAGGGAAGCAAAAAAAAGGAACACTATAAAATGCCAGGCATGTCGTAAAAATCGCCAAAAGCGGTCTGGGCATGGATCAGGATACATCATCCTGTTAAAATGTTAAGCCACAAAATCCTCAGCAGCAATACGGACGCAACAACTGACAAGGACTTGGCATGTTTCTGTTGAGGACCTATGTTTTGTGGGGAGTGGCCAGGTTTTTATGATAGTGCACGTCCGATTGATGCAGTGCTTTGTTATTTTTACTGAGTGTTAACATTATCTGTACGTCAAAAAGTAACTATTAGTTTTGTTAAAACTTACTTTAGTATGTGAATGTGTGTTCTAATGTTTATTTTTGTTTATGAACTTTTGTATATCACATACTCTGAAGTGGTAACTCTAACTTTTCTGGTAAAGGTACACTTTAGACTAGTAACATATAGAGTAGGCCTATCAGGCCTTGCCAAATTTAAAAATTACAAACCTACCCACCACAAAAATATTTATAGAATGTGTGATTCCTATATACACAAATTGGGATTCTCGCCGGTGCTACAGAGTTCGTGCACTGTGCTGAGATCCCCCTTGTGTGGTCTAAGGGGGGAGATCGGAGCACTGATGGAGTAGTCGGTATGCAATGAAGATAGTCCAAACTAAACATATAGAGTGGCATCCCCTTGTAATATTAGGACTTCAAGGGGGGGTTAGAAGAAATCATTTTCAGTTACCGTATAATTTACTTGTCTAAAAAGAACCTTCACCCTTTTGCCAATACATATTTCTACGTTATTTGTATCATTTACCTAATGTTCTTTGTATGTCTAGCAAGTTTGAAACGATACAAGCAGGGAGGTTATCCACTAAGATATTTAACTTGAACAGTGGCTCAGCGGTTAGCATGGTTGTTCTCCATTTAATCGGGCCGGGATCGAATACCGGATGCCGTACAACACGTTTGTTTTAATAATTCATCGTCTGTCTTTATTTTTCAAGAGATATGTTAAAAAAAAAAAATAACAGGGAAAATAGTGCTGGGTGGTTTTCATAAATAACACAGCAATTACTAAACCGGCATGCAGTTTTATTTTATCATATCGTAAGTGTGTGTGTTAGTTTTTTTTTAATTACAGTTTGCAAATATAAATGTGTCTTGGTGGGTTTACTTGTTCGGTAGAAGGTGAAAAGTTGAAAGAAGCGGAAAGGAAGAAACTGAACATATGATAAATGGTACCATCCTCAGGATACAAGGTAAAAATCTCACACCATAGTTCTTTGACGTCATTCCTCGAACGGTGTCACTTGTTATTCTTATTGTTAATGTTAACCAGAATCGATATCACTGCACTCCGGGCAAACCCGTAGGTACCCAGTCTCCCACAGCAAAAGTAGAAAGGTATGAAAAGTAATTGTTCCAGTAGCGCGCTGGCGGGTAGTAGTGAAATATTGAAATAGTAACACCTGATATCGTTGTTTTTGTGTAGTTCTTAATCTTGAAACTGTAACATACCTACATCTGGATCATCATTACCTTTCAGCTCTCTGTGTAGCACGTGCCGAATATGCTCCACGCCGTCCTGTCTTGTGCCATCAGGTCTCTCCATTTCTCCTTTATCCCTGTAACATCTATCCCCAGTACCGTATCTGGATAAGTATCCTAACTGGAGTAACATATTATGTCAAAATAAAGAGTAATGTTTAAAAAAAAAAATTGGCATCGTTTTTGGATAGGCGTTCCCTGTTAAACCTAGACACCGCGCTTGTCGGTTATATGAGGGTGCATATCCCAATATAAAAGACCTTGTGATCTGGTTCGGGTTTAATTAATGATAAAGTAGTAACGTTTTTCCAGTTTCAGAGACATGTTTTGCCATCGTTGCAAGTTCAGTGGTGAAACAAGCATTGCATTATTTTAAATTCAATCACTCAATACCCTTTAGCTCCCCAAGGAACATAGGCCTTCACCAAACACATGCCAAGTCCTCCCGCCGCGTGCCATCAGTTCAAGTTCTTTCCACATATTCCTCCTCATTTTCACTTCTGTCTCCAGCTCTCTTCTCCGTGTGTTTTTTGTTCTGCCTCTGCCCTCTTTCCCTGTGGATTCCAGAATAAGGACTGCCTTGCAATGCTATCAGCTGGTTTCCTATCCATCGCCAGCGTCTTCTTCTCATGTCTTGCTCTAGTAGCAGTTGTCTGGTTCTTGTCATCATCTATTCCACGCAAGCCCCCTTTAGTTATTTCAAATGACCTTAATTAAAGTCAAGAGTGAGCTGATGTTATGAATTACTGACAATACATGATATCAAATTTTTAAATAATTTTACTTATGATCGTCAACATTATTTTCCCTGCTCGCTCCTTATAGCACCTCTTATAGAGGCGCCCCTGCAGATAGCCCGCTAGCAAGATGGCTGTATCCAAGCATTTATGCGCTCCTACAGCGTTGGTAGCTATTAGTTTTATACAGGGTGTTCCACGAAAAAGCGGCCCCATTCACAAAGTGAAAGTAGCCAGATTTTTCAGCATTTTTCAATGTTTACAAATATGTCGGTTATAAAAGGTTCTAAGTAATACCGTACTAGATTGACCTAAATTATTTTCCGTGATTATCAAAGAGTAGCATACAGAAGTTGATCTCAAAATGGCGTACACATTACGGATGGTTAATGCGTTGCCCTAAAAAAATGTACCCAATCGTGATGGGATCAAAGACAATGCTAAAAAAATGTAGAGTGCCAATTTTTAGGACGTCACATTTCTACAACGCTAGGACTTCTTGCCCATTCACACTACTTCCGACACAATACGTCAGCATTCCATGACGTCACGGGCCGCTTTTTCGTGGAACACCCTGTATAATGATGCTGTCAGCCCCATTAGCAAACTTATATTGGTTGACATGAAGGATCAGTGGGGTATGTGTTCGATGTCATCCAAATAAGTCGCCGATGTCGTTAGAGTTAGGATTAGGGTTGATTTTACCTACCTAACCCTAATCCTTACCCCTTTTTACTGCGTGTCTGAATTACGAGTATTTTGTAAGGCCTTATCGAACACACGTCCCATTTTTGTACATTTCAAACCCTCGTATTTGTCACCTTTTACAACAGTGTGTGACGGTGCAATAGTACTATTCTGTCAGTATCTTTTTTATAAAAGACAACCGAAAAGTACACGTGACTTTTTTCATGATATGTAACAATAATATTGCTCTTCTCAAAATTTAAAAAAAAAAAAAAAAACAGTCTGTCTTTTGCGGGGCCAGTGCTAGGGTTTTTGGCGCCCGAGTCTAACAGCTCGTTTGGCGCCCCACGTAGTATATACGTACACGACGTGTAGTTCCTGGAGGTCTTAGAGAGACGAAGAAATAACAGGACTACGGCGTCATCAGGCAGGTCGTACGGTGCAACTAATATAAGATTGTGCACGGGGTCGTCAACCTCAACACGTAAAACAAATTGGCACAGAAAGCACTGCTACAAGAGAATGTTTATTCTTGATGCAGACTTCTGCCAGGGGAAGAGCTCCAGTGGTGGTTCAATGCTTGGTAAGGAGTGCAAAAGAAAATGAATATGCACTTACACGCACATACACGCCAGCACATGATAAATTCACGTAAGTGAACTAATACGAATATATGTCTGTACGTGCATTATGCATTTCCTCAATATCCAAGCTGCCATGAATCATACTGCCACATTTTTGGGACAATAAGCAATAAAAGTTTATCTTCTTGTGTCATACCTAATTAATATTCAAGAAATCTGAGAATCCAAACCAGTTGTAAACAAAGTATGTCATGTCTTGACGAATAAGTCCACACGATTGGGTTCTTGCAAAAGACGCGAACCGAACACCCACAGAGACGTCTATCTATATTAAACATGATTTCTATAATTAGATATTAAACAAACTGCGAATACAGTACAAATAATAATATTAATTAGTAAATAATTTATTATTATTTTTTTTAATTTTTAATCAGGTGTACCACTGATGTTCCGGGAACGGATGGCCCTGCATCTTTTTTAATCCTGACAAAATTACACTCGGGCTATATATATTCCCGCGCTTGCCAGACTAGTCTGCATATAATTAATAATTAGTTTTCGTTGATACCAATGACAATGCATAGTTACTAAAGAAGCTATACTTCTAGTGATCATATGATTTACAAGAAAAATTTGTTTAATTTAGTATCTAGCGGTCATGGTGCTATAGAGACACAGGAGGTGCATAATTGTACTGCTGAATTATTATCTTTACGTGACCTCTTGTGGTCCGGTCAAAACAGAAAATATGGCAAGACTTTGGAACCAAGAACGCCGGAAAAACGGTAATGTGCCTATGGTACTTTCCTATACATCAATTCCCTGGTGGTCTTACCCTGTTCGATTAGCGCTTTTCAATATAATGTTGTTTCTGTTTTATGCCACATGCCCGTGTTTTACGCTATATATATATATATATATATATATATATATATATATATATATATATATATATATATATATATATATATATATATATATATACCAACGGGCTGATCACCCGTTTGCCAGTCACTTCGATTACGGAAACAACAGCAAATGGATTGATTTGCCGTTGCCCTAAAGACGCCAATAGGCGTGATGGGAAACAATGGCAAAGAAAACCTATCTGCTGTTGCCCTAAGACGCCACTAGGCGTAATGGCCACTGACTGCTTTGACGGTCGGTGGCTAAGGACGGAAGAAGAGAAGATATATATATATATATATATATATATATATATATATATATATATATATATATATATATATATATATATATATATATATATATATATATATATATATAATCGATCTTACGGTGTGCGTAAAATTCCGTGGCAGGCAGGAATATTACTTTTATGTTCATTCAGGATGTTGGGATGGCCAAAAATCATTGTCATTGCTAGCATAATGAAGCATGACCCCAAAATGGAATGCAGTTCCATGGTAATCTATAACAACAGAATAAGATCTTAATTGTTACAAAGTGTTTATAAAGAAGAAAAAGGGTGGCAAAGCAAAGCAAGCTCGATTCGTGTTGTTGTTTTTGTTTTTTTTTTAAAGTCGCCTCCATTATCGTCTGCCCCGTTACCAAGTAGCTGCGCCTTCTACATCTGGAACCAGAAAAAAAAACTTGTTCAACCCCTACAAAACCTTCTGCTAACCAGTCGTCAGAAGTGTAGCCCCAGAAGTGACCGAAGTAGTAGTGATTAAAGTCCTATATTTTTAAAATATTTGTTGTACGTACAGTAAATATATAACATTTTATTTTTGATCAATATGTTTGATAATTATATGAAGTTAAAAAAGTTGTTAGCTATTTAGTTTTTGTTTTGTACCACTTTCATTTAATTTTTTTTACAGTTTTCTGGACCGTGGTAATGAATTAATTTGTTTTCTATTTTATGGGAAATCAATATTCGTTTAGCGCTTTTTCGCTTAGTGCTCAGGAACGAATTAACCGCGCTAAGTGGGGGATCGCTGTAATTGAAACTTAGAAAAACAGCTGTAAACTCGACAACGATTTGAAAAAGTTTCGCTGTCCCACTTTCCTGAAAGGTCTGATCGCACGCTCGCGGCTTGCAAAATGAAAATACATCCCGCTTCGCTTGTGCACTTTCAACTTTCTTAACTACAGTTCATTTGATTAGATGAAATTCCTTACAATGTATTAATATGTACACAAATCTAAGGCGATCAAAATATCTTCGGCAGAAGGTAGATATACTCTGTAGAGTGTCTAGCTGCTGTTGTGTGTTTTATTTTATTTTTTAATTTAATATTTCTGTACATTTTAAGACTCTTATTACAATAGTGTAGAAGGGCCACATGTAATAACACATCACCACCACCTCCTCGAAATTACGACTTTTTTCTTCATACAAATTTTTTAATCCACTAAATTGTTTACGCCCACTACCCCAAATCTTTCCGCCCTGGGCAACCGCCTATTTCGCCTAATGGTTAAACCGTTCTTCTATTTTTGTAATGGATAATGGAAAAAAAAAAAACGGGGTCGGAGTGGCTAAGAGGTATGGCACGCGTCTCTAATTCTGAAGGTACCGGGTTCGGTTCCCAGAATAGGAATGATGGAAATTTTTTTCAGAACCAGTGGGTCCTACTGATGTCACTCCCCCCTGATCCCATGGGTAGTGAGATCGGATACTTAGCCTTTTCGGATAAGGACGAAAAAAATAGGAGGTTCCATGTGCAAGTTGCGCACGTTAAAAATCCCACGGCAGATGGAAATCGTAAAGAGTAGGTCATACGACCGCTGCCCTGGTAAAATTTACAAAATTATGAATACCTAGCCACCATAAAAATATTTATAGAATGTGTGATTCGTGTATACAAACACTGGGGTCCGCGCCGGTGCTACAGAGTTCGTGCACTGTGCTGAGATCCTCCTTGTGTGATCTAAGAGAGGAGATCGGTGCACTGATGGAGTTGTACACTGAAGATGGTCCTTAGAAAACCAAATCTATTTTTGTAATGTCTTTTAGAGGTGTTTAGAATGCCTTGATAAGTCGTATAGTCATTTTTATTGGCTTATTAAAGTGATGATTTGAGTACTAATGCGTTTTTGTTTCATACACACTGCTTTCTCTCTCATCACCACTAATGCCACACGTGTACATTTAATCTGTCATTCAATTGGCTAAATAAATCAGGTGGGTTTTTTCTTTCTTTCTTTTGTCTGTCGTTTGATTGGTTCAATAAATCTGATGTTATTTTTTCATTTTACAACTGGGCTTCTTAACCTGTGGTCCCCTGACCTTGGGGCCTGTGGCTGGATTCTAGGAGGTCAGTGTAGCCTACATAATCTAAAGTTTTAAATTATACTTCTATGTATTATTTTTTTTTTAACAAGAAGAGTTCCATAGCCTGCATGGAACAACGAAATGGGACCAAAACCTTCATAGGACAATCAAACGGGTCTGAGGTCAAAAGCAGTAAAAATGGTTACAAGATTTGAGTTGTTGTCAGCAGTTTATTTTTTATTATCCTACTGGTATTGCCAAGTTTTTGCCATAATTTCTCACGAAAGTAGATCTCATAATTGTGATTTACAGGGTGTTCCTAAAAGTGTAAACACATATGTGTTGACTTACTTAAATTAAATTACATTACAATATGTGCTGGTTTGCTTCCAATAGTTTCAGCTTTTGGACTGATAGGAAACTCTATACAGAGCGATACATCAGGAGCAATCTGATCATCAGAAGTTTCCCCGTCGATCAATCGTTTCGACCACATAATATCCTTTACACTGGGGGCGGGATTGGGGTCACGACTCTAAAATGTTCGCCTCCTGTTGTCATGTGCAGATAATTTAATCCACTCCACTTTGGTTGCAGCTTTTAACTTCACTCCTCTTTTACTGCCAGCTGGAGGCAATTGTGAAAGTAACCCTTGTGTTGAAAATAAATTACTGTCCTGAATTCCATAGCCCGTTGCGATTGTTCCATTGCCAGCACAATGCCCTTTCCATTTTTTCACTGAATCTCTTAAGTACCCTTGATCTTGACTGTCCTCAAACACAGCAATTTCAGTAGATCATACACTGAGTCAGCGACCAGACTTCTTGCACCTACGTTAACAGCCATGACCCTTGCAGTGAACCCGTCGCGTGAGACGTTTAGATAAATAAAGAGGGGGAACCCGAGGCCTGTAAACAGTAAATAAATAAATAATAAACAAAGGTATGTTTCAGGCCCTCGTGAGAAATAAAGACGTAGAAAACTAGACAATAGGAAAACAACTGAAATGGTAGGCTTACGGTGACTCGAACCCAGAACCTTCCGAACGACACCACCGCCTAGCTATGGGAGCGAATCGTTATTATCTTCTCTGCCAACTAGGCAGATACGGCCTTAAAAAGGAATTCAGAGGCGACGTACTAAGGAATAAGTATTAGCTGTACGTAAGCTATCCTAAACCTAATCCTAACCTTAATCCTAACCTTAATCCTAACCATAAAGTCGTGGGCAACTTATCTGGATGGCATCGAAGAACACATCCCACTGTTCTGTTTTAGTTTAACCCAGCTTTGCTCCACCAATGTCCACACATGTCTAGAACCATTACTAAAGCTATTATGGAATCAGTCTCCATCAACTAAACGTGTTAAATAAAATAAATAAAAATCCTGTATAAATGTTTGAAGCACCCTCTTTATTTTGTAAAATTATCTCTTTATCTCTCATCTGGTCGTCTCTCTCTCTCCCTCTCTCTCTCTCTCTCTCTCTCTCTCTCTCTCTCGTTCTCTGAGTTAAAAAAAGCAGCAATATTTGTTTTAACTGTCTTCATCTTTGACCTTTCAACTCTCAAAAGAGCAAAGACCTTCAAGAAACTTATGCCAAATCTTCCTGTCACGTGCCATCCGCTCAAGCTGTTTCCATGTCTTCTTCATCCCCTTCATATCTGTCTCCAGTTATTTTTATTTTTTTTTTTCAACTTTAAATGCACAAACGTTTTGAACACCTAAGAAAGATACAGACTTTCTTATTAAATGGATCCTTGCCTAGAAGAAAATGATTGAAATGTTATGACAATATCACTAATCTGGAACTGATTACATGAGCCAGATAAGTGCCGGTAGAACAATAGATGACATGAGCCAGATAAGTGCCGGTAGAACAATAGATGACATGAGCCAGATAGGTGCCGGTAGAACAATAGATGACATGAACCAGAAAGGGCCGGTAGAACAATAGATGACATGAGCCAGATAAGTGCCGGTAGAACAATCGATGACATGTGCCAGATAAGTGCCGGTAGAACAATAGATGACATGAACCAGATAAGTACCGGTAGAACAATAGATGACATGAGCCAGATAAGTACCGGTGGAACAATAGATGACATGAGCCAGATAAGTGCCGGTAGAACAATAGATGACATGAGCCAGATAAGTGCCGGTAGAACGATAGATGACATGAGCCAGATAAGTGCAGGTAGAACAATAGATGACATGAGCGAGATAAGTGCCGGTAGAACAATAGATGACATGAGCCAGATAAGTACCGGTAGAACAATAGATGATATGAGCCAGATAAGTGCCGGTAGAACAATAGATGACATGAGCCAGATAAATGCCGGTAGAACAATAGATGACATGAGCCAGATAAGTGCCGGTAGAACAATAGATGACATGAGCCAGATAAGTGCCGGTAGAACAATAGATGACATGAGCCAGATAAGTGCCGGTAGAACAATAGATGACATGAGCCAGATAAGTGCCGGTAGAACAATAGATGACATGAGCCAGATAAGTGCCAGTAGAACAATAGATGACATGAGCCAGATAAGTACCGGTAGAACAATAGATGACATGAGCCAGATAAGTGCCGGTAGAACAATAGATGACATGAGCCAGATAAGTGCCGGTAGAACAATAGATGACACGAGCCAGAAAGGGCCGGTAGAACAATAGATGACATGACATGGCCAGATAAGTGCCGGTAGAACAATAGATGAAATGAGCCAGATAAGTGCCGGTAGAACAATAGATGACATGAGCCAGATAAGTGCCGGTAGAACAATAGATGACATGTGCCAGATAAGTGCCGGTAGAACAATAGATGACATGAGCCAGATAAGTGCCGGTAGAACAATAGATGACATGAGCCAGATAAGTGCCGGTAGAACAATAGATGACATGAGCCAGATAAGTACCGGTAGAACAATAGATGACATGAGCCAGATAAGTGCCGGTAGAACAATAGATGACATGAGCCAGATAAGTGCCGGTAGAACAATAGATGACATGCGCCAGATAAGTGCCGGTAGAACAATAGATGACATGTGCCATATAAATGCCGGTAGAACAATAGATGACATGAGCCAGATAAGTGCCGGTAGAACGATAGATGACATGAGCCAGATAAGTGCCGGAAGAACAATAGATGACATGAGCCAGATAAGTGCCGGTAGAACAATAGATGACATGAGCCAGATAAGTGCCGGTAGAACAATAGATGAAATGACGATGTTGGGGTTATATAGGACACACATTAAGATAACCAGCTGATAGCATTACAATGTTCTGAAATCTCCAGGGTAAGGGAAAAAGAGGGAGACACAAACACGTAGAGAAGAGATCTTGAGACAAACGTTAAAAGAGACAAAGAACATACAGAAACATAACTTGCCTTAGCCACTGCGGCGCGCGAATAGGGTCATTTTGCCGGAGCCCCTGGACTTTTGAATATTTTAGATTAGGTGCTAAGAATATATTACAAGCATGGGAAACAAAGAGCCAAGGATCCAGACCCCGAGGACGACCCAGAGTCCGCTGGGAGGACAACATTAGACAATCTTTGAAGGACCGAGGACTAGAATGGAACCAGGCCAGGAGGAAGACAGCCGATAGAATAGTCTGGTGCTCTCTCTTCCAAACCTCTACACCTCACGGTAGAAGGGGAACGACTAAGTAAGTAAGTAAGCTAAGAATATATGCAATTACACTAAATTAAAAATAAAACCGTGTCTGTATTTACTAGCTATATTTTGACCCCAAAAATAAGCAACGCATTTGATGAAAAGAACAAGGTCCAACAAATAAGCAAGTAAAAATACAGAACCAGAAAAATCACCTCTGTTTCTTATTTCCACATGTGTCTGTATCACTCATCTGATCTTTCTTTCATTTGTTCATATTTTTTAAAGTGTCCATTATCTGTCTATATTTATTGTCTTTGTCACCTATTTGTAACTGTGACTGACGAAGGGTCACCCCGAAAAGTCCTGTTTCCTGTGTACTGTTAATTTGTCATCATCATCATGTGACGTATTCTTTCCAGAACGTTGTCTCCATTACAGCTGCTCTGAACGCATCACGATTCTGGGCAAGTCGACCTGCATCAGCCAAAGACAAGTTCAGACTCCCTGTGATGTCCTGGGTCCACCGTGTTAATTTGTAAACACGCCATATTTTTCTTATTTTAAAACATATATCAGGCTGTTCCTAAATTATATATTCACACTTAATGCACATAACGCTTACATATCTGTGACGGTATTGCCTCCCCTGCTTTGCAGTAGTGGTCCAACAGTGGTTTCAACTGAGTCTATCTTTACACAAGATTACTCTAGGCAGAAACGTCGATAGAGGAGTAGTAAAGCTTCTACCACATGGGAGTCTTCATAAGGTATTCAGACAAGCGAAAACAATGCTGACTGTTGCTGAGCACGTTAATTCTGTAATCTGCCGACAACTTTTATGAAGAATTTAGCAATGGTTTCTTCTAGCTCGTTATGCCCCCACCCCTGAATTAATCACTGGAATTATTATTACTGGATTATTTATATATATATTATATAATATATATCTATATATATATATATATATATATATATATATATATATATATATACATATATATATATATATATATATATTGTCGTAGATTTCCGATAGGAGAATTAAGACTAGGTTTGGTCCCTTCTGAATAGGTTTGAATAGGTGATAGACTCAGTGAGAGTTAGTGAAAGGTAATCGAATTTCCACACACGTGAGATGATAGATTTTGATATAGTGGCTGTCTCTGAAAGCGAAAAGAATTCTTCTCTCTCTCACCTATCTTCTACAACAGTTGTTACAGCGTCAGACAGACTACACCAATATACATATTACGTATATTTCTATCACTCACAGGCACGCACATACACGTGACGACAGGTAAACACACAGACGTGGGAAAACTATAACAATGATATATATATTATCTAGACGAGCTGACCAAACACGATTATTAAGTTCAAGAGCGATTTTATTATCAGGAAAAATCGGCTCACAACATCAAAGAAAGTACATCAAGGAAAATACATATACACATAGTCATAAAAAATCAAGGAAATGTTGCAAGGATGATAGCCCCATTATGGTGTTAACTCTAGGTTTAGCCCGGCCCCGTTAAGAGAACAGATGATGGCGCCCGAGTCACAGATACATAGGGTTTGAGTCTAAGAGTTTTTTCTTTGTTTTATCTCGTAATTATATGCACAGAGTTTGAAAAAAATCTGATTTAACCTAAGACAAAAACACAAGAACTCTAGCCTTAGCAACAAATTATGCAGATTGAAAAAAACAAATAGGACAGCAACAGGGTGTCAAAGATATAATAGTGAAAATATCACTCAAACCAGCGTACACTCATTCATTCCGCCATGGCTTCTCATTCAGGTACTCACGACTTTGCTCGCTGCCTCTTGGAACACACTGGTTTTAGATCTTTACACAGACTCAAAAAAAATGCAGTCTTCTGCCAAGAAGTCCCCAGTTCCAAAAGACGTATTTAACTCGGAGTCTCCGGGAACGACTACTTGGGTATGCAAATTTGTTCAAATGTCTGATTAAGTCACCTAACAATTATTCCAGGCGCGGGAGTTAGCAGAGCACAGTGTCAATAGCGTAGGTTTGTAAAAAATGATGAATGTCAGGTCGGTGCCTTCTCTCAGTATAGGATTCACTTTAGTCACACCACAGATTTGTCCACAAGATATAATCTAGTCGGGAAATGATTGTTAATATTCACGCCACCAGGCAGCAAATTATATAGAGTTTCTAGAAGAAATTAAGTGCTGGCTCCAAGGTCCAGTATTTATCATTACAGTCTTTGAAAACCCGTTATAGGGATATTAGTATTTCTGTCTAACTTGCACCGTCAGATCAGTGTTACTTGAGAAACCCCACGTGGTTCAAAATAAGGACTGTCTATTTCTTCACAAGTATGGAAACTACTACTAGGTGCTGGTAAAGTTAGGGTCACCCCAAAACTTTCACTGTGTGGAGGAAAAATAACACATATAATATAATAAACAGAATCTGAACTGGTTATAACTTACATTTAAACTTGCAAGCAGAGAGCTTTGCTTATCATTTAAACTTCCCGTGACGTAAGTTATATTTAAAAATCAGCAATCCTAATGAATTACGAACACGTGCGTATTCCCTCACCATTCATGAGGCTCGATTCTAGAGTTTATACGTTAGTTTAGAAAAATACACTCGACTGAGTATTAGCAGTTAAATTAAATTCATAAATAGCTACAATTGCCGTTATAAGCTAGAAATTAAATTTTTATTCTGCTTTCCACTGAATGCTTCCCTAGAAAATATAATAGCCTACCACTTTATTTCTCTTCTGCGCTAAAGAAATAGATTAAAATGAATTAAGCGATTAAATCACTTTAACACTCACAAAATCTATATATCTATCATATTAATTACCTCAACCACAGAATTACAGGTAGTCGCACAACTTAAGAATAAAAATGCTGAAAATATTTCTGGAAGTCTAGAAGTTCGACAAATTGCCGAAACAAACTGAGATCTTCGCTAACAGCTATTCTGTTTACGAGCAACCTATCTACTGTGAGTCAATGAGCGAGAATGAAATTAAAGTTTCAAACTTGGCCAATATCTTAAAATCAGACAAAGGGCCCAAACTTATTTCGCCAAGCGAAATTATCTCCCCTACTCCCAACATTTACGTCCGCTTAACGCGTGTCGTAACTGTCACCTACTGACCACGATGTACGCGTGTCAGTTTCAAATCCCAGACCGCCTGACTCCATTTCAGGGCAGTTTTCACACTACAGCTGACCATGGCCCAAGTGAGCGCCGTGTCAGTTTGGGATTTTCCAGACAAATGTCTGGATACTGACCGGTGCAGATGTAAAGTATCACACCTCACCGGGACTAATGCCGAGAAGAAACTCGCGCGCTCGGTGAGAATGTAGACGATTTGCTACGTCCTATGTTCAGCGAACCGACTTATCACGCCTTCTGACGCCCTGCAGCCCTGACATCTACGTAATATCGTCCTAGCGCGATTCTCAGTTTATGAGAAAGGAAAACAGGTAAAGTTTGCGAATTATATGAAAATAATATTCGCAAAACGAATGGATGAAAAATATACAGGAAAAAATGAAATACAGAGATAATAAAAGAGAGAATTTTTGGGTGAAAGAATAGGAAGAAGTTGTAGGAAATTAAATGAATATAAACCCTACGTGACAGAGCCTCCCCCCTTTAAGATATGGAAGCACTCCATGTCTACGTTATGGAGTTTAATTTCCTATAACCGTAGCTTCGGGGTGTCTGTCCTCTTCCCTCTCATCTTCCCCCTCCATCTCTGTCCAATTCCTACTCAAGTCCACTCCTCAAAGTTTCCTTCCCCTGGAATGTCTCATATGCGCGCTTGAAAGAGCGTCGCCGCTTCTGACATTTTTGAAAGATTTCCTGTGATAGCGGTGGAATATCCCTGCCACTATCGTCATCTTCGTCAGTTTTGGCGATCGTCAGGAGATGGTCGGAGGTTGGCACTGGTTTTTCCAAGTATCTCTTTAAGAGATTTAAATGGAAAACCTTCTCCTTTCCTTCAATAGAGATCTGGTAGTTAGCCTTAGAAATCTTTTTCAGGACGGTAAACGGCCCTTGCCATCCGATCTTCAGTTGGTTGTTCTCGGTAGGGAGCAACACCAAAACTTTCTCTCCTGCTTCCAGTTCTCTCTCTTCCGCGACTTTCCTGTATCGGTTAGCGTGCTTGGTGCGTGCTCGCTTAAAGTTAGTCGTTGCTAGGTCCCACCCTAGTTTCAACCGTTCCTTTAAAACCGACACATATTTACTTGCTGAGACGACTGTCTCATCCGCCTTCTCGTCTGTCAGAGACTGAAGTAAGGCTTCAAGCGGGCCCTTAATGGGTCTGCCAAATAAGAGTGTAGCTGGCGGAAATCCTGTGGAAGTATGAGGAGATTCTCTGTAGCCAAATAATGCTGCAGGAATACAGAGATCCCAATCTTCAGGTTTCACTTGTGCCAGCTTACTTAGCATCATGGTGAGGTTTCCATTAGCACGTTCCACGAGCCCATTTCCCGCCGGAGTATATGGCTTAGTGTGGATGTGTTGGGTCCTCAAGATCTTAACGATCTCATCCATCAACAGGTTTCGGTATGGAGATCCATTATCCGTCAACACTTGCTGAGGGAATCCCAACCGAGTGAAAATCTGCACGAGGGCTTCTGCGACATGCTTGGCATCTGCGCATGTTAGCGGGATAGCTTCTGCCCATAAAGTGCATGTATCGACTAAGGTCAGGATGAACCTGTTCCTTCTTTTAGTCCTTTCGAAAGGCCCTAAAATGTCGATCACAACCCGTTCGAATGGTGTTCCCATTATTGGCATTTCACCCATGTGGACTGGGGGTGCCCGTTGCTTGGGTGGCACACGTTGGCACTGGGCACAGGATTTGACGTACCTGATAATATCAGTGTTTACTCCTGGCCACCAATAATGAGTGGTTATACGTTGGTTTGTGGCGTTCTGTCCCATATGTCCGCTGAAGGGAAGAGAGTGCCCCATTTCTAGGATTTGGCTTCTGTACTGTTTCGGTACTAGGAGCTGGTTGTAACCTTGGTCAGGCTTGCCCGTTCTCCGATAAAGTACGCCATCCTCAGAAAAAATGTCCCCGTGCTGGTTGGGTTCCTTAGCCATGGGCAGTTTCCTAAAGCAGGGTGCCAAAGTAGGGTCCTTGTATTGCGCTTCTTTAAGTTCCATAGGTAACAAATTTGGCGCAGGCTCCCGTTCCTTCTTGGTTTGCCCTCTTGTAGTTACTGCTGCCACAATCGGCTCTTCCGGTTTCCCAATACACACGTATCTCCCGCCAAGTATGACTGGGTAGATGGGGTCATCCATAACAGCCGCTTTGATCACACCTCTGACAAAGTCAGAGTGTATCTCCACCAATGCGATGGGAAGCGCTGTAGGTGCATCACTCTTACGAACTCCACAAAGTTTGACGGTCTCTCCTGTCTCTTGACCGGGTTTAACCAGGTTTCTGGCAACAATGCAATCGTAAGAAAGCCCCGTGTCAAATAAGCAAGAAGTTTGAGAACCGTTCAAAATAACAATACCTCGCGTTGAGGGTCTATCCCCAAGAGGTTGGGAATCACTGTCAATAATTCCGCCTTGCGAGACTGTTAATAAGCATCCGATGCGTTTAGGCTCGGTGTGCTCGGTCTGATCATATGTCCCGTGCTCAGGGGTTCTCCCTTTGCCACCTTGTCCTTTCTGGCTACGCTGCCATGTAGGGCGGTCGGGTTGATCAGACTGTTTGGGGTGGTTGGGGTACTTGTTCTTGTAGAACTTGGATTTTTCAGGAGGGGGGTTTTGAGGTCCAGTTTCTCTGTGGTTGTTTTGGTTAGAAGCCTGAGAAGATTGCTCTAGGTTATGTTTTCGAAAATGCTCCTCTGTCGGTTTCCGCTTTGTGGCCGGTAGTTCAGCCAGCGCATTGTGATAACGCTCAGACTTTTCCAAAATGTCTTCAAGTTTTTCTGCCCCCTGCTCAGCGAGAAATCTCCGGGTATCAGCAGACAAAGTGTTCTTTATTTGTTCAGTTAGAACAAGTTCCTCAAGACCTTCATAGGTAGAGGGGAGCTGCGAAAGCTCAAGGCACTTTGTTAGATATCCCTTAAGACGAGATGAGAACTGGTGAAAAGTTTCAGAATTCTCTTTCCGGCTGTTGCGAAACAGTTGCAAAAACTTGCGAGCGTTCATTTCAAAGCGCTCCAGTAACGCTTTCTTCAACACATCGTAGTCGTCTTGTTGGCTACTTTCCAGCTTAGAATAAACATCATAAGCAGAACCTTTTAGGGCCTGGGAAAGTTTCATATTCCAACGCGACCTCTCTAACCCGTACAGAGTTGCAATTTTCTCAAATTTTTCTAACCATGTGTCAATCTTCTCATTTGGACAAGGAAAAGATTCAAGAGTGAAAGACATAGCATTTAGTTGAAGAGATTGAGTGTTAGCAGGGTCAGTTAAGGAAGAATGAGGAGAAGACTCTCCATTGCTGGAGGTAGAGGCAGCACCACGACTTTGGAACTCTAGAGCTTTAAGAGCCAACTCATGTTGTCTCTCTTCTCTTCTCATCTTTCCTCATGCTGTCTCTCCTTCTACTCCTCGTTCGTTCGCCCTGCGAATTTCCATTTCTTCATTTCCATTTTTTCTTCATCCATCTTCTTCTGCTGTAAAGCTTCAGCTGCTTTCCTCTCCGCATCATATCTCTCCAGTTCGTCTCTGACAAAAGCTTTCGCTTCCTCTCCTTCCAGTCCCTCCTCTCTCGCTTCGTCCCGTGGTAGTTGTCTAAGCTGTGCCCTCTCGGCCATATTATGTCAGTGACTGAGACACGTGGAGATAGAAAATAGGAAAAAGAATAACCTGGTTCCTACCACTTACGAGAAAAAAAAACCAAAAAATTCAAAAGATGATATCCTTAACCCTGGGATACCTCCTCCAAAGTAAAATCTAACTATCGCTGCTATTATCGGCAATAAAGCACTTAATGCAAAACACGACTACGCCAACTAAATGGTAGTTAAGATAACTTCTGAAAAATAAGTTGCTACAGTGGAAAAGCAAAAGAATATTGCAAAAATTAAAGAGAAAAATAATCCCTTAATTTTTAAAAAAATCCACTATAAGTTCGCCCCTGAAGTCAGATCGGGTAAGGGAGGGAATTAATCTGGACAAAAAGTCCGAAACACACTCCTTAACTTAGTTCAAACGCCGTTCTGCCTCAGTACCCAGTGAATGTTATACACTCACCACTTTACCAGCATTTAGTATTACAATCAGCAGTTAACATATATCCCGACAAAATCAACCTGTAACCAAAATGTATATTATTCAAAGATGCTGTGGAAAAAAAAAACTTATTACTTTGTGTGGTCAGCACGCCCGTAAACAGATCGCTAGTCTAGGGGGTAATTTTTTTTAAAAGATACACAGTCACAAGACATCACACTCTTACTCTATATCAGAATACAGAATCTTAAGTACAAAATCCAGATAGACGAGTCCACGTTTGTCGTACTCGTCTTCCTATTCTAAGTTCAAAGACCGGAAACGAGTCCCCATTTGTCGTAGATTTCCGATAGGAGAATTAAGACTAGGTTTGGTCCCTTCTGAATAGGTTTGAATAGGTGATAGACTCAGTGAGAGTTAGTGAAAGGTAATAGAATTTCCACACACGTGAGATGATAGATTTTGATATAGTGGCTGTCTCTGAAAGCGAAAAAGAATTCTTCTCTCTCTCACCTATCTTCTACAACAGTTGTTACAGCGTCAGACAGACTACACCAATATACATATTACGTATATTTCTATCACTCACAGGCACGCACATACACGTGACGACAGGTAAACACACAGACGTGGGAAAACTATAACAATGATATATATATTATCTAGAACGAGCTGAATAAACACGATTATTAAGTTCAAGAGCGATTTTAATATCAGGAAAAATCGGCTCACAACATCAAAGAAGGTACATCAAGGAAAATACATATACACATAGTCACAAAACTTCAAGGAAATGTTGCAAGGATGATAGCCCCGTTATGGTGTTAACTCTAGGTTTAGCCCGGCCCCGTTAAGAGAACAGATGATGGCGCCCGAGTCACAGATACATAGGGTTTGAGTCTAAGAGTTTTTTCTTTGTTTTATCTCGTAATTATATGCACAGAGTTTGAAAAAAATCTGATTTAACCTAAGACAAAAACACAAGAACTCTAGCCTTAGCAACAAATTATGCAGATTGAAAAAAACAAATAGGACAGCAACAGGGTGTCAAAGATATAATAGTGAAAATATCACTCAAACCAGCGTACACTCATTCATTCCGCCATGGCTTCTCATTCAGGTACTCACGAATTTGCTCGCTGCCTCTTGGAACACACTGATTTTAGATCTTTACACAGACTCAAAAAAAATGCAGTCTTCTGCCAAGAAGTCCCCAGTTCCAAAAGACGTATTTAACTCGGAGTCTCCGGGAACGACTACTTGGGTATGCAAATTTGTTCAAATGTCTGATTAAGTCACCTAACAATTATTCCAGGCGCGGGAGTTAGCAGAGCACAGTGTCAATAGCGTAGGTTTCTAAAAAATGATGAATGTCAGGTCGGTGCCTTCCCTCAGTATAGGATTCACTTTAGTCACACCACAGATTTGTCCACAAGATATAAATCTAGTCGGGAAATGATTGTTAATATTCACGCCACCAGGCAGCAAATTATATAGAGTTTCTAGAAGAAATTAAGTGCTGGCTCCAAGGTCCAGTATTTATCATTACAGTCTTTGAAAACCCGTTATAGGGATATTAGTATTTCTGTCTAACTTGCACCGTCAGATCAGTGTTACTTGAGAAAACCCACGTGGTTCAAAATAAGGACTGTCTATTTCTTCACAAGTATGGAAACTACTACTAGGTGCTGGTAAAGTTAGGGTCACCCCAAAACTTTCACTGTGTGGAGGAAAAATAACACATATAATATAATAAACAGAATCTGAACTGGTTATAACTTACATTTAAACTTGCAAGCAGAGAGCTTTGCTTATCATTTAAACTTCCCGTGACGTAAGTTATATTTAAAAATCAGCAATCCTAATGAATTAGGAACACGTGCGTATTCCGTCACCATTCATGAGGCTCGATTCTAGAGTTTATACGTTAGTTTAGAAAAAAATACACTCGACTGAGTATTAGCAGTTAAATTAAATTCATAAATAGCTACAATTGCCGTTATAAGCTAGAAATTAAATTTTTTATTCTGCTTTCCACTGAATGCTTCCCTAGAAAATATAATAGCCTACCACTTTATTTCTCTTCTGCGCTAAAGAAATAGATTAAAATGAATTAAGCGATTAAACACTTTAACACTCACAAAATCTATATATCTATCATATTAATTACCTCAACCACAGAATTACAGGTAGTCGCACAACTTAAGAATAAAAATGCTGAAAATATTTCTGGAAGTCTAGAAGTTCGACAAATTGCCGAAACAAACTGAGATCTTCGCTAACAGCTATTCTGTTTACGAGCGACCTATCTACTGTGAGTCTATGAGCGAGAATGAAATTAAAGTTTCAAACTTGGCCAATATCTTAAAATCAGACAAAGGGCCCAAACTTATTTCGCCAAGCGAAATTATCTCCCCTACTCCCAACATTTACGTCCGCTTAACGCGTGTCGTAACTGTCACCTACTGACCACGATGTACGCGTGTCAGTTTCAAATCCCAGACCGCCTGACTCCATTGCAGGGCAGTTTTCACACTACAGCTGACCATGGCCCACCGTGAGCGCCGTGTCAGTTTGGGATTTTCCAGACAAATGTCTGGATACTGACCGGTGCAGATGTAAAGTATCACACCTCACCGGGACTAATGCCGAGAAGAAACTCGCGCGCTCGGTGAGAATGTAGACGATTTGCTACGTCCTATGTTCAGCGAACCGACTTATCACGCCTTCTGACGCCCTGCAGCCCTGACATCTACGTAATATCGTCCTAGCGCGATTCTCAGTTTATGAGAAGGGAAAACAGGTAAAGTTTGCGAATTATATGAAAATAATATTCGCAAAAACGAATGGGTGAAAAAAATACAGGAAAAAATGAAATACAGAGATAATAAAAGAGAGAATTTTCGGGTGAAAGAATAGGAAGAAGTTGTAGGAAATTAAATGAATATAAACCCTACGTGACATATATATATATATATATATATATATATATATATATATATATATATATATATATATATATATATATATATATATATATAACGTAGCTCTGTTTAGAGTGTGTGTTTAGTAACTTTGACTGAGACAAACGTGTAGTACATTTAAAAGGATTGAATCGAAGTTAAATTTGTAACATTACAAATAACAAAATTTAATAATCACTTTAAGTTTTAACAGTTGGAAAATAAGTTAAATATTTACGAAAAGAATTTCATCACTTGGATGGGATTTAACTGAATAAAGGAGGTCACATTTGGCAGCGGATATTTTCTCTTAGCTGCCAATGGTAGTTTCTTCTCCTGATGGGTTAGTTTCTTTCACTCTGCTCGCGCTCGTCTCTGGTCAAAGTTCAGGCGTCGCACGTTTTCAGAACGTCAAGGAGAAACGGCCAAGTTGGTTCTGCGACTGTCTATAAGACTCTCTTATGATGGCGTCTCGCACAACGTCAGTCCACTTCTACCTTCACTTGGTTCCAGAGACAGTACTTTCTGCTGGTACCACCAATAAGCCAATCTTGGCTACATACTTTTTGCTGAGATGAATAAGTTAAGGCACTGGGTTAGGCCTCTTATACGTGTCTGTGATGTCTTTAAATTTACAATAGATTCCCCTCTGACTCCGTGTTTATTCAATGTCATAGTCCCGGGATTCCTTTTTAAAATGAAGAGATTTCCTGTGCTTTTTTTAAATCTTATCTGGTTCTCCAATAAAAGGTCCGGTTAACAAAAAGGAATTGTGAAGCTAGTCTTCACTCTGGCGAGGTCTGATGTTGTCTTGGCGAGCGGGAAATTCACAGTGAGATAAAACTGCGAAATGGTCAGCCTATATTCCTATTTTCCCAAGCGTTGTTGTTATGAATCTAATCAGACAGATCCAATCATTTCAAATCATGCAGATAGGTTGTGATATTTCAAAATAGTCCCACGTGAAATAAGTTGCGTGCCTGCAAAGGTCACGTATTACCATATATGGACATCTGATGCCTTGCATACACTCTCACAAACACATTTGTAGACTCATATTGTCTCAAATGTACTAAATCCATGATTACTTTTAACTAAGTGACCGGAAGCGATTATGTCACACTTGTCTGCCCACAGGTATCACACAGACAGTAATCTCGTTATCTATCGTATGAGTACGCAAACTCCGTATCTTAACGGTGATTAAACCGAAGCGCTGGCCGATGTACGTGTTAATCTGCCGCGCCTATAACCAACTAATCTGGGTAGCGCCAAGCAAATGTGATGTATCATATCAGCCGCTCCTTGCAAATGTGATATTTATCACCTACATGGTGATTTGATAAAATCAAATATCTGCTACTTAGCAGAAAAATAACGAGGAAGAAAGAAAGAGAGGAAGAAAGAAAAATGCGATAATTGACAGCACATAATAAAAATCAGTACCACAAATGTACCGATACTGCCGGTGAGAACCAAAGATCGCGAAGGGTCGTCCATTTCGTCACAATAACTTAACATAGAATTTTGCTATTTTCCAAGAAAAGAGCGGATACAAATGAATAATGCCATTAAATTATTACTCATGAGGTTTTTTTTTTTTTTAAACAGAAGGCTGTGCTCATCTCAAAACCCGCACAATGAAGGACCTGAAGCATCAAATTGAAACTGCATGTTTCACTATTCATTTAGTAACATTGTGCCGTGATTGTCTCCCCTGTTCAGCAGTAGTGGTCAAACAATGGCTATTTATGTAATAAATAACGGCTATTTATAGAGTATAAAGATGAGGGTATTCAAAAGTATCAATCTTCGTTCGAGATTATTCTTGGCAGAGATATGAATAGAAGAATGAAGCTTCTACTTTATGGAGCCTCACAGGAATTTAAAGAAAAGCAAGCATAACAACTGAAATCATCTAAGATGTCATGAACTTTAGTATTCGCCCGCCGCTTCTGTGAGGTAATATGTTTTCGCTCGTATTTGTGAGCCCCCAGCTGAAGGTGATTCAGCAATTATTAATTTTATAGCTCTCTATGTCTATATGTAATACAGCATGATTCATACGGATGCAGACGTACAATTCATTCAATAAAGATTAATCCAACTATAGCTTTAAAGTTACAGAAAAACAGGTTTAATAATCACTTATAGTTTAATAAATGTAATAAATAAAGTTGTTTATAAAAAGAAAGTGATGATATTTATAAACATCGGATGATTTACAGTTGTGGAAATTTTTGAACAGTGTGAAATGTTCGTTGATTGCACTGTTATGGTACTTAACTCCCGATGTGGGGTCAGTTGGCATCTGCTTCAGCCACTGTTGATTCGCACAGGAGCCTTGGACTGAACTTCTCTTCAGTAGTCAAATACTGTGGCAGCAGCATGTCTCAACAAGGCCGAGGTAACTGTTTATGTTGTCAAGTCAAGCGTCTTAAAGACCCGTCTTGAGGTGTCTAGCGTCAACTGCTGGCAACTTGTACCACAAACTGAAAGGAGGCAAATATGCCTGCTAAGTATGAGTCTCCTGACATAGTCATCAGGCGATCTCCACCACTTCATCTTCCTCAGATTTTTTACCCTCCATTAGCGTTAATTTAAACCCAGTGAGTCTTATGAAAGTGCTTTTTGACAGCGGTAGTGGACAATTGAAATATATATATATATATATACTTAAAATTTACTAAAGTGCTTGTATATTAAATGTGTACATCATGATATCATCATCCACTCCCTCTTCTCTATGGAGCGTGGGGCCACCTCTGCTGTTGGTTCCCTGTGAGGAAACCCGTATGAAGCAGTCACAAGCTCTTGCAGTGGTGATTCGTGTTCAAGTTATTTGCTGTGCAGAGTTTGCCTGCCTCGTATACCCACAAGCAAATTATACATGTCAAAATGCAAATACAAAAAGGATAAAAAGTACCTATTACAACTTACCCCGAGATTTTTCAGATGAACACATACTTTTTGCCCTTTTTGTCCGAATAT
Source organism: Oreohelix idahoensis (assembly GCA_024509875.1). Taxonomy (NCBI): domain Eukaryota; kingdom Metazoa; phylum Mollusca; class Gastropoda; order Stylommatophora; family Oreohelicidae; genus Oreohelix; species Oreohelix idahoensis. The sequence goes on along the minus strand of JAMPIV010019191.1, from coordinate 254,721 downwards.
TGTTGGGTAACAGTTTTAAGATGCCGTCTTGTTTCAGGTGAGTTAAGTTTCTAACTCAGAGCACTTGAAGTTGTGTCCTAGAACTTAAGGCCCAAAGGTATGTCTCTTGAGGTACTCTCTTCTAATCTTAGAATTCATGTCCAGACCTATGGAGTGTCCTTTATTTGGGTCCTAATATTCCGTGTTTCTGGCTGTCTATGATTTCTTCTCGAAGCAATTGGAAGTCAGTGAAGTAGTCTCACAACGCTGCAGCATATAAGCGAAATTTCCTACCTACGCACCCAGGTTGCTACTTTGAGGAGAAGTCCAACCAAGAGAACATCTTAGCATCTCAAAAGCCAAACCAATTGCAAATAAGTGCCTAATTGTGGTGATGGTCTATTCCTCCACTACCCTCCTCTCATGTAGAACATTACTACATGACAACATAAGATAACGTGTGATTTTCAAACTCCATTACTATATAAGGTCTTGTCACGTCCGTGGGTATTTGTCATGACTACAACTCACTGCTTCACAGATCTAACATTCTAATCTCCTCCAAGATGTTATTTTCCTGTAATTGTTTATCACAACAAAGGCCATCTGCCGGAAGTATTACATCACTGTCCTTGTCTTAATCTTTATCAAACTGTTGTCTTCCTACATCTCAGTGAGATAAGCCGTGTATTTTGGCACGGCATGTTTGCAAACTAGTACCATATCATGCGACAACATGGTTTCGTGTATCTTCCCTAGTTAAAAAGTCTGGGTTAACAATAAGAATGTCGCTCAGTGTAAACTCTCACTCCGTCTAGAGCAGGCGAAAAGGAAAAAGTCAATGTGGCAAGGTCGCTCCTTCGCTTAGCGTCGCCGATAACAAAGGAGAAAATAACCAGGAGAGAGGGGCGAATGAGAGGTGTAACAAGATGTATAAGAAAACCTTGAACGCTGTAGTGGTTTTGATGGTATTGTATGATGGTGATATTACTAAGTGTGATGTATGAGGTCAGCTGTGAAGGCTCCTGAGATAAAATGTAGCTGTGAATTTTCAGAAGGCCTTTCTTGCTACCACTACGACCTCACACCTATCTTTTTTTCTAATGAATGTGGCTACGTTACAATCTAGGGTACTGAATGTAATGTGTTGTATTGACATATACAAACACACACACACAGATATTAAATAATATAATATTATCAATAAAATTTAGAACACAATGAACTAAATTCAGCTGGTGAAATTTTAGAAAGTAAATCTTTTTTAAATTTATTTGTTCTGAACCAAGGTTTTATTTTGGCCAGAACATATGAAAGATTTTAGAATTTATGAGTGAATGGCATGAATAAATGACATGATAAATAAAAGGTGTGTACGTATATAATTTTCACGAGTAGTTATTATTTCTACAGTTCATAGTTTTATTTTCCCTGGGAGAACGATGAATAGATGTGCTGTTGGGGTGGCTTCATCCCTCCCTGTCTAAGCCTACCAACCATTGTCCATTAATGATGGAAGAAAATGGGATGTTTTAGTAGTAATTCACTTTGGGTGCTATGTCTATGAAGTTGGTGTAAATCCAGCAGACCAGCCTGCTTACGTAACTTTGAAAGAGTAGTTCTGGTGCTGGAATCTGGTGGCCCCACCTCTCCGTGCTTGGGGGCAATACAAGGCTGTTCTGCCGAGATGCGACACTGCACGGGTCCTCACTGTCAATTATTTACCCAGCATTTGACACCACTTTTTGGTGTCAACATAAAAAAAACTCACAGCTCTGAAATAAAGTATTGGTTTAGGTTCAGAGCCTTACCTAAGGAGCCACTTCTACACGTAACACTTTACAATAACACCATTTAGACAGGGTCAGATCTCTCTGACCATACAACACACCTTACCAAATTGGTTTCATAGGATAAGTTCTCCCAGACTACATATTCCGAAATATGTTTATTAGCTTCTTGCCCTAGGATAGGATAGGTGATATGTTCCACTGATCTCAACACTTGATCTGTCCTTCTAATCCTTGCTGGAGTTTATATATATTGTTTTGTCCCTCCTAGACCCTGAACTAGGGCGGGGGGTCTAGAGCAAATCCTAACTTGTTTGTAAGGCTAGATTTCGATATGGCAGTATCAAATCACTCGAAACATTAAACAATATTCAAAATATACAAAGAAATAATTTCAATCTTACCAGATTATGAATAAAGAACACAGAAATGCTAGCAAAACTCAGCTGAGCTGCTGGCTATAGTATGGCGTCCCTGAACTTATTTCTATTTACTTCATTTGAAATCACCACACTTAAAATTTACTGTGTCTATCACTGGACAACTATTGAGGAATGGCAAAAAAGCTCGTCTGAGCGCGGATAATATGATTATCTGTGGCCAATCAATGCCTTGGTTTTTTTTAAATTCAAATTTCCTACACTAAAGTCATTTCAGTCATGCTTCAGTCAAGTATGGATTTTTATCTGTTAGTCCGTCCGTCTCTACTTGCGTTTTCACAAAAAAACGTACTTGGTTTTTGAACCAACCTATCCATCCCCTCTACAAATTTGCCTGAAAAGTTATTTTTAGCCACAGCTCCCACCAATGTCCCTTCTCTTTTATTCTAACTAGATTTGAACACTTGCGTCTCAAGGTCGCGATTTTTGTGCAAATTAGGGACATGTTTGATTCAATGCAGTCTTTCGCTGATGTGAACAACAGTCTTTTGTCATTGTCTTCATTATTATCTATCCGTCTGTATAAACAAAAACATATTATTTCACTGCTCAGAATGGGCCATCCGGCCAGCTAATTTTTATATTCCTAACATTAATATTAAGAAAAAGTTACTTTTTAAATTTTGTAATATTTCAAGCATCTGCGTTTGCCGCTGAATTCAAATAAAAGGCTTGGTATCGCAAAAGCGTCCAATAAATGACTGTGGCGTATCATATCCAAGGTCCCTTCTGTCGTTTTCCTTACTTTATGTCAACTTGGGGAAACGTGACTTTTTCCTTCCCTCCCCCCAATTGCGTCTCCTTAGCCTTGCTAGTCTCACGCAATTTTTCAGTCATATTTTTTTTCCTTTTGATCCGCCGTTCTCATCCCGTTCAAATGGTAACCGTTTTGATTTCCCGTCTAGCAAGTCAATTTTTATGGAGGGTAGTGACCCGCGGCGTGGGCGATCATGCCTTCTAGTAACTTACGCATTCTTTTTATCCCTATATTTTATCCTTTGGAGATATTTTTACGTTGTATCACTTGTTAATTTTATGACACACGCTGAAAGCGAAAACAACGAATTCTGGAAGAATTAGCCAGCAAAAAGAAAGGCAGATTAATACTGCCGGAGAGGAGTGAAGACCAGAAACAAAGAACGAACGTATTTCGTGACAAACTTATAGAATTGTCGTCAGTTGTTCATCGGAGTGTATGAAGCATTGATGCAGGTCGTCGACACTTTGAACATGCGTGACTTTAAACGTGAAAATGCCGAAATTCTATCCCAAACGATAATTGACTTATCAGCATTCAAGGTCTGTATACATTTGAAATTATATTGCGGAAGCGAAATTCCACTGACAGAATTCACATTGAAACTTTCTGTATTTTGTCCAGTCACTTTCTATCAATGAAAAGAGCCTGCTCACGTCTGCATTGGAAGAAGTATTGTGCTTTCATTAGAAGTTCAGAATGAAATTCAATTTTTCCTGATTGTTTAAAAAATTCCATCAATTTCTCATGTGCTAGCAACTGAATAATCGTAAATGTTACTTTCAACAAATATTGTCAGATTGTTAAGTTTATCACATTACTGACATCGTAAAATGTAACATCTTTATCAATCAAATATTGAACCTCTTCCCATGTTAGTAAGGTCATTCATGAAAAAATATGTGACATCTTGTAATGATGAAAAAGTTTGTGAAATCTTGTAATGGTGAAAAAATATATGAAATCTTGTAATGGTTTCATCGATATCTCTATGTTTTCTAAACAACTGATGAACAAGCATTTATTATCACCATGAAACTTATCTCACAAATTGTCATGTCCGTCGATTCGTTTTTCAACATGCATATTCAGAATCTTCAAGGACAAAGATTCTTGACACAAGAGCTGCGAATGCCTATCACAGATTTAAAACAGTTTAGAATGAAAACAACTAACTACATTCTTCAATATTTAATTGTAAAAATACTACTTAAAGAATTTACGTGCATAAGATATACCACATCTGGATCACATTAAATCTCAAACAAAACCAAAAAAGCCGGGCACATGCACTTTTGACAAAGGCCACCCGGACGCTCATTAGGACAAATCTAGGGAAAAGAGGACAGATGGTCACCCTACCAATACCCTACATGCGCAAAATCCAATTTTTATCAATAGATAAAATTCTCTCTCTCTCCCCCCCCCCCCGCCCCCCCCGGATATTTCTTTATTGTCGACAACTCGATACATTCTCGAATTATTGTTTTAAACAGTTTCAACGTATTCTTTATTTCGCGGCAACGCTCCAGGGGTTCCGGATTTAGAAACCTGCTAACGTCACGCTGCTCCAGTCTATGCGGGTGTAAATGAATACACGCCTTTACTTTGAGTTATGGAAGGCAAAGAGGAAGGGAACTAGTCATCCTACCTCAAACAGCGGAGACCAAGTTAAGACCCTAACACGTCACTCCCCTACTACAGTATCTACTGTCTGACTATCTTTACAACAACAAAAACCAGACAAAAAATGATTACATTCGATTTTTGTATGCTATAATTATCTATTTTTTCCTCCCCCCCCCCTCTCTCAGTCTCTCTCCCCTCTCTCTCTCTCGCGTTCCCTCTCTCTCCTCTCTCCCTCTCTCTCTCTCTCTCTCTCTCTCTCTCTCTCTCTCTCTCTCTCTCTCTCTCTCTCTCACCACCTCTATTCACGGTTAGACTTCCCTTTTTCAACCAAGCGTGATAGGATTTAGATACTTCGCCTTCAGGGAAGTACCTAGGTTTTATTTGTTAATTTATTTATTTTTTTATATTTTTTTTTATATTCTTTTAAGTTCTTATGTCTCCTATCTAGCCTTCACTTTCTTTCTTTTCCTGACGAAGGCCTTGTGGCCGTAACGTAGACTACTTTCTTTGTCTTTTGTCCTCGTAAGACGAATCACCTTTTTTCGATTTTTTTTCAAACCCATCCATTGTCCACGTCTTACTGCAGTTCCCCTCAACTTCCATGGTGGCCACAAGAAGCGCTCAAGACTTCATTAAAAACCTTTGGCATAAACCCTGACACTTGGGAAGCTGCAGCGCAAGACCGAACCGCTTGGCGCACATCTCTTCGTAAAGATGCAGCGGCATGCGAGGCATCCAGAAAAGCAGCAGCGGAGACAGGCTAGAAAAGTCCGCGAAATAAAACCTTCACCTGAAGCGAGCATTTCCGGCCCATACTGTCCAAGATCTGTCCAGTCACTTTCGTACCTATAGACAAAATTAACATGTTCCTAATAATTGGAGGAACAGCGTGATCTTCATCACCCGTGATGGACGAATAACAACAGATCCCTATTTGTGCTGGGGTGCTGTATGATCCGCAACATAAATATTTATTAAAATTACTTTCCATACCACAAGGTATTTTCTATTTGGATATGGGCTCTGATATAACTGATGGACTTCTAGGGAGAACGCAGTAGCTCGCCAAAATGAGGCAAATCTAGTTTCAACAACAACAACAACAACAAAAATACGGTGTGTGTGTGTATATATATATATATATATATATATATATATATATATATATATATATATATATATATATATATATATATATATATAAATTCGTAAATGCGCTGCCTAATCAGCTGTGGTGTTCTGGACCAAGGTTGCCACTCAAGTTCTAGAGATAAACCCAGATTTTCTTCTTTAAAAAACCCAGAAATACCATTATTATGTTATGCCTCAAATACACGCGATAGACGATGCTTACACAATCTTTTAGTGCAACTTTAGCACAAATAAGCTGTGTGCTACCAATTTTTATTTATTTATTCATTTTTACTTTTTTTTTTATTACCAAAAATTCACAATTATATTAAGCGACTCGGCATCCATGTCGACAACTTCTCCTTCGACAAGATTATATGCATGAATTGACAACGTGGAATCTTGATTGTGAAGTTAAAAAATTTTTGCATATCTCTGCCGACAACGTCCTTCACGCACATCTTCAACCACGCTATTACTAGGATTAAACTTATGACAAACTCCAACTTTGGCAACTACTTGCTAGGTTAGTATTCGATTGGAAACTGTCTCACACAAAAGCTTGTTGGTTTGTTTAGTTTTAACTAAGTTAACCTTCGAAAACACTCTTTCGACGCATGCTGAGGAGTGAGGTAGTGCCATAAGCGTGCACATGAGGTCAGCCAAAACATCAGATTTCTTCTGGTTATTAGCATCTGTTACTTGTTGCAGTCCCAGCCAGAATGCGGGCGGATCCTCATCCACCAGATGTCCAAGATCTTTTCGGTACGATGCCAGTTCTCGCCATTGATCAGACAGACTATCAAGTCTCTCTTCTTCTTCTTTGTTCGTTCTGAAAAGGACGTTGGTTGCATTGTGTCCGTTTACAGCAAAGCTGCGATATTTGCGCCGACACATCCGACTTCAGTACGGCATTTTTGGGACCCGGTTAGCCTTCATTCTTCGATCCCTACTCACTCAGTCAGACTGCAGTGATGCAGCCTGTTTTCAGGACCACCACTTGGAGGTGGAGTAGGGTCTTGGTCAGCTCTGGTTCGCTGACCCTGACGCAAGCAGTCTAGCTATCAGGCTATCTTCTGACACAACTGTTGGGAACTGCGCTGCTAATGGAATGACAGAAGGTTTGTTGATCTCGAGAGCATGCTTGGGATCCAACAGCTGATGTAAACGAGTAAAAAAAAAAACAGTCATTGATGTGGTTAAAAACAAGAATTAAATTTAAGTGGAATAATAAATATATTGCACATAATGTTTTACATTTAATTATAATATAAATATAATGTATAATGCTCAGTGCCCAGAATATACATACATTGTAAATGCCAATTGTCAAATATACCCAGATTGATGCAGATTTGGAAAGGAAATACCCAGATACCCAGACGGAAGCCCAAAAACCCAGATCTAGTATTTTTTTTAAAATACCCAGCTGTGGCAACACTGTTCTGGACAGTTCTAGTCATTTTTCGGTTATTACGTAAATGAAACCGGAACATCCGGTGTAAATAGTTGAACAGAACCAGACATCAAGTTTTTATCACAGGGAACAAAGTTGGTAGTTTTTTTGTTTACAGCACAGGTGAGATACCAACTCCTCCGAATGGCTAAAATCCCTTATTTTCTTATGTGGCTTATGCTATTTGTTATGAAATCAGCCAGAAAAGTGCTTAGGCCTAATGACTTGTGAATTTAGTAGCCTATATCATGATGAGTTAGTAGCAATCAATCATCCATCAGAACACCATTTCGTTAATTCACGAAGAAGTGACTCGATTACAGTATAGGCCTAGAAATAAAAAAAATTTGATGACTTAAATACTTTGACTGATCAAGGTCGTGCATTTGCGTTGATTGTTGAAAAATGTTTACAGTTGACATTCAAAAATCCGGCAACCTCCGGACATGAGGAGTGCCGGATTGTTGAAAATGCCGGATTTTTTTGGGTTATATATGCTGTATAGGGCCTATATTTAACAGAAAATGACTACCTGTACAGTCCTTTAAAGAAACAAAATTAAATGTTTACGTTTTACACCACTTCTTTTATTTGCTGAATCCATAATGGGGCTATACAGCAGCAAATAAATGATAAAATGAGAAGGAATGAGCAGGAATGCCTGTTAACACGTGCAAGCAAGACTCAAACAGCTGCATCAAAACATAAACGGCTCCAGAAAACAGTGGCGCGCCAACGAGGTAAATTTAAAAATGCGCTCCGAAATCCATTCCGGAAAACTGAAGAAACCGGATTATCGATGGCCGGATTTTTGAATGTCAACTGTATTTGAATAATCTATCACATGATGTAACATTGTAATACAATCTTTGTCATTTTCCATTTCGCTCCTTATGCAGCATGGAGCCACCTCTGCTGTTGGCAGGGAACCTGCACCAAGTATTAACGTGCTCTTGCAGAGTTTGTGTCTGTGGCAGTGTTTTAAATTGATGAGGTAGCCTAGCCCCGTGCATATTCTGATGTTAGTCACCTTGTAAGCCTACTACCACCACAGAGTGCAGTAGTCCTATTATTTATTTGTTCCTTCAGAGACACTCAGGAACTTTACAGAGCTATTGGCTATTACAATGTACATATACTTATTGTAACTACAGTCCTCCTATCGACCAACCCAGAAGGACTTTAACAATGAATTCTGTCCACCAAAAAACACAGCGAGGCCCAGAATCTATACCTAAATGTCAAGAAGACCAAAGTATTGACAACAGACAAAGTAAAGACCAAACCAGAAATTGAAATTGATAGCGAAGAGCTGGAAAGTGTTAATGAATTTGAATACTTAGGATCAATCAACAGCTCTGGTGACTGCAGTAGAAATTAAAAGAAGACTTGCAATTGCTTCACATAAACTAATACAGATGAAAAACCTATGGCAAGGCACAAACAAAGTTACAGCTGATCAGAGCATGTATATTCCCAGTAGCAACATACGGCTGCGAGACTTGGACACTCACTAAAGCAGTTGCTAAAAAGGTTACATCATTTGAAATGAAATGCTACAGAAGGATGTTGAGAATACCCTGGACAGAGAAAAAGACCAACAGAGAAGTACTGCACTCACCAAACGTACAGGAAAATTGGCTCCTAAAGTCCATCGCAATAAGGAAGCTGAAATTTTTCGGTCATATAAAAAGACATAATAGTCTGGAAAAAATAGTGATGGAAGGCATGGTCCCTGGAAAAAGGGGAAGGGATCGACCTAGATGACAGTGGACCCAGGACATCACAGAGAGTCTGAACTTGTCTTTGGCTGATGCAGGTCGACTTGCCCAGAATCGTGGTGCGTTCAGATCAGCTGTAATGGAGACAACATTCTGGAAAGAATATGTCACATGATGATGAACTGCAACTAAAAAGATATCTAGGTCCTGTAGATCAGGGTCTATTTCAGGAAGTAGCAACTCCACAGTTTAAAAAATCTAATCACTAATACTACTTTACATTTACAGGTTACATTGCAACAGTGACTGACATTATGAGTCCTTAATTCTCTAACTTCAGATTGAGATAATCAGCGGTGGCATTAACTTTTTATCCATCTTTTATTTCACAGCACAATGTTGGCATCCAGATTTTCAGTATGTGGACGAATACCTATCACAGCCTTTGTGACAGGGTTAGGTCGGCCAACTGTGACCTGTTCTCAGATTAAACCTGCCTCTCTCTATGTAAGGCTTCAGATGTATGCATCAGAGACTAGGGCTGGTATTGGCAGGCACGTAAAGAGGAAGACTTTTAAAGAAAGCCTCATGTCCCCTGCGACTGAGACACGTAGGTTACCGTCTTAGTGTTTTCTGAGACATTTGTGTTTTTTTTTCATTTAACTGTGATGGTTATAACTTCATGATTATGAGTAATTTATACTAGATGACTCCATTAAATATAACTTTTAAAATGTATGTAATATGTACACATTTTAAACAAAGAGCAGTGTTCTGTATATAATAAAAAGGGTGTTAACATGCCTTCCATTACCTTAGCACTCGTGGGAGTGCAAAGAATAGTAATACTCATCTACCAAGCATATCGTTAAAGATGACCAGTGAAGGTTGGGCAAAGTGCAGGCTACCAAATTCTACACACTAAGCCAGAAAACGTCTTCAGTTTAGACTAGTCGACTAAGGAAAATAATTCAGCTCGGCCATCCAAGACTGCCAACCTGATGAAGAGAGCTGGAGACAAATGAAAGGGAAGAGGAAGACCTTGAGATGATGGCACAGACCAGAAGGACTTTGCATGAGTTTGTCCTGTGTTCCTTGCATAAATGAATGTTTGCTTAGCATCTAAATGTACACAGATGTGATACTACATATATATCACATGTATTGGTCAAACAAACTCTTTGATTTTAATTCAGTTTCAGCTGCCAGATCCTCCTGTCATGTGCCTTCAGTTTCAGCTGCCAGATCCTCCTGTCATGTGCCTTCAGTTTCAGCTGCCAGATCCTCCTGTCATGTGACTTCAGTTCAAGTTCTTTCCATGTCTTCCTTATCATTTTCACTACAGTCTCCAGTTCTCTTCTCCATGTATTTCTTCACCTACCTCTGCCTCTATTACCCTGGGGATACCAGAACAAGGACTGCCTTGTAGTGCTACCCACAGGTTTACTCAGTGTGTATCCGATTTCTTCTCATCTGTTGTTCCACAGGCACGTGTCTGGTTCTTGTCATCAGTTCCACATTGGTGACCTTGTCATACCATCTTAATCCTTCTATTCTACGCAATCACCAATTTATGAAAGTCTGTAGCTTTTTGTTTGTTGTTTTTGTTCTCCATGTTTCAGAGCCATACAATAGGACTGACTTAGACATTTGAGTTGAAGATTCTTATTTTAGTGTTGAGCTTGATCTCCATATGTTTCCCAATGCAATGAAAGCTCCTCTTGCTTTTTAGTATTTTTATTTTGATATCACTGTCTGTCCCTCCAACTTTGTAAGTAAATTAAATCAGAGAATTATCTCCAGGTTATCCAGTTGTTAGATGTTTTTAAAAATGATCATTTAAAACCATTATGTCATGCTCACTTTCCTAAATTTTTTTACTTTAGCGTTCAACATTGGTAAAGGATTTGTTGCTGGTGGAGCTGTCATTGGAATTGGAGCTCTGTGTTTTTATGGTCTTGGTCTGTCCAGCTCACCTGGTGCCCTTGATCATTCAGTGTAAGTATAAATTTTTTTTTTATAGGCATAAATTGTTTATATTACAAAAAAATGTTTTGATGTTATTATAAATGAGTCATCAGGCCAGACATTTGATAGAATTAGTTTATATCTCTAATCTGTTCTTTACACATGGTCAGCTTTATATGGCTTTTATCTCAAAGTTTTAATTGTGTTAAAAGAAATTCTGTGTTTAAAAATTACCTTTTACAGTAAGGATTGTCACTGGATGGCATATGTGCCACAGACCTCTACTAGTCTTTAAATGATGTTTATGGAATATCGTTGATTGTCGTTGTACTTCAGTTGTGCCTGAATAGTAATTCTTAAAATTGACTGATTAACAAGCTGTGAGACATGGGTACAATAATCTTTAGCTTCCTCCTCGAGGTCAATTTTGGTCATTTCAAACTGGATCTGCCATATTAAGTTTCTGGCGTCAATCCTGTAAATGATGATGCTGGTTTTTAATGCAGACTGGGTTGGGGTGGCTCAGATATATGGTGTCTGCCTTGTATTCAAGAAGAACCGGGTTTGAATCCCAGTTGAGGGATTATAATTTATTGAAATATTTTTGTCAGAACCAGTGGTCCTAATTATGTCATACTCCCCCCTGGTCTCATGGGTAGTGAGATCGGATGTCTAACCTTCTTGAATAAGGGCGAAAAACTAGGAGGTCCCGTGTGCAAGTTGTGCATGTTAAAATTCCCATGGCAGTTGGAAATCTTAAAGAGTAGGCCTATCAGGCCACTGCCCTGGCAAAATTTAAAAATTAAGAAACCTTCCTACCACAAAAAATAACTTTATAGAATGTGTGATTTCTATATACGCACACATTGGGATTCTCGCCAGTGCTACTGAGTTCGTGCACTGTGCAGAGATCCTCCTTGTGTGATCCAAGGGAGGAGGTCGGAGCACTGATGGCATTGTCCATGTGCAATGAAGATAGTCCATAGTCCTTACAAACCAAACCAGATGCAGACCACACAGCTAAATATAAGTATAAATTAATAAAAATCCACACAAAGATAGTTCTTTGCACAAAGTTATTTTGTGAAAAATTATTTTAGACCTTTGAGTATCCTGAATGCGTGTATAGTAATTTAAATGCTCCCAGTTTTACACAAGTACAGCACAGCTTTCCCGCCATAACCTCAGGAGTTGACCTTGCCTGCGACACTAATTTTTACCTTTTGGTCAGTGCTAGGGGCACCAAATTACAATAGCACTTTGGAATAAGGGAAAAACAGCTGTGCAGAACATAGAAAATTGTAAGGTATCCTATCATTCAGTATTATCTGATACACTGTTAAGTCCCATGTTATATAGTAATGACATATCTCTTTTCTATCTCAGGGCCTGGCCGAAACATGTGCGACAGCGCATCAGAGATACTTACATGTATTTTGGAGGAGGTCTTGCCGTTACCGCCCTGACTGCTGTTGCAGCAAGCCGCAGTCCAGCTGTGATGAATTTTATGATGCAGAACTCACTTCTGGTAAGCACCACACTTTGATCTTAGTATTGCCTGTGGGCTGTTATTCATGGTAGCCAGGCATGCTGTTTGCTTTCATATGCCTATTGTGTGCAGTAGTGTTTCCTGTTTTGCTTTGTGACAAAGGACACAGCTTACCAGACACCACCTACAGAAGACTAATTACTGGAGACCTCACCATCATAAGGATGTGACGCAAATAACAAATGAGGCAGAGAAGTATCGGACATCAGCAGTTTCCAACATGATTCTCATACAGAGCATGAAGACAGAACCTACCCAGTAGCACAGACTACACCTGGCCATGGTTATCAACTGACAGCACAGAATTATAGTTACTGTAGAGAACTGCATAACAACTGCAATTAAAAGAGAAAGACCACCCAGAACTTTAAAAAAAAAAAAACCCACCAGACAACGTGTGCAACACTTTCAGGCAGCAGGTTCAAGTCACCCTCCTGTGAATGCGATGACACACAGGCAGTGAGAAAGCAGAAAAACTAACATGGTCCAGCCATATATTTTAGCCATCTAAATTACATGAGTTTTGCTATTAGAACCATCTTGTCACAGCGAAGACTAAAGCTACGGTGCATAACGCCTGTGTTACCAGCATACCTATATGGCAGCAAGAAAGGCTCAATACCTTCCATCTACTATGTCTACACCACATCCTGGGTATGTCATGGAAGGACAAAGTGACAAATGTCGGGGTGTTGTCACGTGCTGGCCTTCAGAGCATGTACACACTGCTTAGACAGCGCAGACTATGCTGGCTTAGACATGTCCGCAGCATGGAAGATGCACTGGAATTAAATCCAGCAACTGGGAGGATGAAGCTGATGGCAGCTGTAATTGATAAAATAGATGCTTTCTCTTTAGGGTTCTTTATCACTCTTGACAGAAGACGTTGGAGATCCATTACAGCCAACCTTCGTTGTGGAGATGGCAACTGAAGATGATGATGATGATCACTCTTGATCCCAGAAGCTTCATCCAGCACTGGTACTGGATCAAGTATTAAAGGATGAATATAAATGAAAACAAAACACAAAGCTCCTTTTATGATGTAAATAGCTTTCTTGTCTGCACTTTCAGTGCTTCTACGTGCATATATGATTTGCATATTCATGATATCAGTGTAAAATAAATAATTCACTTTCTGAAGGGAAAAAAATACTCTTGAAATCAGAATTGCAATTGAAAGCAGCCTATTTTTGTGTGTGTGGAAAAGTATAGTATTTCATGCCTCATCAGGTAAAAGAAATTCCTACAAAACCCACAACTGCAATAATATGTGACAGCTTGGTGCATGCTTCCTGCAAGGTGACCATGACAGGGACAGTACTACATAATGACCATGACAGGGACAGTACTACATAATGACCATGACAGGGACTACTACATATTGACCATGGCAGGGACACTACTACATAATGACCATGTTTTTTTTTTTTTTTTTTTTCGTACGCTCGCTAATACTCGAGGCGAAATCTCAGGTTATTACTAATGTCTAACCTGACATTGGTTTTACGTGAGTATCCCTTTTTTCTTGTACAGAGACAGGTGTCCCTCGCCATTCAGGCAAATACTCTCCGATTTCGGAGGTACCCATTGCAGCTGGGTCGGCTCAGGAGCCGCCAATCCCTGGTCGACGACACTTCTTCAAATGTCCTCGCCAGGTCTCGAGTTAATCCAGTCCAAATCCCGGTCGACGAAAAATCCTCAAATGCCGTCACCCGGGTTTGATCCTGGATCACCCGGTCGCCAGAGCGGTGTGGTAACCACTACGCTAGCATGGCTCCATATGACCATGTTAAGCAAAGTACTACATAATGACCATGTATTAGACTAGCAGCAAATGTTTATTGTTTACATCACCTCAGTGCTGAACAAATCTATCATATTGATTTTTTATTTTACAAAAGTCCATTGGAGCGACCATTGCTGCAATGATTGGTTCTGGCATCGTGGCCCGATCAATACCCTATCATGAGGGATTTGGGGCGAAGCAGTTAGCATGGCTCACTCATGTGGGAATAATGGGTGCTGTAGTTGCCCCGCTGACTCTGCTGGGAGGTCCTCTGTTGGTGAGGGCAGCTTGGTACACTGCAGGAGTAGTGGGAGGTAGGTTACTAGTAGTTTTGTATTTGACTATCAGTTATCTTGTATGCTGTTATTTGCTGCCAGTGAAACAGGAGATAAGGAGAAGACACTGGTGATTAGTATACAATTTATTTAAATCTGTTGATAGCCTTACAAGGTTGTCCTTATTCTGGAATCCTCAGGGTAAGAGGAAAAAGGGAGACCAAAAAATGGAGAAGAAAACTGGAGACAAAAAGATAAGAAAGGCCTTGAGTGTGTGGTACGGGGCAACGTGATTTGTTGATGGTCTATTCTCCTGAAGGAGCTGAAAGGGTGATAATGATAACATTATTTGCATTGTGTTTTGTTTTTTAAATGTTCACCAACATTCCCTTGACCAAATAACCAAACATAATAACAAATACAGACCTGAGTAACAAAACCATACAATACTCAGTACCGCTAGACAAGATGGAGATACACATCATCAGGAAACAACTAGCCAGTAAACTAGACGTGCTTAGCTGGAACCCACAGGGAAAGAAAAATGGGGTGGCCAAGGAAAACTCATGTGTTACCTGGGCCCGAAAGGGGAGCAAAGAATAGTAACACTGTTCTCTACCAAACATGTAGAAAACAACTAAGAAGGGTTGGGCATGGGGCTGGTTACCCCATCCTGTAAAAAACGTTAAACCACAAAAACTTCAACAAACATGGACAAGTCAATTAAGGAAAATAAAATCCAGCCATCCAAGACAGGGGAAGGTCCTCTTGCAGGGAGGCGTATGATGCAATACAGAGAACGCCGAAAGGAGTCTTTTTTTTTTTTTTAATTTACTGGGGAAAAAAAAAATCTGTGTTACTGACTAACCTTCTTTCTTCTAGAACCTCCAGATTTGGCACCTGGAATGTTCATACATTGAACAAATAAGGAAAACGGCACAGGTAGCAGCAGAAATGAGGGAATATAAGATCGATGTCCTGGGACTGTGTGAAACAAAGTGGATGGGGGTAGTTCACACGAAAGTTCACACCACAGTGAAGGGGTAGCTCTAATGTTATCTAAAGAAGCACAGAAATCACTCATTGAATGGGAAGCCATTGCACCCAGAATCATAACTGCTACTTTCAAAACAGCTAATAAGAAAATAAATTTAAACGTCATCCAATGTTATGAACCGCCCAATGACAAAGAAGTGTCTGTGAAAGAAGCAATTTATACAGATTGCAAAATATTATGGATACAATAAAAAGAAGAGACATCACAATTTTGATGGGTGACATGAATGCAAACTTAGGTACGATCAACACTGGCTTTAAAGAAATCATGGGAAAACATGGGATAGGAGAATAATAAATGAAAATGGGGAACTATTCACAAACTTCAGTGCTTCAAATCAACTGGCTATAGGAGGAAGCATGTTTCCACATAAGAGAATACGCAAGGCAACATAGAAATCACCAGACCATTAAACAGAAAATCAGATTGATTATATATGCATAAACAAGAAATTTAAATCATCATTGCAGGATGTAAAGGTATATAGAGGAGCAGATGTGGCATCAGATCACCATCTTCTGATAGCCAAAGTAAAAGTGAAACTCAAGCGATATGCAACAATGCATAGTTATAGACAACAATTTAATGTAGGACATTTAAGAAACGAGACAAATTTACGGTCACAATATCCAACAAATACTAAGTGCTCCAACAGCTGGAAGATGTAGTGAATACAGAAGACTTCTGGTAGCAAATCAAAACTATATGGAATGAGACATACTGGGGAAAAGGGAACGACAACAAAAAGCATGGATAACAACAGAAAACATGAATAAGATAAAAAGGCAGAAAAAATAAGAAAGCAGATTTAAACAGAAGCAAAACCAGAAGTTCCAAAGCCAAGGCTCAAGAAGTGTACACAGAAGCAAATAAAGAAGTAAGAAGAAGAATTAAAAAAAGACAAGAGGAAATATAGTGAGGCATTGGCAAGAGAGGCAGAAGATGCTGCAGCCAAAGGAAATATGAGAGAACTGTACAACAGCACAAAAAAGCCAACAGGGAAATGCAAGCAAGCAAGTTGCATCATAAAAGACAAGAATGGAAAACTGCTTAGCAATATACAAGAGCAAATGAAGAGAAGTGGACAGAATATTTTGAGGACCTTCTCAATAACCAGTTCCACAAAACCCCCTAGCTAGCAGAAGAAGAGCTACAAATTAACTGTGAAAGACCAACGAAGGAAGAAACAAACATAGCCATAAAGCTCCTACACCCGTGTATTATTATGTGACACATTCCACCGAGCTTTGGACCTATAGCCATTCCTTCAGCAGCATTGAGGATTACCTGCATAGCCATCACGAATAGTATCGGAGAGATGGTACATCCCATCGCAATTCCAACTTCAAGGCCAATCCACTTCGTTGTGTACTCTATGGTTGAAAATCTGACAGAAAACACTGCGAAATACAGCTTCAGCATTGCTGCAATCTCTTGTGGAACATGATACATTTCTAGGGCCTGCCACAACATCTGGTGTGGAACGGACCCATAAGCATTTGCTAGATCCAACCAGATTACATGGAGGTTTGTTCTGACAGACTTTGCCTTTTGGATTGCTTCCCAGATCACTAGCATGCTCTAGACATCCTGGTGTACCTGGGATACCTCCTTTCTGAATGGTAGTGTCAGTGTGCCCATTTGCCAGGAGGCATGTAGTGAGCCTTTTTGCCATCACTGAGAAGAATATCTTCCCTTCCTCATTAAGTAGTGAGATTGGCCTGAACTGACTGATGTCTGTGGAATTTTGTTCCTTCAGGATGTAGACTCAGTTCGCCTTTCTCCATTCCTGCTTACAAGCTGGGTTTTCCATGCATTCTTCAGTAAACGGAGCAGTCGTTTGAGCACCTCATGGCATCTCTTATACACCACATATGGCAAACCATTAGGACCTGGAGCTGACTTGCACCGCGCTTTCTGGACAGTGCTTTCTATCTCTTGCACCGTTGGGGGCTTGGTGTTAAATTCAGCTCCTGGCTTACTCGGCCATTTAAGGCCTGCCATGCTGCTGAGTGGCTCATCTTTGCGACCATCTGAATATGTCATTCTAATGTGTTCTTAAAATTGGCCTTCATATTGGTGCCTGGCTAAAACTTTCAAACCAGGTCTTCTTTCCTGATGTTTAGTGTATCCGACCGTGGCTGCTCAAACAGTTTGGCAAACTTGAAGGGCTCCCTGAAGAATCTTTCCGTATCCCTTCACGTCTTCCTTCTCTTCCTGCACAACCTTTCTGCTCTACATAGGGCATTATGTTGGCCTTTCAGGTGCTCCCAAACCTGTCGTAACTCTTCCTTCTCTGTGGCAACTGCGTTCTTGAACAGTTTTCGGGCATGCTTCTTCTATTTCCCGATTTCTTCTATTTTAATTTGTCTTCTACTTTTTTGCGGTGGGTTACCTTCCCTTGCCTCCCTGACTCCGAACACTTTGCGACTGAAGATATATTATGTCGCCGAAGATTTTCAGCTTCTTCTCCAAAGTTATCTCCTTCAGGTTGTTATCCAACTCTTTTGCCAAGGCTTCATCCAGCTGTTCCCAAAGTCCTTTTGCACTGGCGGGTGGAAACATGATTGCATCTCTCTTACCGTCCAAGAATTGTGTGAGATCATCATCAGGCAGATCAACTTGAATGTACTCAGCACTGTGGATTGACTCCTGGCTGTGTTCTTCTAATGTTTTACCCATCGAGACAGAGCACTGTTGATCTCCCCCTGATGAACTCCCACACCCCTCTTTCGTTCTGTGGATTTTCACTCCTCTCTGAGTAGAGAATTTCCTACCACAGGCACATGGAAATTCCAGCCGTTGTTCAGAGCTCGAAGTCCGTGTAACGGGTCTGGTCGATTCCAATGAGGCGCCTGTGGATTCATCATTCTCCCCCCCTTTCGGTGAATCCTGGGGGCATCTATCATTTTTGGGTCCTGTAGCAATTGAAATACAGCTGACGGGTTGCTAACCCGGTTTCTAGTCTTTACCAGTGTCATCTGTCTTTCCAGAAGTCCATCGGTCTTTTCCTGAATGTCACTGGTTTGACCATGCAACTATGATAGGAAACTCTTTATAGATACATGCAACTATGATAGGAAACTCTTTATAGATACATGCAACTATGATAGGAAACTCTTTATAGATACATGCAACTATGATAGGAAACTCTTAATAGATACATGCAACTATGATAGGAAACCCTGAGACAAAAAGTAAGAGGAAGTCAGTATAGTCTTACCACAGGCTGTTTCTTTGTCCTTCACCTTGATTTACAGAACAGGTCATGAGTTTTGACTGACTTGTCCTTTTTTTTCCATTTCATGTCTGACAATAAAATTTACGTACATCCTACATTTCTCTTCAGGTTTATCAGCCGTAGCTGTGTGTGCTCCCAGTGAAAGGTTTCTCAACATGGGCGGTATGCTTGGTGCTGGTCTAGGTGTGGTTTTCGTAGCATCCTTAGGTGAGTTTTGAAAATCTGTTTTTGGGTGTCATGATTTATTGTGGTTAGTTGTGTTTGTCTGCACAGAGTGAGTAATTGCAGACAGATCTGACACATGAACAGCAACAGTAATGGCTATCAAGATGTTACAGGCTTGCATAAATGAGTGCTTACATAAAGTAGAAGGATGACAATAGTGTGACAAGGTTGCCAGTGTGGAACTGATGGACTGGAGCAGACAAATAACAGAACAAAGTGAGAGGAGAAGATGTTGGCATCCGAAAGGACAATAGGACACACTTGATAGCATTACAAGGCAGTCCTTGTTCAGGAATAGAGGGAACAGGGATCCCCAAAGAATTAGAGGGAAACCAGAAGAACAAATGGAGAAGCAGATTATACAAAGACATGAAGGGGATAAAGAATAGATGGAAAGGCCATGAATTGACGGCACTGGATAGGAAGGTTTGGCATGAGTTTGTTGATGGCTTGTGTTCTCCTGATGGAGGTGAAGGGAATAATGAATGAAAAATTAGAGAATTATTGACAGTTCAAAAATAACGAGTTTATAAACATATCAATCACAACGGGCTGATCACCTGTTTGCTAGTCAATTTGATTACGGAAACAATGGCAAATCGATTAATTTGTCGTTGCCCTAAAGATGCCATTAGGCATGATGGGTTACAGCGGCAAAGAAATCAATTTGTTGTTGCCCTAAGACGCCACTAGGCGTACTGGCCACCGACTGCTTTGTCGGTTGGTGGCTAAGGATGGAAGAAGAAGAAGAAGAAGAAACATATCAAACATTATACAGTTATTAAAGGTTGTGTATAATACAGGAATTTACTTTTACGGCTACGTTTTTTTAGTATCATGAGAAGAGTTACTATAACTTGCATTTTTTATTATCATGAGAAGAGTTAGGGTTAAATTTTTAAAATTATATTACAATAACATTTTTGTAGTATCATGAGAGAGCGTCCGATTGGTAGGATTTAGAACCAGTAATCAATGTGAGCGTGCAGTTGACAGAGTGGTTAGAGCGCTGGTCTCTCACAGCATAAATGCCAGGTTCGATTTGCAGTAACAATATGCTCCAGTCTACCCAGCTGTAAATGGGTACCTGACTTTGAGTTAGGGAAGGAAAATGCAGCGAGGAAGGGAACTGGTTACCCCACCTCTCGATGCTGGACCTAGTGCAGTGAAGTCTCTAACACTTCACTCCCCTGTGGCAGTATCTGCTATGGGACTACCTTTATCTAGTATCATGAGATGAGTTATTGTTATAGATACATTTTTTAGTATCATGAGATGAGTTATTGTAACAGAAATATTTCAGTGTTTACTGCTGGTTTAAGAGCATTACTTGTAGAAAAAAAAATGGGCCTTCATATTGGTGCCTGCTAAAACTTTAAAACCACCTGGGACATAAAGAGTTAACTTTTTTTAATTGTTTCAGGCTCAACCTTCTTCCCTCCAACAACTGCCCTTGGTGCCAGCTTGTATTCACTGAGTATCTATGGGGGTTTGGTGCTCTTCAGCTTGTTTGTGCTATATGACACTCAGAAAATTATCAGAGCAGCCGAGAGTTATCCAGTATATGCTGAGCGGCCGTTTGATCCAGTGAATGCGTAAGTTTAAACTTGCTGATGTCGATTATTTTCTTTAAATATAAAAATTTCTAGCTTGTTGCTTTGATTGTGTGGTTACACATATAATAGTATCTTATTATTGATAAGACCTTAAGTATGGATTTTTTAGAAAGTTTTCAACAAATCATTGAAAATGTGTTTTGAGATTCCTACTGAAAGTAACCCAGGTTCCATTTTTTATTTATGAATTTTATTTCCTTGTTGATAAAGCCTTGAGTAAAGATTTTTTAGACAGATTTTTCTTCATATCCTTGAAAACATTCTTTTTGAGATGCTGAATGGATGCTCTAAAACTAATCAGTCAATCAGTCGATACCCTTTAGCTCCCCGAGGAGCATAGGTCTTCTGTCCCGTACCATCCACCCATTTTCTTTTCATGTTTTCATCATTTTCACTTCTGTATCCAGTTCTCTTCTCCATGTGTTTTTTGGTCTACCTCTGCCTCTTCTTTCCCTGTGGATTCCAGAACAAATAATGCTATCAACAGGTTTCCTCAATGTGTGCCCTATCCATCGCCAGCAGCATCTTCTCAACTCTTGTTGCACTGGCACTTGTCTGCAATTCCAATTTGTGGCTTTATCATACCATTTCAGTCCTATTCTACACAAGCACCCATTTATAAAAGTCTGTAGCTGTTTGGTTATTGTTTTTGTTGTTCTCCATGTTTCAGATCCATACAATAGTACTGACTTGACATTTGAGTTGAAGATTCTTATTTTCATATTAGACTTGATTACTCTGTTCTCCATATGTTTCCCCAATGCAATGAAAGCTCTTCTTGCTTTTTGTATTCTTATTTTGATAAGCCTAAAACTAAGCCAGTTTCCATTTTTTTTTGTTTCAGGAGTATCAGTGTCTACTTGGACACAATCAATATTTTCATCAGGATTGCTATGATGCTGGCAGGGCAGGGAGGAAATAGGAGAAAGTGAACAATTCTAGCTGATGAATAAAGAAATAGGAAGCAATGAATAGTAATGGCTGATGAGAGATGAAACATGAAGCAGTGGTAGAAGTCTTTCATTTATGAGAGAGTAACGATGGAAGCCTTTTGTTTAATGTTTTATTAAATTGAAACTGGATGTCATTTTTACATTTATAAATGTATATATTCTGTAGTATAATTTGTTATAAGTCACAAGAACTCTTTATAGTGGGTGGAGTAATGCATTCAGTTCCATTGCCCTTATGAACCTTGAAGAGGCTGGACATTATTTGAGGCAACAGGATAAAAGCACAATGCTGTTGGACAGTCACTCCATGATATCATCATTTGTATATCTCTTGTTCTCAGCACATGATGATGATGCAAAATAAAATAGTAGCAGTAAGCAGGAAAATATTCCACTTTTTTTTTTTGCTGAAACAAAATTATGTGGTTGTTATATGTGGTCTCATTTTTTGTTATTCTACCACTATGTAGATTATATATTTACCGTACTAATATTTTATTTTTATGTGTGGCAAGTCATCTTGTTCATGTTTTACAACTTGAAATATCCAATACCATCTGGGTAGGTGTGTAAAATCTATTAAGTCGATTCCTCTTGGATTCTGGCAATAACTGGAACAGTTATTCTCTTCTTTCATGTTTATTCTGCCTGGTCAAAGTGGATGACTTTACCTTTAATTTGCACTGTGTAGAAATGTGATAAAAACTTTGAAATATTTATTGAACATGAAGATTTGTGTTTTTTTTTCTTCTCTCTCTCTTTTTTTGGGTTAATGAAAGTAGCTGATAGTACAAGGAGGTACCTTACTTACTTAGTCATTCCCCTTCTACCATGAGGTGTGGAGGTTTGGAAGAGAGAGCGCCAGACTATCCTATCGGCTGTCTTCCTTCTGGCCTGGTTCCATTCTAGTCCTTGCAGACTCTGAGTCGTCCTGGAGGTCTGGATCCCTGGCTCTTAGTTTCCCATGCTTGTCATGGTAGCCGATCTTCTCCCATTCTGCAGACATGGCCAAACCATCTTAGTTGGGACTGTTCTACTTGGGTCTGCAGGGGGTAGGGTTGCAGACCATGTATTTTGTTACTTCAACCACCTTCCTCAGGTACCTCATTTCTGAGGTTTGGATCTGGCTTTTGTGGGTTGTAGTCACTGCCCATGACTCGCATCCATACGTCAAGACTGGGACATAGGTGGAGTGGTATACAGCCATCTTCGTTTTCTTACCAACCTCTCGCCTGCTGAGGAATCCTCGATTTATGGCCTGAAAAAGTCTCCCAGCTGCTGCAAGGAGGCACCACAGACCTAATATTATCCTTTAAGATAACTTGTCAGATTAATACAAAATATGTAGTTTTATTGATAATGAAATAAATGTTATCTATAACCAGCCGTCTGTTGAAAGCATCCAGTTTGTACGGGTTTCTTCTTGTGTTGACATATATCATCATACGTTTTCATATCCACTAACACACTTTTCTCACTGGTACAGTATCATAAACTGGTTTATATTATTTTTACCAGGTTTGTGAAAAAGAGTATGGTGCTTAACTCTTAGTATACGAGCGGCCTTTTAGAAAGGCCGATGATCGATCTGCACTAAATAATTTATTTATAAAGATAACAAAGTGTTATATATCAAAATGTGAAGAAATGAAACCCCTATATCATGCACGTAACTAAATTGTTCAGTGGTTTTAAACATGCATTCACCTATACATTTTCGCTATTGACAGGGATCGATCATCGGCCTTTCTAAGAGGCCGCTCGTATACTAAGAGTCAATGTCCAGCCAAATTCTGCAATCGCATCAATGGTGCGTTTAGCGGTGTGTGGCGTGGCATTATCGTGCAACAGTAGTGCAGTTCTCTGATCTTTTAATGGGTAAAGTTGCCGAAGACGACCTCTAAGCTTCTTCAAAGTTTCAAAGTAACGGTCTGCATTCACCGTGTTTCCCTGTTCCAAGAAGTCGATAAGAATCACACCCTTCTCATCCCAAAACACGGAGGCCATAACTTTCCCTACAGATGGTGAACTTTTTTCTTGTCGGCGATGTTGTGTGAGGCCATTCCATTGACTGTCTCTTGGATTCTGGTTAAAAAAAATGAACCCAAGTCTCATCACCTGTCACAATATTCGATAAAAACTCTTCTTCAGTTTCGTAACGGTGCAGGAGGTTGATGGCTATGGTTTTCCTTGTTTCTTTATGTCTGTCTGTCAACATTCTGGGTACCCACCGTGCACAAACTTTTGAATAACCCAGGTCTTTAATGATGTTCTGGACACTGCCTTTACTAATGGACAACATGGAAGAAAGTTCATCCAGTGTTACCCGACGGTCACCACGAATGATGCCATCAACTCGATGAATGTTGTGTTGAGTCACTGCGGTAGATGGATGGCCAGTCCGCTTTGCGTCAGCCATTGAGGATCTACCCAACGTCGGACAGTGCTAACATCCACTGTTGAATCTCCATAAACATTCTTCAAACGTTCGTGGATGCGAATTGGGGTCTCGCCTTCAGCATTGAGGAATTCTATGACATAACGTTGTTTTAACTGAACGTCTTTGGCAGCCATTTTTAAACTGTTACAGTGGTGCCACCTGTTACTGAAACAGGTTGGTAATGCTATACAGTGCAGAAGAGTGTTTGAGGAATCCTGCTAAATTTACAAATTGCACACCGATGCATTATTTACATACATAAAAAATAGGAGGCATTACTTTTTGACCTTCCCTCGTACAAGCAAATAAGTGACTGCACTGATATTTTAACCCTATCCCAAACTCGCAGTGTCATCTAATGATGTCTAACATCAGACATGGATCACAAGAAGGGCATAGTAAAACACAACCTTTCACCGAGCTGACAAGAAGTGGCAATCCAGCTAGTCGCTTGCATCACATGTCACTTTCTTCTGTAGCAACATCTACTTCATTGATAAATGCACATTCAGGTGGTTTCAAGCAACTATGTAGAAGTGAGGTAGCCATCCCTCCATTTTAATGTTCGAATTTTACCATCCATTAGGTTCCTAATGATATACTCTTTCCGATCTCCTGGGTAGTGAGATCGGATGCCCAGCATTCTCAGATGAAGGCGAAAAATAGGTGGTCCTGTGTGCAAGCTGTGCTCGTTACAAATACCCTCAGTAGTTGGAAATTGTAATGTGTAGGTCAGACAGCTGCTGCCCTGGCAAAATTTAAATATTAGGAAACCTACCTGCCACAACATTATTTATAGAATGAGGGATTCCTGTTGTACATACGCTGGGATCCTCGCCGGTGCTACAGAGTTTGTGCACTGTGCTGAGATCCTCATGTGATCTAAGAGAGGAGATGAGAGCACTGATGGAGTTGTCAATGTGCAATGAAGATAGTCCTTATAACCAAACTATCCTCTTCTAATATGGGATTCGAACCACTAAACCTGATACAGGATAGCCATTTTTAAAACTAGTGACAGCAGCACACAGTCGTATAAAACAAAAAAAACTTTGAAAGATGTAGCTACAGTGTTGCAAGTGCATAAACTTTGAAAGATGTAGCTACAGTTTTGCACATGCATATTTTTTTTTGGCTGTTATAAAGTGTCCAGTTCTATGCCCACAGTTTACTGAGAGATTAACATGAGACTTGAGCGTAAAGTGTAGTTCTGCACTTGGTTTCATGATATATGTATATTGCTTCTGTCATGATGCCACCAAGTCCAAAGTCCAACATTCACGTGTGTCATGAGGGATTCAGTTTTTGGAAGTCAGTGTGGGTAATCTGGTCCCTGGGGGGGGGGGGGGGGGGGGGGGGGGGGGGGGGGGTGTCTCTCTGGAGAGACTAGGACTACTGCACCCTGGGGCGTGTCGTACAAGGTGGCTAATATGAAGTTGTGCATGGGGCTAGCAACCTCTTTATAGAAAAAAAAAATTTATAACGCTAAGTACAGGTTTCCTGCAAGTGGACCAACTACAGTGGTGGCTCCATGGTCCACAAGGAGCATAAAGAATAATGTTGATGATGTGGGTAATCTAAGCACAACACACCAACTCAATGTCAGCAAGTCTAAGCACAACACACCAACTCAATGTCAGCAAGTCTAAGCACAACACAGCAAGTCTAAGCACAACACACCAACTCAATGTCAGCAAGTCTAAGCACAACACACCAACTCAATGTCAGCAAGTCTAAGCACAACACACCAACTCAATGTCAGCAAGTCTAAGCACAACACACCAACTCAATGTCAGCAAGCACACTCAAAAATTTCATGGAGACAAACTCACTGCATGGGTTTTATTATCAATTCACAAGATACATAATAAAAATGAAAGTATCCATGACAAACTACATCATATATAGGCGTCAGGTCATATACTGTCATTAATTCATCTCTCAGGACATGTAATGCCATCATCCTGAGCACAGAATTGCAACTACAATCTTTATGCTGACAACACTGATTTTAAATTTGTACAGGAAACTTCTGAATTAAAAAACAATAATGATAATGTATTAACTTTCCACAAACTCCAAGTAAACAGAACAAACAAACAAGACACTAACAACTTTGACTCCTGGAGCTGAAGCATTAAGCCACATCATCCTTTATACTCTCAACTTTCTCTTTTTTCTCAGACTTTTCCTTCTCTTCCACGTCCCTCTTGACATCCCTCTTCTTATGATCTTCATTCTTGGACCTGTGCTCCTCATTCTTGGACCTTCCTTCATCTTTATTCAACACAGCATTCAAGCTGTTGAGTGCAATCATCACGTGAGACCTGAAAAACATAAGAAGAAATGTTTCACTATTGTTCTACATCTTTATTCAACACAGCATTCAAGCTGTTGAGTGCAATCATCACGTGAGACCTGAAAAACATAATAAGACATGTTTCACTATTGTTCTACATCTTTATTCAACACAGCATTCAAGCTGTTGAGTGCAATCATCACGTGAGACCTGAAAAACATAATAAGACATGTTTCACTATTGTTCTACATCTTTATTCAACACAGCATTCAAGCTGTTGAGTGCAATCATCACATGAGACCTGAAAAATATAATAAGAAATGTTTCACTATTGTTCTACATCTTTATTCAACACAGCATTCAAGCTGTTGAGTGCAATCATCACGTGAGACCTGAAAAACATAATAAGACATGTTTCACTATTGTTCTACATCTTTATTCAACACAGCATTCAAGCTGTTGAGTGCAATCATCACGTGAGACCTGAAAAACATAATAAGACATGTTTCACTATTGTTCTACATCTTTATTCAACACAGCATTCAAGCTGTTGAGTGCAATCATCACATGAGACCTGAAAAATATAATAAGAAATGTTTCACTAAATGTTCTACATCTTTATTCAACACAGCATTCAAGCTGTTGAGTGCAATCATCACGTGAGACCTGAAAAACATAATAAGACATGTTTCACTATTGTTCTACATCTTTATTCAACACAGCATTCAAGCTGTTGAGTGCAATCATCACGTGAGACCTGAAAAACATAATAAGACATGTTTCACTATTGTTCTACATCTTTATTCAACACAGCATTCAAGCTGTTGAGTGCACTTATCATGTTAGGCCTGAAAAACATCAGAGAAATGTTTCACTTTTGAAAAACATCTCAATCTTTTTTTTTTCATGTTTTTCTAACATAGCATTCTCTGAGTTATGTACTGGGTGCAACAAAGTTGTGGAATCATAAGTCTTATTCTAGCAAATGTTCAATGTGTGCTCTGTGGACTAATAAGCCCTTGAGAAACTTGCGGCTTTGTAGTTTCATGAAGATCCTCAACCCCTTCGGGCCAGATAGGAATTTTCAGATTTTAGAATGGTAATATGATACATGCAGTGCTCCATCATCTTGGCAGGAGAATGTCATGTATGACATATGTAACTAGAAAAATGAGTGCCAGGACATGAAATGTCTTGTATAAACTATCACTGACTTACATGTAGAAGGCAAGTGGAGACAGATATGAAAGGAATAAAGAAAATGAACTGGAGACAGACAAGAAAGGAATAAAGAAAATGAACTGGAGACAGATGTGAAAGGAATAAATGTGATAGGAGGCATAGGGAGAACGATTATACAGGGCACAGTTTGGTAGTGGTTAAGAGGATGTCACACTGAAGGAACACTAAAATATCTATACCGCTATTAATAGGTTATGAAACAGGCTGTTGATGTGCAGAAAGGGAAATAGTCACTTGGTTATATGAAACGTAATGACTAGAGATAATGTGTCATCAGAAAAAAGGAGTTTGTCAGTTGATGTAAGTCATACTACCAGCCGCGGGAACATACAGAACCAAGAGACCTAGTTTTAGATGAAAGAATTCCTCCTTTGGAAAACCCATCTCAAGTCCCATTAAGTCAATGAGATGCAAAAATGCACATTATTCAGGTTGGTTATAAGTACAATTTTTTGAGTTGATAGAAACTAGCAATTGCTAAGAAGATGAAGTCCATTAGTTCAAATAATGCCGCAGAATTACATCAGTAACAAAACTGGTACCTTGATGACTTGATAGGTAGTGATTTTCAATAACCTACCGACATACCAAATGAAAATGTCGACTCCTCATGACCTAGATGGCATTTATATTTCGTCGGGGATGGAATATTTTTGATTTGACGATTCAACTAATCTGTAATACACGACTGACAAGATTTTTATCTTGTGGCCTAATGGATATGAACGCAGTTTCATAATCCAGATATACCAGGTTCGAAACTTGCTGCATTTTTAACAATGGTATAAGCGCCGTACCGTTCAGAAAGCAATGGCAAACTACCGAATGAAAAAATTGCCTAGAAAAATCAAAAACAGCCAATAAAAGCTGGGGTTGATTGCCACGTCTTGTAAAGGATAAGCAACTAACTAATGGCACATTCCATCGTACTGTACCTTATATAACAAACTGACCATCAGAGAAAATGGACGATTGATGACCATTGTTCATGAATCGTCTGATGTTGTAGAAGATTTTGTTCACCGCTCATCGCTGTTGGCTTTTGTCCAAATACCTGGCACAACACTGAAGCCCTCTAACAGAAGTAAAAAGGTCCCACATCGGAAATAAATAAATGAACAAAACAAAAATGAATAAGAAAAACGGCCACTATTATCATAATGAAATACCGACTCAACAACTATATTGACAGTTACCTGGGTCAACAAAGGGATCTGTTAAGGGAGGTCAGGTTATGTCCTGATCACCCCCATGTGTCTGCAGTGACATAACCCTACCACATAAAGAAAGGGAACTGGGTTAACAAAGAGATCTGTTGAGAGAGGTCAGGTTGTGTCCTGATCACCCCCATGTGTCTGCAGTGACATAACCCTACCACATAAAGAAATAGAACTGGGTTAACAAAGAGATCTGTTGAGGGAAGTCAGGTTGTGTCCTGATCATCCCCATGTGTCTGCAGTGACATAACCCTACCACATAAAGAAAGAGAACTGGGTTAACAAAGAGATCTGTTGAGGGAGGTCAGGTTGTGTCCTGATCATCCCCATGTGTCTGCAGTGACATAACCCTACCACATAAAGAAAGAGAACTGGGTTAACAAAGAGATCTGTTGAGGGAGGTCAGGTTGTGTCCTGATCACCCCCATGTGTCTGCAGTGACATAACCCTACCACATAAAGGGAACTGGAAACAGACATAAATAGAAAGAAAGAAGATGTGGAACTTGACAGGAAGGAGGCGTGGCATCAATTTGCTGAAGGCCCATGCCCCTTAGGGAGTCGAAGGGTAATGAATAAAGAAATGAATCGCTGACTTACCTGCAATCAACTGCTGTTCGTTGCCACTCCTTGTTCAGCAGCTGAGCCGAACTGCATAATGCTTTTCCTTGGTCGAGGTCGGCATGTGCTTTATGTAGGTCACGTTGGAGTTTGGTGCACGTATTCTCCTGTTCACCCAGGTTTGTTTTGACACTTTCTGAAAACATTAAAAAAAAATTAATTAAAACTGAAATAGTTGCACATAAATCGGTATTTATGTGATGTACAAATCATCACAGTCTCCTTGCTCACTCCTTATGGAGCATGAAGACACAACTGCTACTGGCGCCCCCTGGCAGGAAGCCAGACCAGAGCACATGCTCCTGCAGCTGTGATTTCTATAGCTATTTGTTCTACGTGATGAGGTTGTCACCCCACCCATGCACAATCTCATGTTAGTCACCTTTCATGACATGCCAGAGTCCAATACTTTCTTTGTCTCCTCAAAAACTCCTGAGAACTGATGTACAAATGATTCAAGTCCAAAAGAAACGTTTTCCACTTTCAGATAGTCTGCTCTATAGCACAAGTCTTTGTATAGTCTTAGCTTCATAACCCTCCACTCCCAAAGGAGCATAGGCCTTCAACAAACACATGCCAAGTCCTCCTGTCACGTGCCATCATCTCAAGTTCTTTCCATGTTCTCATCATCTTCACCTCTGTTTCCAGCTCTCTTCTCCATGTGCTTCTTGGTCTACCTCTGCCTCTCTTGCCCTGGGGGTTCCAGAATAAGGACTGCCTTGTAATGCTATCAACAGGTTTCCTCAGTGTGTGTCCTATCCATCGCCTTCTTCTCACCTCTTGTTCCACTGGCACTTGTCTAGTTCTTGTCATCAGTTCCACGTTGGTAACCTTGTCATACCATTTTAATCCCTCTATTCTACGCAATGGTATGCTGGGGCTGGGTTGGTCATGTCCTCAGAAGAGACCCCGATGCCATCACAAGAACAGCTATGCTTTGGACCCCTGAAGGAAAGCGAAAGAGGCCGACCAAAAACAACTTGGCGGAGGACTGTGGAGGCTGAGATGCAAAGAATGAACCAGAGTTGGGGCACTGTACGAAGGATGGCCACCGACCGTGCAAAGTGGAATCAATTTGTTGTTGCCCTACAAGACGCCACTAGGCGTGATGGCCACTGACTGCTTTGACGGTCGGTGGTTAAGGATCGAAGAAGAAGAAGAAGATTCTACGCAAGCATCCATTTATGAAAGTCTGTAGCTTTTATACTAGCTCTTTTAGTCTTAGCTTGCTACACAATTTTGTGACACCCAAGGCAGAATAATGCTCTAGTGGCTGTGTAATTTGCTGGCCAACACAATTTTGTGACACCAAAGGTAGAACAGTGCTCTATTTGAAATGACAAGAAATGAACTAATAATATTGTCCACGGCTTTGATAACTACCTCTTGTTGTCTTCTACGTGTGAGAATAAATGGATTCAGTAATGGAAGACGAGAGAAAGGAAGGGCAGAATGTTAGACGGGCCTGCGTGCCCAATTCTCAACCCTTTGAAAATAAAGTTTGTTAGTTTGTTCTTCTCTTTCTTTTTTTTTTAAAGTTTAACAAAAAAAAAAAAAAAAAAAGATTACCTAGACAAAATCTCAATTTTTCAAACAAATGTCAGTAATTTATTATAACACATAAATTGATGCTTGTCTCAGTAACTTATTAGTGTTATTGACATTATTGAATAACTGTGCCATGAGTTTCTGAGGAAACAAAGAAAGAATGGGATCACTGCTCCCACAGGCATGTCGTAAAAGGCAACAAATATTGAGCTGTCAACATCATCATGTCAAATAACTTGCCACAGACACCACCACTGCAAGAGTTGTTGCTGTAGGCTTCCTCAAGGACGCCATCTGCAGCAGGGGAGGATCATGCTTCACAAGGAGTTGACAAGATGATGATTCAATAACACTGACTAACAAAAAAAAACTTTTTTTTTCTTTCTCTAACATTTCTATGTTTTTCTGGTCAATTTTAATGCGCTGTTTTTAAATCTGCAAACCGTTTTTCTCTATCAGGTCGGGATCTCTAGAAATACGCAATTGAAGTTTTTTAACAACGCATACAGTATGACAACATCATTCGTACAAGAAGTATAACAGTTATGTAGGCTTGAATTTCTTTGCAGTCGACTTTCGTCGGTGAATGGCATGTGGTACATCGCGATGAAGCATCCAACAATAATCGGCAAGCATGGTCACACTCCACCATCCTTGATAACGTGACTCCATTACGGCGATATCTTGATGGAATCATTCTCCATGTTCATCGCTGAATTCGCCAAGGTTGTCAGGGAAAAAGTCAAGATGCGAATCGAGCAAATGGATTTTGAGGGACATGATACAGCCCATAATTCTGTATGCATCTATGCACTGCTTAACAATATGCAACATAGTCGACAGATTTGTGATTTTCCAGAAAGTTATCGACGATCGATTTGAATGCCATCCATGCGCGAAGTTCACTACCATGTAACAAGTTCTCGAATTGTTTGTCTGCAATAACTTTCCTAATCTGAGGTCCTACAAAGATACCTTCCTTTATCTTTGCATCGCTAACTTGCGGAAACTTTTCTCGAAGATAAGTGAAAGCTTTGCTCGTTTTATCTAACGCTTTTACAAAATTCTTCATGAGCCCCAACTTTATATGTAACAGTGGTAAAATGAAGCTGTCTTTGTTAACTAATGGCTCGTGTATTACATTTTTATGCCCGAGCTGCATACGATCCCGGATAGGCCACACCTTTCTTGCATAATGTTCCTGTCTGTTGCGGCTGTCCCATTCACATCGGAAGCAACAAAATTTAGTATACCCAGTCTGCATGCCCGTGAGAATTGCAATGACCTTTAGGTCTCCACAAATCCGCCATTGGTAGTCATTGTACTTTTTTTTTTTCCAAACGTATAGCCATATTGTCATAAGTTTCTTTCATATGAACAGAGTAGGCGACTGGAATTGATGAAAAAAAAAATTTATGTTATGCAATGACACGGCTTTTAGACTAGTCTTGGAAGAATCGATGAAAAATCGCCATTAGTTGATTATGTGCTCATGACCGTTTACATCTTTGCAATAGCAAATGTCATCACCCATCTCAAAGTATT
Source organism: Oreohelix idahoensis (assembly GCA_024509875.1). Lineage (NCBI taxonomy): Eukaryota > Metazoa > Mollusca > Gastropoda > Stylommatophora > Oreohelicidae > Oreohelix > Oreohelix idahoensis. The sequence goes on along the minus strand of JAMPIV010019191.1, from coordinate 222,234 downwards.
GAACAAGTTCTCTGTGTCTATGACGAAATTTAGATATTGGAGTATTGGGCGCTAAAAGATTTCATTCTTTGAGTCGCGAACCGAGTAATTCCGCTTGTCCTTTGGTAAGAGCGAGATCACGTATTAGATCTGAAAGTTCTGAATGGTTAATTAAGTAAACACCATCATTCACCGGTATGTAATCTGAGTCAGAATTAGTTTCTAAAGCAGGTAAACTATCACTTTCTGATGGTTCATTTACGTCCAACGGATATTGTTCTGGTGGTACTTGGATCGGACACGTGATTGGATCATGAGGCACTGGTTTCGAAACCGATTCAATATTTGAATAAACCACAGACTTTCTAGTTTTAAAAGTGAAACCATGGATATTTGTCAAGCAGAAGTAACAATCAGTAGTGTGATTTGTATGTTCACGCCAAATTACTGGCACTCCAAAAGGCATCGACTTATGCTTCGGCGATTTTCGTAACCAACCTGCCAATGTATCGAACAAACTGCATTTGGCTGCGAAGATTTATTTGCATCATCAACTTTCGAATCGAAATAAAGTTCATATGCTTTCTTTAGTAATGGTGTAAAGTTTTTCTGGTCAACACGATCGGTATAATATCCGCACACGTAACAGAACAGATCAGCCGAATTTCTACAACTTCTAGAAGCCATATTTTGCTCATAATTATTTCAAAATACAGTAACTATTTGAAAAATCGCGTAACATATGTCATGCATCTTTTAGCAGTATAAAAAGTAGAATTATGTTGCTTTTTATTAATTTTTAATAAGCTATATAGTAAAAATGAAACGGGGCAAATAACGGTTTCCCAAAAATATATTTATTCACAAATATCTTACGAACCCGACGTGATAGAGATAAACGGATTTCAGATTTGAAATCAGCGCAAGAAACTGACCTAAGAACACTTATTCTTATATAAGAAAGAAAAATGTTGTTTGTCAGTGTAACCAGAGATTTAGTTATGTATTCTTTTATGTGGATTCAAGACTTAAAGAACATTTTTTTTTTTGGAAAACCAATATTTAAATTTATGTTTTCAGCTTTAACAACAACAACAAAATTTGGAGTGACAAAGGCAATTGTTACATTTGGTAGAACTAATTAACAAGCAATGATCCTGTCAAGCACCATGCCTGCTGGCTGATCTGACAGCACCACTGTTACTACAGTATATTATCCATGATGAACACGTCCCAGATCAGAATTACCATACCTAGCTGATATATATATATATATATAATAATAATAATAATAAATTCTTTAAGCGCCAAACACGGCGCATAAGGCAGAAACCAGTGCTCTCCAGGTTGTTCGTTGTGACGCCACTCCTCTTAGCTCTTGCACATTATTTAGGCCCAACGTTCTTCCTTCTCTTATTATTGTTCTTCTGAGTGTTTCTTTTGGTCTTCCTTTTTTCCGCTTACCCTCAGGAACCCAAGTGAGCGCCTGTAGTGGTGTTCTGTTGTTTTGCATTCGTAGGACATGACCGATATATGACCATCGTCTTTTCCTTATATAGTCGGAGACATATTTCTGCCTAGAGTCTTCTCTTATTTGTCGATTAGTCTTGACTTCTTTCCAACTGATGTTCATGAGTTTTCTAAGACATTTGTTCTCGAATGTATTCAGCTTGTTCTCCAATGATTTTGTTATTTTCCAACTCTCACAGCCGTATGTTAACACTGAGATAACATTTGAATTAAACAGACGAAGCTTGGTATGTATATTCAATGATCGTAATTTCCAAATGTTAGATAATCTATTGAAGGCGCTAGCTGCCAAAGCAATTCTAGTATGGATTTCTCTTGTTGTGTCACCATCCTGAGTGTCATTTTTACTGCCTAAATAATTGAAACTTTCAACTTTCTGTAGTTTTTCCCCGTTCAAGATGATATCAAAGGTCTCGTTAGAAAAGTTCATAGCTTTAGTTTTAGAGGCATTTATTTGGAGACCAATTTTAACCGAGAGATGACACAAATTATTTATTGCTTCTTGGGATTGTCTTGGTGTTGAACTTAAGAATGCTACATCATCTGCGAAATCCAGGTCCCCCAGGAATTTTCCATTTGTCCATTTTATACCAATTGTTCATTGTGGGTATAGTTTCTCATAACCCAATCAATAGCTATTCCAAAAAGTAGTGGTGACATAATACAGCCTTGTTTCACCCCTGTTTCTACTGTAAACCATTCTGTATTCCCTTTATTTGTTCTAACACAACATCTTGCATTGTCATATAGCGCTTTGATTATATTCACATATTTTGTTGGAAAACCATAGATTGTAAGTATCTTCCACAATGATGGGCGGTGTAGACTATCAAAGGCTTTTTGAAAATCGACGAAGGTGATAATAAGTGGCGATTGCCTTTCCACTGATTCTTCTATAATTGTTCTTAGTGTGAATATTTGATCAATACATGATCGTTTCGGCCTGAAACCCGCTTGTTCTTCTCTGATCTTTTCGTCAGCATGCAATTTAAGTCTTTCTAACATCATGCAACATAATAATTTTCCAGGTACTGATAATAGAGATATACCACGCCAGTTATTACAGTCTGATAGATCACCTTTCTTCGGTAACTTTACAATAATACTGTCTTTCCATTGTTGTGGTGGTTGTTCTTCTCTCCATACTTCATTTATAATATCTAAAAATTCTCAAGAGGTTGTTGTCATTAACTGCTTTAATCATTTCCCCTGAAATTTCGTCAACTCCAGCAGCTTTAAAATTTTTTAATCTTTTAACGGCTTGTTTGATCTCGTCCAGCGTGAATTCATCGCAAGTTATTGGCAAAGTGGTTGTGGATGTTTCATTATTAAAATCAGGTGTTACTGTTGGTGGTGGTCTGTTTAGCACCTCCATGAAGTGCTCAGCCCATCTCTTCATTTGTTCTTTTTCTGTTGGTATTGAATTCCCTAATTTACCTTTAACAGGTGTTTCCATAGCAGTAGGCTGGTGACATAGTTGTTTTGTAATTTGATAAAGGCACCTACTATTACCAGTTCTTGCAGCATTTTCAGCTTCTACGGCCAGTTCATTGATGAAATGTCTTTTATCTCTTCGAGTTTTTGTCTTCACTTCTTTATTTAACAAGTTATAAGTTAGTTTGCAAGATTCAACTGCATTATGTGTACTTGCCGCTAGTAGTTTAAGTTTTGCTGTTTTCCTTTCTTGTATTTTATCCCAAGTATCTTCTCTCATCCATTTTTTCTTTTTATGTACTAGGTATCCGGTGGTCGCTACAGCTGCTTCTGTCATTGCTGTTCTCAGTTGTTCCCATTTAGTATCGATTGTCTTGGTGGTGATATCGTTGTCAATTTTGCCTAAAGCATCGAAATAGTTGTTCATTTTGACATTATATTCCTTCTTTATATCATTTGATTGCAGTCTGTGTACATCTATTCTTCTATTTTTATTCGGTTGGTATAACTTCTTCAGTTTAATTCTCATTTTAGCTATGCAGAGGTTATGATCGCTTCCGATCTCTGCACCTCTGTATGCTCTGACGTCTTGAACTGATGAGCGAAATTTAGCGCTTATGCAGAAGTGATCTATCTGGTTCTTAGTTCTGCCATCAGGTGAATTCCATGTTATCTTGTGGATATTCTTATGTGGAAAGATGGTGTCTGCCACAACGAGGTTTGATATTTCACAAAGTTCTAGAAGTCTTTCGCCATTTTGATTCATACAGCCTATGCCATGAGTACCGAGATATCTTTGTACTCCATCGTTGTTGTCACCTACTTTGGCGTTAAAATCACCCATGACTGCTATTATGTCATGCTTGGGTATTGTGTTGATGGTACTTAGAAGTGCTTCATAGAAGTCATCTTTTGTGGTATCAAGAGCGTCGTTAGTTGGTGCATAACATTGTACAATTGAGAGCTTGAAAAATCGTGTCTGAAATCTAGCTAATATTAGCCTCTCATTGATAGGTACCCAGCTGATATATACTGTTCAAAAAAAGAAAGCATAGCTATCCGAGGGCGCGTTTTTATGAATTTGTAGGTAAAATTTGGTGCTAGGGTATATACCTTGTAAAAACCAGCCTCAAATGTTCTTTACAGTGTCAAATGCACGTGTTAACCTGAATTGCGTTCGTTTTTGTAATCTTTACAACACAGTAGTCAATAGTGTTTATGACGCAATTTTTGACCACAGCTCATGTTGCGCGCACGTGAAAGCAACAAAATTTGAGGTGAACACTATTCACTGACTACGCAACTGAAACCCTATAAAAGGATAACGCTACACACAAAAAATTCAGTTCATTTTCAAGCAGACATTTATGGCATCTCTATTAATAAATTTAAGGAACATTGCTATTGGCCGACTGCATGCAGGCAAAAGTCAAAGTCAGGTTGCCAGGCATCTAAACGTGCATCAGAGTACCATCAGTCGACTTTGGCACCGGTTCCAAGCCACTGGCTCAGTTGAAGACCAGCATCGCAGTGGATGACCCAGAGTGACAACAGCAGCGGAGGATCGCTTTATTCGGCTTCGTCACCTCAGAGACAGGTTTAAAACAGCTTCCTCAACTGCCCAGTCACTGCCTGCAGGACGTCATGTGTCTGATCAAACTGTCCGGAATAGACTGCATGACACTGGACTTTGGGCACAACAACCTCACCGAGGACCTGTCCTTATGCGCCGCCATCGCCAAAATCGACTTCTTTGGGCCAACCAGCATCGTCCCTGGGCAGCTGACAATCAATGGAGACGTGTCTGGTTTAGTGACAAATCTTTCTTTTTGTTGCAGCGTCATGATAGACGGCGTAGGGTCTACCGTAGGCGAAATGAATGTTTTGCCCAAAATTGCGTTGATGAAGCTCCGCCGCATGGTGGTGGAGGTGCAATGGTGTGGGGAATGATCAGTTACAATGGAAGGAGTCAATTGGTGCACATTGAAGGAGGCTTGAATGCGCAACGATACGTCAATGAAATTCGTCGACCCCATGTCCTTCCACTTTTGGCTGTCCAAAGGTCTGTGTTTCAACAGGACAACGCCAGACCCCATTGTGCACGGTTGACCACGCAGTTCCTGACTGCCAACAACATTCTCACCCTTCCCTGTCTCCAGACATGAGTCCGACTGAGCATCTGTGGGATGAGCTGCATAGACGTGTTTGTCGCCGAGACGTTGCTCCAGCCAATCGTCATGATCTGTTTCAGGCACTCCAGGAAGAGTGGGCAGCCATCCCACAGGCTAACATCAGACCGCATCCATGCCCAGGAGATGCCAGTCACTGATCGATGCAAGAGGAGGCCACACACCATACTAACGGGAAAGCCCGTACGCCAAAAAACTCTCGTGACCCAGATGCAAAACAACTGTCAATTGATGGGTTGAACCCTAAAGTATTCTTGTGTGCAATTTGAACAATTAACTCATTAAATTAAAAAAGTTATTGAATGTCAAAATTACAGCTATGTGTGTGCCTTCAGTAGCTATGTGTTTCTTTTTTTTGAACAGTATATATATATATATACATATATATAATGATTTTGTGGTAACACTGTCTACAGACAAGTAAACAACCGATTTTCTTTCTAATCTTACTGAGCTCATCTGTCAGGACTTTGAAATTCTTCTCCAGTGCTGTTCTAGACTTTTCACTTCTCTCCAATTTCTGCATCAAAGACTCGATGTCCAGTAAAGCACCTTTGTAGTAGACAAAACTTGGGCTGTCGCCATCGCCTGTGGCTGATAAGGTTGGTAGCCCTAAAGAGGATGACTCTGTTTTAACTCCAGATAATTCAAGAAGCTTTCTGAGACTTTCTTTGTTACCTGATAAATAGAAAATTGGGTAAATGAAATTAGTTTGCTACTCTCTATTCTTGGAACAACATTATAAATTCTTGCATGCTACTCTGTCTTCCATATAATAGTGCAGGTCTACAACCCCTTATCCAAAGTCTGAAAAGCTCTGAAACCAATTGATGTTTTCACTCGTGCACAACAAGACCCATGCAGGTGTGAAGCATCAGTTGCCTCACGTTTCCTGTTATTTTTCTTCAGAATCGACATCATTGCACTCCAGGCAAACCCATAGGTGCTCAGTCTCCCTCAGTAAATGTCGAAGGGCATGATTGCTAATACGCTGGTTGTTACACGCTGGATTCATATTCTCATACGTCAATCCCTGCTAGTCTTATGTTTGATGTTTCCTGTCCACGTCCTTATGCTAGCATATGCACAATAATTACACAAGTTGATGCAAGTGCCAGAGTGTTGTATATCTAAACTACAATCAATACCCTTTAGCTACCCATGGAGCATAGGCCAAGTCCTCCTGTCACGTGCATTAGCTTCATTTCTTTCCTTATCTTCCTCATCATTTTCACTTATGTCTCCAGTTCTCTTCTCCGTATATTCCTTGGTCTCCCTGTACCTCTCTCACCCTAGGGATTCCAGAACAAGGACTGAAAGATAATGCTATCAACAAGTTTCCTCAATGTTTGTCCTATCCATCGCCATCGTCATCTTCTCATCTCTTGTACCACTAACATTGTCTGCTTCTTGCCATCAGTTCCACATTAGGCATCTTGTCATCCCACTTCACCCCTTATCTTAGCCAATACTGACGTCTGTTTCTCTCCTCTTGATCCACCAGAATAAAAAATACTCAGTTAAAACTCATATGGAAACACTGTATGGGATAAAAGGTACCTAATGTGCTCTCCAGAGATCTCTGAGAAGAGAAAGAAGGATCAAAACTGCTGCTCCCTCATGTAACTCATTAGTGGTGACTAATATGAGATTGTACATGGAGTCTGCAACTTATCATGTAATATAACTACAGAAATCACCATTGAAATAACACAGGAAGTGCTTTGGTGAAGGTTTCTGCAAGGGGGCAAGTTGCGGTGGTGGCCTGCATGCTCCGTTAGAAGTGTGCAAGGAGCCTGAATGAGAGATAGACAAAAGAAGATCAAACATGTGGAACTATTTTCTTCTTCTTCTTTGATCCTTAACCGCTGATCGTCAAAGCAGTCAGTGGCCATTACGCCTAGTGGCATCTTGTAGGGCAACAACAAATTGATTCCACTTTGCTCGGTTGGCGGCCATCCTTCGTACAGTGCCCCAACTCTGGTTCATTCTTTGCATCTCAGCCTCCACAGTCCTCCGCCAAGTTGTTTTTGGTCGGCCTCCCTTTCGTTTTCCTCCAGGGGTCCATAGCATAGCTGTTCTTGTGATAGCATCGGGGTCTCTTCTGAGGACATGGCCAACCCAGCTCCAGCGTCTGCCAGCTATAATGGTGTGCATGTCCTCTTGCTTGCTCCGAGTAAGCAGATCTTGGTTGCTGATGGTATTCGGCCAAAAGATTCAGAGAATTTTTCTTAGGCATGTTGTGTGAAAAGAGGACAATTTCGACATTTCCTTTTCTGTATCTCTCCAGCTTTCCACGCCATAGAGAAGCACAGAAAGCACACAGCTCTGATATAATCCTAATTTTGTGCTTGTGCTGTACTGAGAGGACTTCCAGATGTTTAGACTAAAAAAGGCTGTTCTTGCTTTGTCCATTCTGTTGTTGATGTCTTTGCTTGCTCCGCCGTCTGGTGTTACTATGCATCCTAGGTATGTGAAGGCATCTGTCTGTTCCAGTTGCTGATTACTTACTGATATGGGCTCAGGGTTGCTCACATTGAGTGTCATGACCTCTGTCTTCTTTAGGTTGATGTTCAAGCCCACCTGCTGGCTATACTTATTAAGTCTATCCGTTTTTTTCCTGGATGTGTTGATGTGAATGTGCTAAATTAATATGAAACAAATATAAAGGTATGTTATAAGGCACTCGTAGGAAATAAAGAAGTAGAACACTAGACAACAGAAAAACAACAGACATGAGTGGCTTACCCAGGTCTGTTGTTTTTCTGTTGTCTAGTGTTCTACTTCTTTATTTCCTACGAGTGCCTTATAACATACCTTTATATTTGTTTCATATTAATTTACTGTTTACAGGCCTCGTGGTTTCCCTTCCTTATGTGTTGTGAATGTGCTAGCAGTGCAATGTCATCTGCATATTCCAGATCTTCCAATGTAGAAAATGTAGTCCATCTTATTCCTCTTGGATTGCCCTCTGTTGTCTGGCGCATCACCCAGTCTATGACTGTTAAAAATAGAGTGGTTGATAAGGGGCATCCCTGTCGTACACCAGTATCACTTCTTCTTTGAAGTGAAGACAGGAGATGTGGAACTATGAAGGACATTAATAAGAGAAACTTTAAAAAGTAATTACCCATGCAGAAGGAAGAAGCACTCTTCATTTTTAAAAGTTAAGAAAATATCAGATTGAGAAATTCAAGCTTGCCATGGGTCATTCAAAGTTGTGTACAGTCGGAGATATAAGGAATTGACTGGTGCTTTTTACTCACCCTTGGCCAGCTGTTCTACATCAACTTTGGGGACACAGCTTTCTTCCTGTTCCTGCTTTTCACTCGCTCCATCTTCATCTACTATTTGGTCAGTCAATTTCCGATAGTGGAACATGTCCCGATACAGAACTTTCTGAAGTAGTTTCTTGATCTAAATATTTCAAAAATGACATATAAAGAAATTTTTTAAAATTTGTTTATCAACATCGATAAACTAAAAAAGAATTATAAACACTAATAAAATTATCTTGGAAACTAAACGGTAATTAATAACATAGCTCTTCATTATCAATGTCAAACATGATTACAGCATGGACAGGACAATCATATATTGTGAGATGAAATTCTTAAGACGAGCAATTAATATTAGTTAGCCGGAGTGATGAAATGAGAACTGATGGCATCAGAAAAATTATAGGAACTATATCCTGCATCAAATACAGAGATAGACAGAAAAATGAAGAGGTTCTGCCATCTTATAAAAATAGAGTCTGATCAGTTGCTACTATGTGCCTACAACAGCTGAAGATGTGGACCAAAACAGTACAGTAATAAGAACATCTTCACCGATAAACATAAAAAGAATAATAAGCACTATTAAAACATTGTCATGTCTCATCATCACTGCCACCATCATCAGGTAAATCTTAGAGAATGATAGGCCAGTATTTGGGGCTGATTGTCCCAGGTGTTTGTAACAGTTAGGCAGTTTTGAACTACACTTGTAAGCTGTACCTGAGCTCGTGAAAGTTTTAACCCTAGGGTGTGAACAATATCCTCTGTGTCCTTGTCTGTGAGGTAGCCGCAATGGTTCTGATCAAAATAGGAAAATGCCAGCAAAAGTCCAGGGTTCACCGTCTTTTTATGCTTCTCTTCATCCTTCTTCTTCTTCCTATCATCTAACAAAATAACAAGACAGACCAGATTTTTTAAAAGTGCTGTTAAAGAACATATAATCAGGGGCAGAAGTAAGTTCAAATATAATTCCAGCATGCAATAAATACTTTTTTTTTTTGGTTCGGTTTTTGCCTTCTTCTGGCAAGGCGCGTTCCTTTAAACCTATTTGGTTATATCAGAGCACATTTACCATCCCAAAAAAGTTATATCAGAGCACATTTACCATCCCCAAAAAAAGTCAACTCTGTTGACTGCCAACCCGATCAGCGTTGATAGATACTAAGTCCTGAAAAGGACCAACATTATCTATCTGCTAGCATAAAGCCCTAAAAAGGACTCGCAAGATATGCCAATGCCGGAGATAGTCTGTATTCATTTTGCCAATAAATACAGGAATTACAACTCTGTAAAATGTGCATTTTAACAAGCTTTTTGTTGCAGTCTGGAAATTATATAAAAGGTATGCGCTTCTGTCCTTTGCACTAAACTACACGATGGTTAATATAGCGCGCATCTTTTTTTGCACCAAGTTTGCAAGTATATTTTATTGTTATTATTTTTTTTTGCTGTTTGATCGTTTTCCTTTGACATAGGATAAATTACTTCCTCGTCATTATTTTGATGAATTTATTTACTAGTATATATTACTAAAAGTCATGGATGTTTTATTGACAGTCAAAGGGGAGTTATCACTGATATATATTAGGAATACAGTCATGCGCCACATAACGTCCGTTCGGACAACGTCCGGCCGCATATACGTCCGTGGTCTCCGATTGGAGAACAGGACAAAGCGGACGTAACCGGATGTAGCGAAAGCAACAGCTTCCCACACGCAACACGTGTATCTCATGTCTCTTGTATACAGTACAAAGCGATCGCGATGCCAGGCGTATAATGGTACAGTACGTATATAACCTATAATGCAGTACTTATGTCCTTATAGTCATTCTTCTTCTTGCAATCGCATCTTTGATGTTTACACCGTCAGACGAGTTCTCATGATGAATTCGACTGTTGTTTGAAGTTCCTCTTTAGCTCCATATAGCTTTGAGTTTAGTGTTGAGTCATTGGGCCAGTATATCTTTCTTAATTGGTCATACAGAGGACAATCCTGTAGAACATGCTCAGCAGTTTGTTCGTTTAATCCACATGTGCACAGTGGTGAAGCAGACAATCGTAGCTTGTGCATGTGTTTATTCAGTTTGTTATGCCCTGTCCTGAGGCAAAAAATGGTTATCTGTCCCTGCCGTCAAGAATATGCTAGTCGTCGTTGTGTTGATTCTGTTCTCTTCTGATAGTCTGGATAGCTCTCTTTTTCTCAGTGTATGTGATTTCATTATCTTCTTGTTCGCATTCTCCTCCTTTTTTTGCAAGTTTATCCGCCTTTTCATTTCCAGGTACACCACAATGAGATGGTACCCACTGAAGTATGGTTCTCTTTTTGGCAGCTACCTTGTTTAGTTCATTTCTCAGATGCGGGAGTTTACCACCCTTGAGAGCTTGCAGTACAGATGCACTATCTGTGAGGATGACTACATGGTGGCAGTCAGAGTTGGTGTTATAAATCATATTTGCAGCTTGCTCTAGAGCTTGAACCTCAGCTGTATAGTTGGAACAGAATTTACCAGTGGGAATGTGCCTAGTCTCATGGTGGTTGTCAGGATATGAGATAAAGTTTATAGTCATAATAAACGCCTATGTTACTGGCCTTTATTTTGGTTGTGAGATCGGTGACCAGGACCGGTATTGGGCCCCACATATATGTTGTCAATCCTGTGCAACGAATCTGCACTGCTGGTTGAACTGAAAAGGACGATCGATGCGTTTTGCAGTTCCAATGGTGTGGAGGGAACTGACAAACCATCTAAATGATTGTTACTTTTGCATGACTCCTCCAATTGGACATGGTATTTCTAAGAAGAAAAAGCGGCCTGTGGCCTATCCGAATATTCCCTCTGCTATGCAGCCAGTGCCTCACGGGTAAGGACTTCCTGTTCCTAACCCATCAGAATCTTATACTCTGGATGATGAAGAAGATAATAGGGCCAGTGGACATCCGTCACCCGTGAAAGCATCTACATCAAGAGATCCTGATTTCGTGCCTATTGAAGAGTCTGTACAGCCACATACAATTACCCAGAGTGAATTGAATGATCTAGTGAGAGATCTGGAATTGCCAAAAAATAAAGCAGAGCTGTTGGGGTCCAGACTGCAGCAATGGAATCTTCTAGAAGAGAATGCGCATGTGTCTGTGTTTCGTGCTCAGCAAAAAGGTCTGCTTTCATATTTCAAAATAACAGATAACCTCATTGTTTGCGTTGGTATACTGGGTCTGATGGCAGCACACATCAACTACAAAGACGACGATTGGAGGCTGTTCATTGATTCGTCCAAGTTGAGCTTAAAAGCTGTGCTGCTCCATAATGGTAACATTTTACCACAAGATCTTGGTCCCTCCTCTCCACATCAAACTTGGACTAACGATGAATTTTATAAAGGCCATGGATCGAAATGGGGGCAGGATTTTTATACCTTCTGATAAATTTCCCAGACTTAGTGAGGCCAAAATCAAGGAAGGTGTATTTGTCGGTTCACAGATACGTCAGCTCTTCAGAGATCAGCATGTTGATGATATCCTCACAGGTGATGAAAAGTTAACTTGGAATGCTTTCCAGCAAGTGGCCACAAACTTTCTAGGAAACAATAAGGCTGACAATTACCAGGAGTTTGTAGAAAACCTCTTGCAGCGCTACGAGAGACTAGGGTGCAACATGTCTTTGAAATTACACTTTTTACACTCTCATCTGGATTTCTTCCCTGCTAACTGCGGTGCTGTCAGTGACGAGCATGGGGAATGATTTCATCAGGACATTACTACCATCGAAAAAAGGTACCAAGGGAAATACAAGCGACAGGCAAGAAGGCGTCGCTGTGAATCATTTCCGCTATGAGCATTATTATCATATGGTAGTATATGCAAATGTGTAAAACTTGTTTTACAGATATTTAAAAAACTAGAGCTAATCTGGTGTTTTAATGGCCATTTTCATGTTCAGCAGCCCAAACAACATAAAGGTAACTTGGTTTAATCTCAGATACACACAAAAAGTCAAAATTTGTTGTCCAGTGTTACATATTAGCCTATGTACAGAATACAGTATTTTACATTATTTTTCTACTTAACCCATATACTGTACAGTATTACCTTGCTAGATACAGTACATTAGCTGAAATACAGTACTATATGTGTACAGTATCTTGGCTATTTAGTCAATACAGGTACACTACAGTATCCCTTATAACTTTGCTAAGTATAAAGTATGGTGTTCGCACAACGTCCAAATCGCATAACGTCCTATTTCACAGAACGTATCGTGGACATTAAGCGGCGCATGACTGTATAGTTAAGCAAGAGTTGTACTTGACTGAAAGAGAATATTCATTCTGGACAGAATGGTTGAATAACACTAGTCAACAAATTTTCAAAAGTTTTTTGTACCAGAAATTAAATGTACCATTTCTTATTGATTTTGACATGCTGATTTCAAATATCATAATGAAATTCACCAATTGGCTCTGGTTTTTTTTTTAATGATGAATTTACATTACAGTAATACAAATAATGTATGCTTGTTTACTTCTCTGGGCTAAACAGCTAGTCTTTCTACTTTAGCATTATAAAAATTGTGGTTACATACTCAATTAATTGATATTTTAACATAAAATGATAGAACAAATAAAAACATTATTTAAAGTTCACATATCATGCTTTAAAAAGGCACATTTGAACCCATTCCGTCATTATTCAGTCGCTGTTCGAGCTATCTTTGCTTGCTTCTTGTAGTCAATCGATGAGGTGTCTCTTGTCACAGTCCAACAGTAATCAACAAGCATTGAAGGGCTCCAATTGCCTTGATACCTTGTCTCCATAGCAGCAATGTCCTGGTGAAATCGTTCACCATGCTCATCACTGACCGCTCCACAGTTTGACGTAAAGAAATCCAGATGAGAATCCAGAAAATGAATTTTCAAAGACATGTTGCAGCCAAGACTCTTATACTTCTGAAGGAGATTTTCTACAATTTCATTGTAATTATCAGATCTGTTGTTTCCAAGAAAATTGTCCACCACTGACTTAAATGCTAGCCATGCTGCTTTTTCCTTGCCATGCAACACGCAAAGAAACTCGTCATCATGAAGAAGTTTTCGAATTTGCGGACCAACAAATACTCCCTCTCTTATTTTAGCTTCACTCAGTCTTGGAAATTTTCTGATGAGGTATTTGAAAGCCTCATCTGTTTTCTCCATTGCCTTGACAAAGTTTTTCATGAGACCCAGCTTAATGTGCAAGGGTGGCAACAAAATCTTGCTGGTGTCGACAACTGCTGGGTTCTCAACGTTCTTACTGCAGGCTGCAATGACTGCCTGATTGGCCAATGTCTTCTGATGTAATGGTCACTTCGTGCACGGCTATCCCACTCACAGAGAAAGCAACAGTACTTGGTGTATCCACCCTGTAGTCCAAGCAAAAGAGCGACCACTTTTAAGTCACCGCAAAGTGACCAATGATGATGATCGTAGTTTATACACTTCAAAAGCTGCTTAATGTTTTCATAAGTTTCTTTCATATGAACTGCGTGACCAACTGGAATTGACGGTAACACATTACCATTATTCAACAAAACAGCTTTAAGACTTGTCTTGGATGAATCAATGAAAAGCCTCCACTCTTCCGATATGTAATTGATGTTGAGGGCTGCCATTAAACCAGAAATGTTGTGGCACGCAGAAAGGTCACCCTCTTGAAAAAGAATGTAATAAGCGGCTTCTGGCGGTTCCTATACACAGAAATTGTAACATCTTCTGCCAGGAGATTCCACTGTTGCAATCTGGAACCCAAAAGCTCCGCCTTGTTCTTCGGTAAATTCAGATCTCTTACAAGATCATTCAGTTCTCCTTGGGTTAGTGGATGTAGTTTGCTCAAAATCTGTGTCACTTGAGGTTGATGGTTCAGGACCACCAATGTCCTCTTCATCAGTGGAAGCAGCTGAAAAGGATTCTGGCACTTTGGGAACTGGTAGGTCATCGCCATGTGGTACCGGAAGTATTGCAGAGGGGATGTTTGGATATTCCAGAGTCCATTTTTTCTTCTTTGATATGCCTTTCCCAATTGGAGGGACCATGCAAAAGTAACAGTTGTTGAGATGATCAGTGGGCTCTCTCCAAATCATTGGGACTGCAAAAGGCATAGCTTGCCTATTGCCAGTCAACCACAGTTTAAGATGTGCTGCACATGTATTGCAGCATATGTGTGGCACCCAGCTCTTATCTTGATCTCCTATTCTGCAGCGAAAATACAAACTGTACGCCTTCTGGCATTTCTAACTACGATACTTTTGATAAGGACAAATGCACTAACTAATGACAAAATTTTATCAGAGATAAGGTATTTATACACAAAGGTGATGTAATCATAGGTAGGATTGCATCATCAACTTCTAGTAACATTTTTATTGGTTATTAGAAAAAATTATGCAATCGCCCACAACAGTTGCGTCATATATATATAAATTTACCGTAATTAAATAAACTAGTAGCATATATCTTGAAAACTAGAGCCAATCAACATTTTTTAATGTCATTTTCGTTTTCAGCACACCAAAATTAGTTAAGATCAGCTATTTTCATTTCTGGTACATTTTGGTTGTTGACTAGTGTAATCAGCCTGGAGATGTCTACCATAGTGTAGATATTAGGCTGACATGAGGAGTGTTTAATAAGTGAAGGAAGAATGAATGTCCATGATATTTTAGCATTCAAGGAACTCTGAGGTCGACTGAAAAATGAATGTTTTATGAGTAAGAAATTTAAAATGTGCAAGATACAAAATGCAAGGACAGAGTCACCTTATGGTCTGAAAGTCAAATTCTCAGTTGTGGGTGAAGACAGAAGTATTTCGGTCAGTGGTTGAGTCAAGTAATGTCTAGTTCTTTGTTCAATGCAGAAGTAGTTAAATAGTTGAGCTGATGAGCGGATACTCATAGAAAATGACTGATGAGAAGAAATATTCAAGACATTTCAAAGTTACAAGAGCTGTGAAGCTTGCAAGAAGTCTGATAAACATGTCTGGATTCTCAGTTTGAGGCCGGCAGTTGGCCTGTGTGTTATGTTATTATGGCATTTTCATTTATACATTATTTTAAACGAGGTTTAAAAAATTTACCAAAAGAAAATCAAACAAACAAAAGCAGCAGTGTCAAATGTCTTACCAGGGCAAAGTATAAAGAAAGCTGCATATGTTACAGTCACAATGTCTTCATCAGGAACAAACAAACATCAGAAAGGAAAGAGACAGCTAAACAAGAAACATGAAAATAAAAAATCGGCATGGCACGCGAGGTGGCTTCTGCACCTTGGTAATGAGAGTAACTGCTAAGTATTGGTGTGAAGAAAGAAAGAGGAAAAAAAAAAGAGGGGACTGGGATGAGAAAATGAAACAGAAAAGAAAAACAATCAATAATCTAATGTTCCACATTCATTTACTCTACCTCAAAATTCTGCAGCCACATTTATGCCTTTACTAAAGAAAGATCAACAAACAAAACTAACCTCTGTCTCTCCTATCCTCATCATCTTTGTCCTGAAAGTACAAAATACTTCTTACTATTAACATGATTGAGTGTCAAATATTTCCTGATGCTAGTCTAGTATGATTTTATTGCTGTGGACATTAAACCAATTATGTGCTTACACCAGAATGATTTATTGCTGTTGGTATGAGGACATTAAGCCAAATATGAGCTGACACCAGAATGATTGATTAATGTTGATATGAGGACATAACATAAAATATTGACTGTTGTTAGTATGAGAATATTAAACAAAAAGTACAGAATTAACAGTTGCCAATGCAACACTATGCAAAATTAATTTTACTGTCAGAATTAGTACATTTTCGATAATGTTTCTTAATGAGAGAAAAAAAAAAGGGGGGGGGGGGGGGGTTTAAAGGATCCCGTTACATGCCCACAATGACATATTGGGAATATGGTGTTATACCCATATTTTCTTCACCATTGGCACACTAGGAGTGATGTTGTCAGCAATTCGTCAGCCACCTTAACCTTCCCAGAGTTGCTCTGGTACCCATTTTATGAAGTTGGGTCGACCCCTGAGCTTCTTCTTCTTCTTCTTGCGATCGCATCTTTGATGATTACACCGTCAGACGAGTTCTCATGATGAATTCGACTGTTGTTTGAAGTTCCTCTTTAACTCCATATAGCTTTGAGTTTAGTGTTGAGTCATTGGGCCAGTATATCTTTCTTAACTGGTCATACAGAGGACAGTCCTGTAGAACATGCTCAGCAGTTTGTTCGTTTAATCCACATGTGCACAGTGGTGAAGCAGACAATCGTAGCTTGTGCATGTGTTTATTCAGTTTGTTATGCCCTGTCCTGAGTCGAAAAATAGTTGTCTGTCCCTGCCGGTCGAGAGTGTGATAGTCGTCTTTGGGTTGGTTCTGTTCTCTTCTGATAGTCTGGATAGCTCTCTTTTTCTCAAAGTATGTGACTTCATTATCTTCTTGTTCACATTCTCCTCCCTTTTTTGCAAGTTTATCTGCCTTTTCATTTCCGGGTACACCACAATGAGATGGTACCCACTGAAGTATGGTTCTCTTTTTGGCAGCTACCTTGTTTAGTTCATTTCTCAGATGCGGGAGTTTACCACCCTTGAGAGCTTGCAGGACAGACAGTGCATCTGTGAGGATGACTACCTGGTGGCAGTCAGAGTTGGTGTTATAAATCATATTTGCAGCTTGCTCTAGAGCTTGAACCTCAGCTGTATAGTTGGAACAGAATTTACCGGTGGGAATGTGCCTAGTCTCATAGTGGTTGTCAGGATATGAGATAAAGATACCGGCACCTCCATTCCTAACAGCATTAGTTGCTGATCCATCTGTATAGGCATGTATCCATGATTGATCGGGATAGCTTTCTTGGATCATACTCAATGTAGCAGTTCGTTTTTGCAGATCATTATACTCACATCCACTTGTGAGACCACTGACTGTTGTATTAATTTGGAGGGCACTGCTGGCCTGCTCCCATGGTACAGGGTATAGGGTGGGCTTCAGTGGTGTTGTCTTCATGGATAGGTCTTCTTGATGCTGTCTTATAAGTCTTTTCCCCCGATGCACAAAGCTGCTACTCTTTAGACGTCCCAATGCCAGATCATCTAGTCTTGCCTTCATTGGGTGCATTGGCATACTGTTGTACTTTTCCATCTGGATCATGGTTTTTGTGTCTCTTCTATGGGACAATGTCTGTAATCCAGCAACCTTCTGCATCTCTGTTATTGGTGTAGTTTTCATGGCTCCTGTAATGAGCCTGAGAGCTTGATGTTGCACCTTGTCCAAAGACTGCAGATGTGAGTTAGCAGCTGATGACCATGCTGCTGAGCTAAACTCTAAGTGTGGTCTTATTACTCCATTATAAATCTTCTTTAGATTTCGTTCATTTGCTCCCCAGTTGGTACCTGCTAATTTTCTGAGTATGCCTAGTCGTCTTCGGGCCTTTCCTTCTGCATTTTCAATATGCTTATTCCATGTAAGCCTTTGGTCAAATGTCACCCCAAGATAGGTGGGACCCCTGAGCTGTTTGCGATCTAAAAAATCCCACCTCAACTGGGGATCAAACCATGGACCCCTGAGCTAGGAAGCCAGTGTGCTACCACAGCTCTTAATGAGAGTCAAAGGGAAAAGTAGCACCACAGCAGATACTGCCATAGAGTAGTGAAGTGTCAGAGACTTCATTATACTAGGTCTCAGCTTTAAGAGGTGGGATGACCAGTTTGCTTCCTTGCTGTCTTTGCCTTCCCTAATTTAAGAGAGTCAGGTACCCATTTCCAGCTGGGTAGACTGTTGAATGACACTATTGGGTTTTGAACCTGGCAACTTGGCCTCGAGAAGCAGCAGCTCTAACCACTCTGCCATCTAATGCTCTTAATGAGAGTGTGAGAACAAAACTATCTAACTAATCTATCCAAGAACATCTACTACACTAGGCCTGGGCCATAAGCATGGAAAATTCCATCTAAAACTTTCTCCAGAATCAAAAGTTCAGATTTGCAGTTTCCTGCGGTACACTGTAAACCCGATATAACGTGGCCTGATGATAATGTGGGACTGCTTATATCGAAGTCAGAGGCTGTGCTGAGAGCCCCCTTGTCACGTGCACAAATATTTGTCGTTTAACAATAAAATCAAAACATTGTAGTGAAATCTTTATTTTCAGCAGCCAAAATAAGATATGTACATGATTAATATATCTTTTACTTATTTTTGCTCATTGACGTTTGATGATAGTGGGGGTCAGAGTGGCTAAGAGGTATAGTGTCCGCCTCGAGTTCTAGAGGTACTGGGTTCAAATCCCAGTTGAGGAAATATAATTTATGGAAATTTTTTTAACAGAACCGGTTGTATTGATGTCATACTCCCCCCTGGTCTCCTGGGTAGTGAGATCAGATGCCTAGCCTTCTCGGATAAGGGCGAAAAAAAAAAGAAGGTCCCGTGTGCAAGTTGCCCACGTTAAAAATCCTACGGCAGTTGGAAATCATAAAGAGTAGGCCTATCAGGCCGCTGCCCTGGCAAAATTTAAAAATTAGAAACCTACCCAACACAAAAATATTTATAGAATGTGTGATTCTTATATACACACATTGGGATTCTCGCCGGTGCTACGGAGTTTGTGCACTGTGCTGAGATCCTCCTTGTGTGATCTATGGGAGGAGATCGGAGAACTGACTGAGTAGTCTGTGTGCAATGAAGATAGACCTTAAAACCAAACCAAACGATGATAGTGGGTTGTACATATGTCAGATCTTCATGTTGCTGATTTATGTTAGACGTTGATTAATTTACATCATAATAATGAAATCCGATACAATGATGACTAACTCACAATGTGGTGTCAATGTTTGGATGCCACTACCCATGCTATATATTTGGTCTATAGTGTATTCACTGCAGAAACAGGCTTTTACCTAACTTACAGACAGAAGATCTGATAATTTATGAGAGGACAACAATGGCTTTCCTAGCCCCTGCTTGATATATTTTCAGCAGACACATCAACAGCAAACAACTTTTTTCCAGCTAACGCAGATAGCAATATACTAAAACCAACATCCTTTTCAGGACGAACGCAGAAGACAAAATAGTTCGTACCAAGCCACAAGCCAAAAAGAGGAAAGTATATAAAAGCCCGCCAGCAGCTGACAACAAAGAAGAGTCATCGAAGAACAGATTGCCGGAGAGCAAGGCTGCCCCAAATACTAGCGTCGGGGCCGGATCTCCTGAGAAGCCGAGCAAAGCAACTCCTGACACCGCAGCGGTGGCAACAATTGACAACCGCGCAAAATTGGAAGCAGCTCTTGGCCCAAGAGGAGAGCAAGCCATTACCAAAATTGCAAAAATTATGATAAGAAGGCTAAAATGCCAGAAGTAGGCAAGAGATAAACTACGAGCGAATTCACCACCACCATACGAAACAACATCACCACCACCATACGAAACATCATCAACATCCACGCCCGTCGTGCCATGCCTAGACAATGAAGACGCTGTCCGAATCTCGATGACAGAAAATCACCAAGTGGCAGAGGAGTGTCAAATCCAACGAAACAACACTTAGATGGTGCAAATTGCGAGAGCCGAGATACAAGCCAACGAAAACCCCGAGACACAAACAACTAGACCTAGTCTGGACGAAACAGCAACTGAAAACAACTCAAAAGCTCAGGCACAAGAAAAGGCTTCTTCTAACAACGAGCAGGAACATGATTCCGTTGTTCTAACCAAGACCGGAGAAGGGAACAAAGGACAAAGACTAACAAGACAAACAAGACAGATACGATACAGGAGAGGATTGTTAAGATCACCCAGATGTCTGGAGGTGAGGCCTCACTCAGGGCCCTACCCGACGATAAAGTGATTGGTATCCTCGAGGTAATAACTGGCAGGAGAGGCATCGCTAAAGTAGGGAGACACGAAAAGGGAGTCGTGCTTTCACTCAACAACACTGAAACAACCATATCGGTCCAAAAGAAGTCCAGCTGCCCCACCAGATAAAGGTAGTGGTGGAAACATCCAAGACAACAAAGACGTTGGTCATAAGAGGGGTTGATACCAGAGGGTTTGCAAGCGAGATTCACAGCTACCTACAAACCGAAAACACAGATGTCAAAATTACATAGGTCGAAAGGCTAAATACCTGGGACAAGAAAGATACAAATCTGATTGTAATAACTGTTGAAGGATCGACAAGACCTGAGAGACTGATGCTCCAAACTACATCAAAAAGGACAGAAGCATATACCCCTCCGGTCATGCAGTGCTCAAACTGACAGCAGCTTTCCCACACAAAGAAAACGTGCAGAAGAGATACAGTTTGCCGGTATTGTGCGGGGAGTCACCCATATTGCGACTGTCCCAAGGTGATGGAGGATATCAATTACAAGGCCATAAATGCAAACTGTACTTGTGCAAACTGTACTTGTGCAAACTGCCATGGAAACCACGGGGCAAGGTACAGAGGCTGCCATGTGTTTCAGGAAACTAACAGCATTCTGAAGGAAGCTGTGTCCAAAAACATCCCTTTCAAAGAGGCAAAACACAGAGTGGCTGCGGATGTTGCAGACAAACAGCGCACGATAGATAGAAGACAGCTACATCAGCTGACAGCGGAAGTTAAAGAGATGAAACTGAAACTCCAGGTCGAGAATAGAAGCAGGCAGACTCCCGAAGATCAAACTGACAGTGGAGAAGATGTGATAGATCTGCAGAGCATTACACATATGATGGACGACATGAAAAGAATCCAGCAACAAATAGAAACAGATGTCAAGAAGTTGACAGAACTGAAAGAAGAAAACACAGAAATACTCAAAAGAATAAAAACAGAAAGAATACACACTGAGGAAATTACATGTAACACAAGGGAAACTAAAACAAACGACCAATCAGACGAAGAAGTCATCGAGGAAACGCTAGAAAAGCTACTCCCAACAATAATAGAAAAAACGCTATATCAGATACAAGAGAAAAGGAAGACACAAGAAACAGAAAAGAGGAGGTCAAAAACACACAAAACCACACAAGCCAGATAGTGAGACAGGATATGAAATACACTATGGAACACGTCACGGCAACACGAACAGACAAACAACGAAGAGAATCCAGACAGTCAGCTAGTGGTCCTTTTTAGGACCAGTCCTTTTCAGGACTAACAACCGGCTAGCATTGAAGAACCTAACGCACAATATACCCCAATTATAACCTCTTTGGTTGAACAGGGTATAACAGCAATCTAGTAAACGAAAGAACGAACGGACAACAGCAAACAAGTACTGCTTAGATATCTCCACACTGAAGCAGAATGTAGTCCTGATGACTGGTTACATGCTTTCATTGGTGGTGAGTTGACGTGGGTAAAGAAAGTTAATACTGGTTAACTGGTGTATGAATGCCAGATAGTACTTACTTACTTAGTCGTTCCCCTTCTACCGTGAGGTGTAGAGGTAATGCCAAATAGTACGAACACAATTCAAATGTAAACAGTGTCGAATTTCATTCATTCATTAAGTTCCCTAAGAAGCACGGGCCTTCAACAAACTCACGCCAAGTCATTTTATCATATGCCACAGGTTCAAGGTCTTTACATATCTTCTCCATTACTTGAACTTGTGTCTCCTGTTCTCTTCTCCAGGTGTTTTTAAGTCTATCTCAGCTTCTCTTACCCTAGGGATTACAGATCAAGGACTGCCTGGTAATACTACGAACATGTTTCCCCAACATATGACCTATCCATCTTCTTCTCATCTCTTATTCCACTGGCAATTTTCTGGTTCTCGTGTCAGTTTCACAAAGGTGGCCTTGTTGTACGATTTCAATCCTACTCTACCCAGGAGAAGGGTTCATGCAGAATATGGTACCCATTTATGATTGAAATATTAACAAATAATTTGAAGCTTCTAGATCTGGATCTTTCATATTTTTCATTAATAATAAAGTAGCTAGCTCACATATGAAGAGTTTCTTCTAATCTGGTATCCTGAACAAGATACATAACTAGGGCTACATTTTATACACAATAAGAAAAAATATAAACAAAAAACTATCTACTGACCGTTTCATCATCTCCAGTCAAGCTACTCTCGTCTGTAGTATCATCCTGATCCTTGCGGTGATTTCTGTCATTCTGTTCACAACACAAAGATACCATCTAAATGTCATGTCTACAAACTCTACTGTCATCGACCCTAGGCTACAACTTTATGAGTCTGATTTAGAGGACTGAAACTGTTTCTGGAGGTCTGACCTGGACTCCCAATGACTAATTTCTTACATCTAAAATGACTGATATGATCCAATCTCTACAGTCACGTATTTTATAATTTATCCACTTCCAACCACATAAAACATTTTTTCCACATTCCAAATTCTATTCTCAAATATTTTATAACTCATCCTTTAACAAATGAAATGAATTCCCCCCAAATTCCAATATCTATTACCCACTAGCCTCTAACTCCTCCATTTCTTAACAGATCAAAATGTTTTTCCCCAAATTCTAAACTCTGAAGTCAAATATTCCATAACTCATCTGTTCCTAATTGGATAAACAAAATTTTTTTTCTATATTCCAAACTCTCTTCTGAAATAGAAACGTATCAGTTTCTAATCTGAAAAACTGTTCAAAAGCTAGCATATTAATCAATTTCCTAAAAATAGAAAATACATAAACTAATTTTCTAAACAGAAAACATAAAAATGAATTGTCCTCCGACAGTAATTAATATTAAAAAATTATTTTGAAGAAGAATTGATCAACTGCAATATTGTAAACTTCAGTGTTTCAACAAAATAACAAAAAGTTACATAGCCTGGTCTGACATATCTACTTGTCATACATAGACTAACAGTTACATAGCCTGGGTCTTCTTCTTCTTCGTACACTCTCAGACGTCCACTTGAATGTTCTCAAAGAAAGCAGTAGTCAGTCTGAGGCTATTTGAATCCCCGTAAAGCTTTTTCACGAAAGGAGCTGGCGTCGGCCATATGCAGTTTCTCTGTACCACATATAAGGGGCAACTTTGAAGCAGATGTTCAGCAGTCATTTTATCAGTGCCACAGTTACACTGATCGGTAGTTCCTATCTTTAGCTTGTTGAATAGATGGTATCTCAATCTGTTGTGGCCAGTGCGGAGTCTGAAGATTACCACTTGTTCTCTTCTGTGGAGCTGGTAGTAAGCATCATTATGTGTGTGCCCTGGATGTTCTACATTCCATTTGTTTCTTATCTGATTTTGATAAAACTCTTTGCCTCCTCAAAAGTTATGCTTGCATCAGGCTGAGGTAGATGTGAACCTTCTTTTGCCATTCTGTCAGCCTCTTCATTGCCAGTGATGTTACAATGAGATTGGATCACAACACTTTTGAATCGTTGACAAAGTTTGTGGAGCACTATTCTGAGATCATCCAGATCTGTATTATTTTGTCTTTTCAACATTGCAATTACTGACTGTGCATCAGTAAAGAAAGCAACTTGTCTCTGTGTTTTCTACTGTCAATATAACCTCTCCTGCAGTTTTCAAGGCCTCTGCCTCTGCTCTGAAGTTGCTGGAGAATATTCCGGTCGCCACTGACAGCCTTTTTTCTGTACCAGTGCTTAAGGTCAGAAAGACACCCCCAACTCTATTTTCTGTTGCATTTGTTGCTGATCCATCTGTGTATGCATGGGTCCAGGTGTTGTGTGGGTAATGTTTCTCCAGTTTACCTAGTTGTAAATGGGTACCTGACTGAGTTAGGAAAGGAACAGGCAGCAAGGAAAGGAACTTGAATGTTTCTCTATGTATTTTGTCGCTATGGATTTTCTATCTGTTGCAGTTTGGCTCTTTTTTCTTTCAATTCCAGGAATGTTTTCTATCATTTCAGGGAAATGGTTTCGTTTCCAAACTGGAAGCTTGTGTGCAGTGTAGATGGGTTAACAGTGGATATTTCATCTATGGAAACTGCTCTCATTTGTGGTTTGGTTGATTCTACAAAATTGCTTCGTTTGAGTCTTTGCCTTCTAAGAGCATTTATTCTATGGCACATTGGGTGGTCTGTTAGTCTTTTGAATTTTTCGGCCTGTTGTTGAGCCCTGCAGTCTCTTCTATCCGTCACTGGCTGGAGGCATGTAATCTTTTCAAGTTCTTTTATAGGTGTTGACTTCATGCCTCCCGTTATAATTCTCTGGGTCTGACATATCTACTTGTCACACACAGACTAACAGTTACATAGCCTGGGTCTGACATATCTACTTGTCACACACACACTAACAGTTAGATAGCCTGGTCTGACACATCTACTTGTCACACACAGACTAACAGTTACATAGCCTGGGTCTGACATATCTACTTGTCACACACACACTAACAGTTAGATAGCCTGGTCTGACACATCTACTTGTCACACACAGACTAACAGTTACATAGCCTGGGTCTGACATATCTACTTGTCACACACAGACTAACAGTTACATAGCCTGGGTCTGTTATATCTAGTCACACACAGACTAACAGTTACATAGCCTGGTCTGACACATCTACTTGTCACACACAGACTAACAGTTACATAGCCTGGTCTGACATATTGTGATGTGGCACTGTAATTCTGACTTTCAACCGGCCCGATCCTGTTCTTTTATTTTGAATTTTCATCATTTTTTTTTCTTCTCATTTGAATATATATCGTGTTTGGTAATTTTCGGTAGGGATTTAATGTGGTCGTCTTACGATGGTAGGTTTAGTTTTCACTCGGCCAGTTTTTTTCTCTTATAGATTTTTTTTCACGATCACGGAGATTTCGTTGTTTACGAAAATCATCGCCATTTTCGGCACGCGGTATCACGAGTCCGGAAACACGCGGCCGTCACAGGACGTGACGCAATTTTTCGACACGCGGTTTTCAAATCTGATTGGCGCAGCTCATAGTTATGGTTATTTTTCTAAGCAGTTCCATTGGTCGAGGGAAAGCTAAGGTAGGCTTAGGAATGAACACACGTGGGTGGCCCCGGTGTGTATAAATAGCCAGTTAGAACTGTGGGCAAATCTCTTGAAGAAATCTTGCCTGCCGTCAGACTACGTCGATTTATCGTTCTCCACTGTGGGAAAAACCAGCGATGAAATGCGAGTCCCGGCAAGAATAGTGGGGGAGTGTAAATTTGCCCATGTGCAAAATTACCCACGGCAACAGGACCTATTTTAAGGGTCAGACCTATGGTCTCTGGCAGTGAAGTCCCTATGCTTCAGCTGGACTGAGGTTTATTTATCAGACAGCCGAGAGCATCACTATTATAGTCTCTAGCAACGGCAGGTGGCCGGGAGACTGGTTTCAATTTCATACAGCCAGAAATCAAGGCTGTGTCTTCCTCTAAATCCGGAGTGGGAGAAAAGGGGAAAGTTTGCTCAGCAGCAGAGAAGCGTCTACAGTTAATCAAGTCCCTCATGCTTGATATCCGAACATCGTCATCACCAAAATCAGGAACAGGTGACAGGGTTACCATACCTAGGTCCTGATAGAAATTGCGAGAAGAGAGTAACGGAGACGCCGCATCATCAGCCCTCGAGTGTTAGAGAGACACTGAGACCAAGAGAGAGAGATAGAGAAGGAGGGAGAAAATAGACAGGACCAGTAGGGTCTGTTCAGTATCCATTGGACGGATAGACACTGAGTCTGCGTTCGAAAAACCAAGTCTATTATTTTAGCATTTCTTGTGGTGTAGTTATCGGCGCCTATCGCCTAACTAGTAGAAAGCTGTGTAGCCGTTCGTCGAGGAAGAGTCACCAGGACTGAGACAATAGAAAGCTTGTTAGTGGTAGAGAGTGGAGGCTAAAGTTGACAGCCCCATCAAATTAGATTTGGTTTAAATCACTAACCATTTTTATTGTTCCTCAGCAGGGTGACAGAAAGAGTGAATGTGATTTGGGGGTTTTTTTTTTGTCTCTCGTGTCTCTCAATTTAATTGTTACTCGTTTTCCAGGCCGTGCAACAGTGCACGCTATCGACTGACTTGATGACGTAATATGCCATTTTATGTTTTTCTTGTATGTAAATAAATATATACATATATTATTTACTGGATCAGCTTCTATTCTTTACTATACTTACTCTATGTTGTCTGTATAGTGGTGTTTGTGGTCGTATTTATACACCTTATCTCCTTGTATTTAAAGGAAGTCAGAGGAGGGCGAGACTATAGCCAGTCTAAAGTCACGAAGCGGCAAGGGGAGATTCAAATCCTGGTTCTATCCCTTGAGCCAATAGTCGCGTCTGTCCACAGGCATGTCATTTTCCATCTAAATTCTATTTTCTCAGACTTTATCATACTAGGGTCTTGCTTTCATTCAGGCACACTCTATAAACTTAAAACCACTTCGTGACACATATCTACTTGTCACACACAGACTAACAGTTACATAGCCTGGTCTGACATATCTACTTGTCACACACAGACTAACAGTTGCATAACCTGGTCTGACATATCTACTTGTCAAACACAGACTAACAGTTACATAACCTGGGTCTGATACATCTACTTGTCACACACAGACTAACAGTTCCAAAGCCTGGTCTGACATATCTACTTGTCACACACAGACTAACAGTTACATAGCCTGGGTCTATACATCTACTTGTCACACACAGACTAACAGTTGCATAGCCTGGTCTGACATATCTACTTGTCACACACAGACTAACAGTTACATAGCCTGGGTCTATACATCTACTTTTCACACACAGACTAACAGTTGCATAGCCTGGTCTGACATATCTACTTGTCACACACAGACTAACAGTTACATAGCCTGGGTCTATACATCTACTTGTCACACACAGACTAACAGTTGCATAGCCTGGTCTGACATATCTACTTGTCACACACAGACTAACAGTTACATAGCCTGGTCTGACATATCTACTTGTCACACACAGACTAACAGTTACATAGCCTGGGTCTATACATCTACTTGTCACACACAGACTAACAGTTGCATAGCCTGGTCTGACATATCTACTTGTCACACACAGACTAACAGTTCCATAGCCTGGTCTGACATATCTACTTGTCACACACAGACTAACAGTTACATAGCCTGGGTCTATACATCTACTTGTCACACACACAGACTAACAGTTATGTAGCCTGGGTCTATACATCTACTTGTCACACACACAGACTAACAGTTATGTAGCCTGGGTCTATACATCTACTTGTCACACACACAGACTAACAGTTATGTAGCCTGGGTCTATACATATACTTGTCACACACAGACTAACAGTTATGTAGCCTGGGTCTATACATCTACTTGTCACACACACAGACTAACAGTTATGTAGCCTGGGTCTATACATATACTTGTCACACACAGACTAACAGTTATGATCCTGGGTCTATACATCTACTTGTCACACACAGACTAACAGTTATGATCCTGGGTCTATACATCTACTTGTCACACACAGACTAACAGTATTTAATTTTTGAAAGACTTACCTTGTCTTCTGATTTCTTCCTCTTTGGGCTTGGTTCCTGAAAGACAGAAACACAGAACACAGTCAATGTTATCAATGAAGGACAAAGTCAACGTTATCAATAAAGGACAAACTGAAGTCTCAAACGGAAAATTTAAAAAAATTAACCAACCATTTTTTATTATTTCAGTTCTATCCTGTGTATCAAAAAAAGAGCAGCAAGGGAAAAAAAACACAATATTCCATTTATAATACATGAATGATTTAACTTACTATCTATCTGATCTATTAGTTATCCTTTGGTGCTTAAAGAATAAATGTACTTTGTTTTGTTTAATTTAGTGTAGTTTATAAACTTAACCTTGGGTTTGTATGCCTTGGATGACCAAGTAATGCTAGCACATTATGCATGGAGGCACATCTGGAGTCATCCTTATATGACCACCACCACCAGCTATGCACAATGCTATAGTATGTAGATTTGGATGTGAACCTCTGTCTGTGAGGCTAATTACACCCTCACTGATCCTTGAAAGCATCCATACACCATACACAGGGATTCCCTATGTGCTGAAATGTGCTGAGAACCCAGTATTGCACACTAAGCTTGGAGGAGTCTGAGACATAACTCTGGCTTTTACCTGGCTTCCTGCATGCAGGAGGATCTCACTATGGACCCATGAAAGGAGGGGGGGCGCTGAGAATTGGCTCTGTGTAGAACGTGACGATTCCTTGGGAGAGCCCAGAACCAGAGCACAGTATTTTGGCTCTACGTATTTGGATAGTCCCCTTGGATGGTGGGGAATGCACAGAATGCCACGTGCTTCTTACTCCTAGCTTGGGACCAGATGTGATGATCCTTTAAATGTAAGCCAAGCTGGAGAAACTAGAGCGCATGACTTCAACTCAACATGTTTCAGAACAGCAGAAAAAAACCACAGGAAAAGCCTAGATCTACAGTGTAGATAATACCAAGGAGTCTTCAACTTGATTTTTGCTGCAAAAGAGTGAGAAGCTCAGCAGCCCTAGTTAAACAACAACAACCAGCACAGTAAAAAAATGTGTAGGACTGATAGCTGTAGTGAAACACTTCTACCTAGAATCAAATAAACTGTCAGTTTATAAACAAATAAACATGGAGTTTTTGATGAAAATGCTACAGAACAAGTTATTACAGATAAACAACAACTTACATCACTCTTCTCTTTGCTGTTCTTCTTCTCTTCCTTCCTCTCTTTCTTCTCTTCTTTATCCTTTTCATCCTTGTCTTTCTTTTCTTCCTTGTCTTTCTTTTCATCCTTGTCTTTCTTGTCATCCTTGTCTGTTTTTTCATCTTTGTCTGGTTTTTCATCTTTGTCCTTAACTTTCTTCTTCTCGTTATCTCCCTTGGGTGTGGCACAAACTATACACTTGTAAATTTTAAATCCGAAGTCTCGCATCAGCATCTCATTGAACAGCTCAGCAAAAAGAGACACCTGCCAGAGTAGATCATTTCAATTATTCAAACACCAATCAATGACTATCAAACATATATTTTAAATATCAATCAATGACTATTAACTCTTAGTATACGAGCTCAAAAACCACGTTTTTACGAGCTAATTTCAGAGAGTACATTTTTAGACATGACTACATTTACAGATTTTGCATTTAAAAATTTATTTATAAAGATAACATAAAGTGTTATATATCAAAATGTGAAGAAATGAAACTCCTATATCACGCACTTAACTAAATTGTTCAGTTGTTTTAAACATGCATTCACCATATACAGTAATGAGTGCAGAAAATTTTTAAACTTTTTAAAATTTAAAATCAAATTGTACTTATCAACATGTGTAATTAATTCTGGTAAACTTCAACTCCTAAAGCTACTTTTATTTTAAACTACATCCATTTTCACATAATGTAGGAAAGTTGCAGTCGTTTCTGAGCACAAATAAAGTTTTTATAACAATTTGAAATTTTGTGGTATATTTAGAAAAAGCGCACAAATATTTAATTCTAAATTTACAGACATGACTACCATTACTGATTTTGCATTAAATACTTTACTTATAATGATAACATCAATTGTTATATATCAAAATGTAGAGAAATTAAACTTCTTTGACATGCACCTAACTGAATGGTTCAGTGGTTTTAAACATGCATGCAACATATAGATTAAGGAATGAAAAAAAACTTTTTAATGTAAAAAAATGAAAAACAATTTGTACTTATCACTATGTGTAATTAAATCTGGTAAACTTACACCCATAAAACTACTTTTATTTTAAACTACATCCATTTGCACATAATGTGGTAAAGTTGCAGTTGTTTCTGAGCACACAAAAAGTTTTTATAACAATTTGAAATTGTTTGGTAATTTAGACAAAGCGCACAAATATTTTAATCCTATATTAACAGACATGACTACCAGTACTGATTTTGCATTAAATACTTTATTTATAATGATAACATCAAGTGTTATATATCAGAATGTAGAGAAATGAAACTCCTTTGACATGCACCTAATTGAATGGTTCAGTGGTTTTAAACATGCATGCAACATATAGATTAATGAATGAAAAAAAACTTTTTTATGTAAAAAAATGAAAAACAATTTGTACTTATCACTATGGTTAATTAAGTCTGGTAAACTTCAACCCATAAAACTACTTTTATTTTAAACTACATCCATTTTCACATAATGTAGTAAAGTTGCAGTTGTTTCTGAGCACAAATAAAGTTTTTATAACAATTTGAAATTTTTTGGTAATTTAGACAAAGCGCACAAATATTTTAATCATATATTTACAGACATGACTACCAGTACTGATTTTGCATTAAATACTTTATTTATAATGATAACATCAAGTGTTATATATCAAAATGTAGAGAAATGAAACTCCTTTGACATGCACCTAACTGATCGGTTCAGTAGATTATATATAGATTAATGAATGAAAAAAAACTTTTTAATGTAAAAAAATGAAAAACAATTGTTACTTATCACTATGTGTAATTAATTCTGGTAAACTTCAATCCATAAAACTACTTTTATTTTAAACTACAGCCATTTTCACATAATGTAGGAAAGTTGCAGTTGTTTTTGAGCACAAATAAAGTTTTTATAACAATCTGAACTTTTTTGGTATATTCAGACACAGCGCAAAAATATTTTAGCCTATATTTAGACATGACTACCGTTACTGAATTTGCATTAAATAATTTATTTATAATGATAACATAAAATGTTATGTATTACAATGTGGAGAAAAGAAAGCCTTTTGACATGCACCTAACTGAAATGTTGAATGATTTTAAACATGCAACATGCCTATACAGTACAGAGTGCAGGAAAGTTTAAATATTAAAAAATTTGAAAAAGAGTTGTACTTACCCACAAAAATAATCCAATTTGAAGCCAGAAACTCCTAAAACTACTTCCATTTGAAAGTACACTCACACAATGTAGAAAAGTTTCAGCTGCTCCTCCTTTTTATAAATACTATTTTTATTACAATTGAAAATTTGTTGGCAGATTTTGAAGATGCACTCCAAATCTGAAAGTTTACTATATACAATGTAAATTTTCCCTTCATTCTTAAAATTAAACTACTTTGCCTCATGGTATTTGGCAAAGCAGTCATTTGGGTGAAGGTGTGGATGATCTGTGCACCCATCACAATAAAAAATATGTTCTCACTCTAACTTGAGGGGTGCTACAAATGACGCACCTGCGCAGAAATGTAGATTTTTTTACAATGTGTCTGGTTCCACACAGACGGTTCAACGGACTGTTGTGTTGATTTGCATGAGGTACTCTGTGTGGGATATTCTGGATAATATCAGAAGCAATACGACTAAGTTCTGTAATTAACTCATTCTTGAACTGCAGTAGGGTCAGCTTCTTTGAATTATATGATCTGCTGAGTGCAAACAACACAAAAGCATTCAACTGGGAAACTTCAAAAATCCAAAAGAATATTTTCTTCCACCACTTTCTGGTTCTTCTGTTGAATGTTCCATAGGTTGTTACACACTGGTCAACCTTGTCACATCCATTCATTCGTTGGTTGTAGTCATCAATCATAGCGGGTTTGTGCTTTCTTTCGCCGAAACGATTTGTGATTTCTTTGGTTTCGACAGTTGCAGAACTTGACACTAGAATGCATGACTTTTTTGCCTTTTTATCTCTAAACATTACACAAAGAAATTTACTTTCTAGATCGAGAAACCATTTCATCTGGAGATGCATCATTGTGTAGTCTTCAACGCCTTTGGAAAATTTTTACGATTTATATTTACAGTTCCAGTAAAATACTGATTGTTGTCGGTAAGATATTGCAGCAATGCAAAACTTGTATAGTAATGATCTGCATAAATATGATGACCTTTTCCACAAGGTTTTAGCAGTGTATCAAAGACTTTGATGGCTTGTTGGCTCTTTACATCTAGCTCAGGACTGTATGATGTATTGGCACCGAAGTAAATCAATAAATTGACAACGTAACCAGTACTACTGTCACAAAGGCCGAAGGTCTTGACATGATATTTCTTAGGCTTTGAGGCATTGAACATTTTATGTGCCCACCTGCCTTTCCACCCTATCACCATTTCATCTAAAGACAGCTCTTTGTAAGGATAAAATGCCTCCTGAAATCGTGTTAGGAGTTTCTGCAGAAACGGCTCGATTTTTGCTTTTCCCTGCGCGTCAACATCACTTACATGGAACATTGTGTGATACAATGCTTGAAACCTGTCCCTTGTAAATATCTGCCTGAACCAAGGAGTCTGTATATAAGGCTCCTGAGACCAGTAATCACTCATTTTTGGTTTTTTGACAATGCCCATGGCTATGATAACAGAAAAAAAACCTGTAAAGTTCATGAAGTGTTATTGGATGCCAGTTGCGATAAACAGACCCAGTGCTCGCTGTTGCTGCTTTTGACTGACAGAGGTGATCAGCATAATCATTGACAGACACAACAAGTTGTTCCAATATTTCCTCTGTAAAAAGGGCTTTGAGGCAAAAAAGTGCTGGTGAGTCTTTGGGGACAATATCTGGATTCACACCAGGAGTCCTACCCTGAGGTGGAACAAAGCGAAATGCATTCTGAGTTGAACCCTTATCAACTTCATTCCATTCAACCTCCTGTTCAGTAATGTTGTTCTGAAGCTCTGCATTAGGCCTACCAGATTCAGTGATTACCGATCTCAGCTGTGATCTAGATCTATCTTCTCTTTCGTTTTTATGGCATTTACCTTTCCTTTTTAGCAATCCCCTACCAGTTCTATAACTAGGTCCAATTAAGGGACACGCCCCCTTGTCCTCATAATCTGCTAATGTTTCGCTAAATTCAGCGTCATCTGAACTATCAGTAGGCTGGCTACTCGAAGATTCATCAGTCATTATCAATCCATGATTTAATAAGCTGTGATGCGTGTTCAGCTGATAATCTTTTCGAACGACCATTTGAACACGAAGCCATTCTCAGACAGAAAAAAAAATTTTTTTTGGGAGTAATGAACCGTACTAAATGTAATCAAAATTGATCAATATTTAACACGATTTTCAGTTTTCAAACACGATGTGCTCCGGAAATGGCATTAGAACTCTTTTTGGGAATAAAAGTATGTAAATAATGTTAAATCTTTGACTATTGACACGGAAACAGTCTAAACTGACTACGGCCGCTCTAGAAGGCCAGCCGTAAAATGGCGAAAGTCCATCGGCCTCCTGAGAAGGCCAGCCGGATACTAAGAGTTAAACAAATATTTTTAATATCAATTAATGACTACCAAACATATATTTTAAATATCAACCAGTTGCCATACACTTCAATGGTCCTGACCACCATGGTCCCATCGACATCCAGGTCACAGCGATCCGATCCTGCTCCTCTGACACTGCCAGCCGAGAACAGCTTGAGAACCGTCTTATCCACCGCATGGGGTGTCTAAAACCAGCCGGTCTCAACACTTTTCACACCTTTGTCTGAGGTCACCCTTTCCTCTCTTGCTCTATTTTGACTCTTTCCACTCTTATCCTATTCTTCTATTTTTTATACCATCCTCCATAATATGTATGAATATACACTGTTTCTAATTTGTCTCGATTTTTTATTTCATATTCATTTATCTCCCACTCATTCTGTCCTCTTCTATTTCCAGTCCCCACTTTTATTACGTTGGGGTAGTTCATTGTTCAGTTTCGTTTTTTAGTTTTTAGTTTCTTAGTATGTATTGTGTACTTCCGGGGCAGAAGTCACTTCCTTTCCAACCACACGGTCCATCAGCGGACAGCAACAGTGATAGGATTTATGCCTTGCCTTCAGGGAAGTACCTAGGTTTTATTTTTATATTTATTTTAGTTCTTATGTGTCCTATCTAGCCTTCACTTTCTTTCCTTTCCTGACGAAGGCCTTGTGGCCGTAACGTAGACTATTTTCTTTGTCTTTTGTCCTCGTAAGACGAATCACCTTTTTTCGATTTTTTTTTCATACCCATCCATTGTACTCCACGTCTTACCGCAGTTCCCCTCAACTTCCTTGATTTTACATACTATTCTATCGGCTTTCTTCCTCCTGGCTTGGTTCCATTCTAGTCCTCGGTCCTTCAAAGATTGTCTAATGTTGTACTCCCAGCAGACTTTGGGTCATCCTGGGGGTCTGGATCCATGGCTCTTAGCCGATCTTCTCCCATTCTGCAGACATGGCCAAACCATCTCAGTTGGGACTGTTCTACTTGGGTTTGCAGGGGTTGGGTTTTTAGCCTTGACGTATCGTCTGGTTGCGGACCATGTCTCTTCTTGTTACTTCAACCACCTTCCTCAGATACCTCATTTCTGAGGTTTGGATCTGGCTTTTGTGAGTTGTAGTCACTGCCCATGACTCGCATCCATACATCAAGACTGGGACATAGGTGGAGTAGTATAGAGCCATCTTCGTCTTAAACTCCTACACAAGAAACTTAATTTCACTTGCGATGACAATCCTGAACACCAATCATTCAAACTTACCCCGCAAGCTTGCAGAATAAACAATATACCATTTAATCATGTAAATACCCCGTCCTTAACTCATTAGCCCACACACCATCATCATCATGTGACAGCTACCTACCTCAAAGGAATGTTCCTTGTTGTCCTCTGGTCTGTAGTCTAACAACAAACTCAGAGACATGACTGAGCAGTCAAATTTACCTCCCTTGGCAGTCGGAGATGGGTGCACCAATATGGAGGGAGTGTCAGAAAGTTTATATCGACGCTCTAATATGGCCCTTTCCCTCTTTTCTTTTCTCTGCTGCTCTTCATCCTTGTGATTAAAATAAAAAATATAACATTCATATTTCCATTTAAAAGATCACATTTCATGTTACTCGTTCATTATAATTTCCCTTTTTGCTCCTTAAGGGGCATGGGACCATCACTGCAGCTGGCCCAATCTCAGCTAGTCGGTGGTGCCGTTCGGACGGTCCTGGGTTCGATTATCCGGCAGGCCACTCACTTCTGTTGTTTTTCTGTTGTCTAGTTTTCTACTTCCTTATTTCTCATGAGTGCCTGTAACGTATGTTTCTGTGTGTAACATTTATTTTTTTACCACTGTAATGTATGTTTATGTGAGAACATTTATTTATTTACCACTGTAACGTATGTTTACATGTGTAACATTTATTTATTTACCACTGTAACGTATGTTTATGTGTGTAACATTTATTTATTTACCACTGTAACGTATGTTTATGTGTGTAACATTTATTTATTTACCACTGTAACGTATGTTTATGTGTGTAACATTTATTTATTTACCACTGTAACGTATGTTTATGTGTGTAACATTTATTTTTTTTACCAATCTCAGGAAGCATGCATCAAAGCATTCATGTGATCTTACAGAAGGGTCTAGATCAGAGGTTTTCAAACTTTTTTGGTCCACGGCTCCCTTGACCTGTGCATAAATCACCGCGGCTCCTCTCTATACTCATCATGTGACATATTCTTTCCAGAACGTTGTCTCCTCTCTATACTATATATTATATATATAAGCAATTGGACCTTGGCTCATAATATCGAGCCCAACACTTTTCCCAAGCCACCGCGACGCCCTTAGCCGAGGGCCGCGACGCACAGTTTGAAAACCTCTGGTCTAGAAGAATAATGAGACGTTAAGGCACCAAACATGACATAATTAAAGTCACCTACCTCTTTTTTCTTTCTTTCACTTTTATCATAATCATCATCATCATCATCCTTCAAGCTTTCTTCTTCCTCTCTGGCTGCTTCCTCCTAATGAAGAGAGAAAAAAATAAACAGGTTCCATTAACTCTTAGTATACGAGCTGCCTTTCATGACTACCATTACAGATTTTGCAATAAATAATTTATTTATAAAGATAACATAAGTGTTATATATCAAAATGTGAAGAAATGAAACCCCTACATCATGCACGTAACTAAATTGATCAGTGGTTTGAAACATGCATTCAGCTATAAATTTTCGCTATTGACGGGGATCGATCATCGGCCTCTGTAGAAGGCCGCTCGTATACTAAGAGTTAACAGGGTCACAACAAACATGTTTTGTTAATGGTGCTGGAACAAGGTTCCATTAACACTGTCACAAAAAAAACATGTTTTGTTAATGGTGCTGGAATGAGGTTCCTTTAACATTGTCACAAAAAAACATGTTTTGTTAATGGTGCTGGAACAAACAGGCTTTGTTAACACAGGAATTCACACCATTTTTTCAAAATCTAGGAGCCACCTTCAAAATTTAGGTGCTAGAAGGATGACACAAGTGACTTGAGATGTGATCATAATTTGAAACTCACTGTTTGAGGCACGTAATTAACGTAAACTGAAAAAAAAGTATGTTCATTTTCCAAGGAGAAGGCTTTTTACAAGCAGCGTAGGGAGTCACTGCTCTGCAGGGACCTCATTCATGGAGGTGATGTCTTAGCTTGCATGATGAAAAAGTGATTTTCCTTGGAACTATCTGCATTACAGATTTTTCTTGTGGTCTTCTGACATTCCACAACATGTGGAGTGACAGTCATGAGCTCCAGTTTTTTCCAGGTTAAGGAGATTGACGGTAGAGAAAACTCGATTTTACGTACAAAATATCGATTTTTTACTTTTGAGCTTATTTTATTAAATAATCATCGAGGAATCGAATGAGCTAGGTTTTATAACATAAAAAATGCATTTGATGCATCAAAAAGCATATTTTCTGTACCCACCCCCAGCTATGATTTGCAAATTTGTGCCGAAAATGCAAGATTTGTCGGTAAATAATACCTTAGTTACCCTGTCCATATCGGGGACTATTTGGTATCGATACACAGGGAATTTCATTGTCTGCCGTAATATCGCAAATTCGAAACTATTTTTTCTCATAGCTTTGTGTAATGTGTGTTTAAAAATTTCCGTAATTTTACGCTAATTGCCTTACAAGGAGTTGTCATGTGGTGACCTCATTCCCTCATTCCCGACTCATTGAAGACACAATCGTAAACAACTGTTTTGATTGGTCATAACAACATTTGGGCTGCGTGCGCAGATGCGGAAAAAGCAACAGTCATTTCCGCCAGTCAACAATTATTGTTTGCTGGAAGTTCGATATTTTTTCTTGTTTAAATTTCAGTGAATTGTGTTCTATTACTTCAAAATGGGTAGAATAAGTAAGAGATCAAAGCAAATATCTGCTGCCAGGTTGCGTCGACAGTATGTGATTTCTACTAGTGGTAAAGGTAAGACAGAATTAGCGGTGAATTATACAAAAACTGATAGGCCTATACAAACAACGTGGAATTTCTGCATCCCACTCATCGATAGGCCCATGGTTCACATTGCAGATCCAGTAGTGCCTGGCCCAAGTCGATCTGATATAAAAATTAGCTTGAGCACGAGCAAGAATGTTGCATCTCATAATACTGTCTGCGCTCAGCCTAAACCTACGTATAAAACCATTGTCGATATTTCTTTCTTCAACAACCTTCTTAAAAATGTATGTTGCAATTTGTGTAAGCAAAGCACATTGCAAACAAGAACTGACAACACCAAGTCTAAAGGTTTCTCTTTCTTCCTGGAAGTTGTGTGTCACACATGTGAAAAAGCAATTTCTAGAACGTACACATCCGAGAGGGAACCAGCAGGCCGCGGCCCTCGTGGACATGCAATCAACAAATCTGCTGTTCTTGGTGCCCTCATGTCTGGAATGGGCCCATATACATTTAATCTCTTCTGTGAGAACCTAGACCTCCCTGGCCTGCACCAGAAAACATTTCATAAATATGCAGATCAAATTTTTGATCATTTGGATACCATGCACTCTACAGTATTTCAACGTTCCGTCAGCATCGTCCGAGCTGAACACGCTAAGAGTCAGCATCGTACCATTAATAAAAAAGAAGTCATTGACATCGCTGTCAGCTTTGATGCAACATGGCTAACTAGAGGTCATAAGTCACTGATAGGTGTTGGCAGTGTTATTGACATCTTGACTGGCATGGTCATCGATACGCATGTTATGTCTTCCTTCTGTCACACCTGTGAGACTACTGGACAGTGGCAACTAAAAAATCAGCCTGACAAATTTGAAAAATGGAAAGCAGAGCATCAGAAGGACTGCGGCCGTAATTACGAAGGGTCAGCCGGAATGATGGAGGTAAAAGCCTGTGAAGTTCTCTTTCTTCGTTCAGTCGCAAATCACAAGCTACGCTACACTGTTTTGCTATCAGATGGCGATTCCAAGGCCTACAACAGACTCTGCGACATCAAACCGTATGGACCAGAAGTTGACATAACCAAAGAAGAGTGCGTCAACCATGTTGCAAAGCGATTAGGCACTGCACTGAGGACACTGATTACTGACTGCAGGAAACAAAAAGTCACCCTTGGGGGAAATGGCCGTGGTCGTCTAACCCAAAATGCCATACGAAAATTGTGTATTTACTACACCAGGGCCATCCGCAAGCATAGTACAGCCCCAGAGATGAAACAAGCCATCATGGCTTCTCTCTACCATGGGTATTTCGACAAACGACAAACCCCAACATAATTTGTGTCCCCCAGGCAAAGACTCCTGGTGTTTCTATCAGGCTTCCATCGCCAAAGGAGAAGCTGCCGGA
Organism: Oreohelix idahoensis; assembly: GCA_024509875.1. NCBI lineage: Eukaryota > Metazoa > Mollusca > Gastropoda > Stylommatophora > Oreohelicidae > Oreohelix > Oreohelix idahoensis. The sequence goes on along the minus strand of JAMPIV010019191.1, from coordinate 183,245 downwards.
CAACACGAGACCAAGGTTCACACTCCGCTAGACTACAACCTGCTCCATAAGCACTTAGCCCCTATTTATGAGCGTCTTACTGATCAGCATTTGCTGAAGCGATGTCAGCTAGGTGCTACACAAAATGCAAATGAAAGCCTACACAATGTTATATGGAGTCGTTGCAGCAAGCGGAAATTTGTTTCATTAAAAAAAGCCAAATTCAGTGTCCTTGTGGCCATTGGAGAGTTCAACTTTGGTCCATCAGCCAGTGCAGAAATAAAAAGGCTGTGTGGTCAAGCATCTGGAACAAACTCAATACGCCTTGGACAGGTGCGACTGAGGAAACGTCTGGCCAACAGCCAGAAACATGAGGCTGACAAACTTGTAAAAAGAAGAAAAATTAGGCAAGAGGCAAGACAAAGGCGAGAGGAGGAACTGCAAGAAGCTGAAGGAGGTGCAGCATATAGTCCTGGAGGATTTTAATTATATTCAGCCCCCCAGAATGGAGTATATTGGACAAGACAAGGCACTCGGTGAGTAAAATGCATTTTTCTTAAAACTAACATTTTATTAACCAAAAATTGGATTACTAACAAACTATCTAATAGATAAATCTAAAATTTGGCATGCATGTAGTACACATATATACCTTTAAATTGTCACATGCTTTTTTTTATATTTTGGTAATTTGCTTTGATATTTTTTTTTTTAATATTTTTGTCATACAAATAAAGTGCATTTGTTTTTTAAATCATTAAAAAAAGAATTTTAAACTTATCAACAAAAGCATGTGACAAATTGTTTTAATTGTCAGTCACAATATGTGTGTGCAATTTGATAAAGTTTGGTCAATGGTAAACATAAGATTTTTGCTCTTGAAAGTTGGTGAAAAACCCAATATGGCGGTTGTTTTTTTTTTTTGGTTACCATGTAGAAGGAAAGAAGAAAAATTAGGCAAGATAAAGACAAGAGGAGCAGCTGCAGGAAGCTGAAGGAGGTGCAGCATATAGTGCTGGACAATTTTAAACACATTCAGCCTCCCAGAATGGAGTATATTGGACAAGACAAGTAACTCGGTGACTAAAATGCATTTTTCTCAAAACTAACATTTTATTAACAAAAAATGTTATTTTTTTTACAAACTATCTAATAGATCAGTCTGAAATTTGGCATGCATGTAGTACACGTATATACCTTTAAATTATCACATGCTTTTCTTGATATTTTAGTAATTTGCTTTGATATATTTTTTTAAAATATTTTTTTTTTTCATTTTTTTCATACAAATAAGGTGCATTTTTTTTTAAATCATTAAAAATAGAATTTTAAACTTATCAAAAAAAGCATGTGACAAATTGTTTTAATTGTCAGTCACAACATGTGTGTGCAATTTGATAAAGTTTGGTCAATGGGAAACATAAGTTTTTGCTCTTGAAAGTTGGTGAAAAAACCCAATATGGCGGTTGTTTTTTTTTTGGTTACCATGTAGAAGGAAAGAAGAAAAATTAGGCAAGATAAAGGCAAGAGGAGCAGCTGCAGGAAGCTGAAGGAGGTGCAGCATATAGTGCTGGACAATTTTAAACACATTCAGCCTCCCAGAATGGAGTATATTGGACAAGACAAGTAACTCGGTGACTAAAATGCATTTTTCTCAAAACTAACATTTTATTAACAAAAAATGTTATTTTTTACAAACTATCTAATAGATCAGTCTGAAATTTGGCATGCATGTAGTACACATATGTACCTTTAAATTGTCACATGCTTTTTTTGATATTTTAGTAATTTGCTTTGATATATTTTTTTTAAATATTTTTTTTTTCATTTTTTTCATACAAATAAAGTGTAATTTTGTTTAAAAATCATTAAAAATAGAATTTTAAACTTATCAAGAAAAGCATGTGACAAATTGTTTTAATTGTCAGTCACAACATGTGTGTGCAATTTGATAAAGTTTGGTCAATGGGAAACATAAGTTTTTAGCTCTCGAAAAGTGGTGAAAATCCAATATGGCGGATGTTTTTTTTTTGTTACCATGGTAACCACATGTTTTTTATCAAAATAAACTGTGGAATTTGGTTCATGAACATACACTGTGTCTATTGAGCACATAAAAAGTTTGAAAATGTTATTAGAACAAAAGTTAGTTTTCACTGTAGGGGAACGCCTTAACTTATCCTGGTTCTGTAAAGGATCCTGACATCCAGTTTTAAGCAAGAGGGGGAAAAAACATCTGAAGAGGAGGGGGGCACCTCTCCAAATATCCAAAGGTAAAATAATGTGCTCTAGTTCTAGGTTCTCTTAAGGAATTATCACATCCTGCAAATAGTTCTAGGTTCTCTTAAGGAATTATCACATCCTGCAAAAAGCCACTTCCCAGCTCTCCTCACTTGTCTTCTATCCACTGTGGGATCCTTCTGCACACAGTCGACCAGGTAAAAGGCCAGAGTTAAGTCTCAGGCTTAAAGTCCAACACAAAAATTAGAACCTTCAACTAAAATGTCAAAGCAGTACTACTGCATGGTTCTGAAACAAGAAGAACAACAAAAATGACAGGCATGAAGTTACAGACTTCTGTAAATGGGTGCTTGCGTAGAAAAGAAGAACTCAAGTGGTATGACAAGATTTCTGCAAATGTGGAACTGATAACAAGAACAGACAGGTGCCAGTGCAACAAGAGATTAGCAGACGATGTTGGCGATGGATTGGACGTACATTGAGGAAACCTGCTGATACCATTACAAGGTTAACCTTATTCTGGAATGCCCAGGGTAAGAGAGGCAAAAGGGAAACATGAGAAGAGAAATGGTGATAGAAATAAAAGGGATAGTGAAGCCCTTGAGCAGAAGGTACAGGACAGAAGGACCTGACATGAAGGTCTATGTTTCTTGGGGAGCTGACGGATAATTAATGAATGAATGGAAGTCTGGGGCTCAAGTGATTTCCCCCAAGCTTAGTGTGCAATGTTGAGTTCTCAACATGCTGCACCACAGTGGGAATCATGATGTTTGGCCACTATGATGTGGCTACTTGATCCCTGGCCAGGCAACTCGAGAACTTGAATATTGCCTGTTTCCAGGAAGCATCACATGGATGTGCTCTAGGGTCTTGGTTATTGGTCTAATCCTGGAATTAATGCACTAGCATTAACTCTGATGCTCTCTTTAATCTCCAGCAAAAATGATTCTTCCAGACTGCTTCTTCTTTGCCATTAGCTCTCATATAACCACATCGATTTCATAACCCAGACCGTAAGGTTTTTTTATGTTTGGCATTGCACCGTAATATAACCAACGGACCCCATTCAACCCTTAAAGGCACTGATGATAGTCATGCTGTCAATCTGGTCCTTTCATGAAGGTGACATTCTTGGAGGTCATGTTTCACTCTTTGCTTGTCCTCCCACATAGACTGTCATATCTGTCTGTCCCGATTGTTAATTTGATTTTTTATTCTTAATTTGCTAACTTGGTTCTTCCAGATTTGGGCTGGTTTTTCATGAAGGTGACATTCTTGGAGGACATGTTTCACTCTTTGCTTGTCCTCCCACATAGACTGTCATATCTGTCTGTCCCGATTTTTAATTTGATTTTTTATTCTTAATTTGCTAACTTGGTTCTTCCAGATTTGGGCTGGGCTGAAATGTGGTTGTAGTTTCTGAAAAACTTTCTTATTCTAGGGCTGTCACTCCATAACCTGGGGTACAAGTGTGCCCTTTAATCTGGCCTCTTGCCCCATGACCTGTTTGGCACAAGGTTCCCATTCATAGGACTGACAAGTCAAGCATGCTGTGCCATCACTTTAAGATGGGAACACAGAACAGACTTTTATTGTAGTCCTCATCACTATCAATCAATCAATACCCTTTAGCTCCCCGAGGAACATTGGCCTTCAACAAACACATGCCAAATCTTCCTGTCCTGTGCCATCTGCTCAAGTTCTTTCCATGTTTTCCTCATCATTTTCACCTCTGTTTCCAGTTCTCTTCTCCATGTGTTTTTGGTCTACCTATGCCTCTCTTTCCATGTGGATTCCAGAAAAAGGACTGCCTTGTAATGCTATCAACAGGTTTCCTCAATGTGTGTCCTATCCATCACCAGCATCTTCTTCTCAACTCTTGTTCCACTGGCACTTGTCTGGTTCTTGTCATCAGTTCCATATTTGTGAATTTGTCATACCATTTCAGTCCTTCTATTCTACGCAAGCACCCGTTTATAAAAGTCTGTAGCTTTTTAGTTGTTTTCGTTGTTCTCCATGTCTCACAGCCATACAATAGGACTGACTTCACATTTGAGTTGAAGATTCTTATTTTCGTGTTGGACTTGATTTCTCTTGTTCTCCATGTTTCCGAATGCAATGAAAGCTCTATCACTATCATCACTTCAATAATAACAACATCATCATCATCGTTTTCTTTTTCGTTCCCAAAGCATGAAGCCATTACTACAACTGCGCCCCCCCCCCCACGCAGGAAGCCCGCACCGAAGCACTCACGTATGCTTGTGGTTTCTGTAGCAATATGTTTGGCATGAGGTCACTGGCCCCATGCACAACCTTGTATTAATCACCTTTTACGACATACCTTCTTCTTCTGCGTTCAGTTTGTAGTCATGCTAAATCTGCAGGCCTGTTGCCAGGACGAAGTCCACAGTCTTTACCAGGTCGGCACGGCAGCCCCATAGCTTCTGCTGGAGCTCAGCACCCCTTGGCCAGGTCACACGTCGCGGTTCATCGTGGGTTGGACAGTTCTGGAGAATGTGTTCTGGGGTCTGGATTCCTGTTCCGCATGGGCATTCATTTGTGTGGGATATCTTGAGGCAATAGAGATGTCCTAGTAATCTGCAGTGGCCGGTTCTCAGGCGGAACATTGTGGTCTGTTGGTATCTGTTTAGATGGTGTATTGGGTCATCTCTGCTGTATATATCCCCTTCCTCCTTCCACTGATTTTTGTACTTGTTGTGAATTATGGTTTTTGCTTCCCGATACGGCAATGGATGGCTGTATTGTTCCATTTTACTGCCACTTCTTGATACGACATACCTAAGGGAGATGTAGTTACCCAAGAACTACTCGTGGCATAATAAAAAAACTGGTTTCACTAAAACCACTCAACTCAGTCTGTCAGTTATATTTCAATAATACATTAACTAGTTTTAAAGTCAATACAATTGGATAACGGTAACTTCCAATAATACAGTGACTTTTTCTTCCTCCCTTTTCTATCATTGTGGAGCATAAGTTACCATAGTAGTTGCTGACATGCAGGAAGTCTGCTCCAAGAACTTCATGCATTCTTACAGTGCTGGTTTATGTAACAACTTGTTTTACACTATGATGAGAATGCCCGTCTAATATATAACATCATGTCACCTTTGACAATATGCAGCATGATGAAGCAGTGGTTTGTTTCTTTCTTCATCCCTCAAGAAACCCTGATGATGTGACAGGTTTTACCTTGAAGAAAACTGGACATGGGTTAATACAAATTTTATAGATAGTAACAAGTTTTAACTTGCTCACAATGACAAAGCATATTGTCACGGTATGACAAAAACATATTGTCATGGTATGTTTTACGACTACCGTAACAGGCAGATGATCCGGTGGGGGTGGGGGCATAGCTGGTAAACTATTACTGACACCGCAGAACTCTAGTCAGTTCTTGTGAACTCGAGTTACATAGTCATGTGACTACGAGGATGATGGGAAGAGCCGTTCAGTCGACTTGCATCTGCCATCTGGAGCAGATCGCTTTACCCTGCCTGACACACCTGAATGGCAGCCCACATAGCTTGAAGGACAGACCTATGGCCATTTTGATTTTCTGGCTTATTGTTAGCAACCTATGTTTTGGTATGTTCCTGCTGAGTTTTGGCAACATGCTGTCAAGTTAGTTATAGCCCAGTTGTCATTAGCACGTAATTATGGAGGGTTCTCTAGTTATGGTTTTCGCAGTCATATTTGAGACCTCAATGTAGGCACGAGATTTTCATAGCCTAATGTAAGTGTTGTGCTCTTTTCAGGTTACTGGTTAGCTAGTGGTAGGTGTACCAGGGTACTAGCATCGTGACGCGAATGTTCAATGAAAAATGACAAAAGAGCTGGTCAACAAAACTCCAACGAATGGTAGGCAAATTGGCCAATACTGGACTGTACTCAACTCGTTGGTAAAAAAGTTCATACAATTTATTTACGTGGTACAGAAGACGTTCAACAAGACGATACATCGTTTTGATGTGGACGATCAACAATTATGCATGGTGGTGATATTCTGATACAATGTACATTTCTGGTAATATTTATATATCCCTGCAGATCCATTACAAACAAAGTCCTTTTCTACCCAATTGATTTGAGTTCCCTAAATGTTACTGTCTGTGGGACGTTAAGGCCATGTCCGTTGACCTTCTTCAAGGACATCTGACATAGTGAATAACTTCATACTGATGAATGACGTTTCCATTCAAAACTTGTCTTAATCCAAGACTTCCTCCTTACAATACTTTACACAGTTGATAAGATCCTTGCAGTTATACATTAAAATACAAATAGGTTATAGACTGCCTTTGGCTAACCTCTCTGCAATATGCCAAGACCTTGACGTTGGCATTACGGAATATAATATTCAAAATACGATCAAATACATTCTTTGCTCGTAGGAATTTCCACTACGCTAGATCTAAGTGAGGCTAAGAACTCCGCTGTTCCATTCTAGAAACACAGCAAATATGGATTCCCGCAAGACTCCAGCGATGAGTAGCCACTTCACTTAACCATTAACATATTAATAAAACGAGGGCTCAAAAACTTACGTATCGAAATGGATGTTGGCTTCTACCTGAAGACCAACCATCCTCCATTAACAATTCTTCCACAGAATTGTAAAGAATAAAATATCAACACACGGACAGTAAGTCCGACTTCCCCTTTCAAGATCCTGACGTCATACCCCTCTAAACTAGGTAACCCGTGCGCCAAGAGCAACTCGCACTCTGCATAGTGCACGCCCGTGCGTGAATAAATCGAACGCACAAATAATATAACTATATCAAGAATGGTGCGTAGACTTTTAACACTGGCAGGACCAGAGACTGCCCACTATGTAAAAAGCACGCAACAGTAACTGTGGCTGACGAAGGGTAAAACCTGAAACGTCCCTTGTTTCATGTGTACCGTTAACTTGTAAAACTGATTTCATACCATATTATTTTTTTAATTTATATATTTGTCTTTGTGAAATATTTTGTAATGAAGAAGAGATAAAAGACATTGAGAACTCACAGCTGCCTTCTCTGCCTCAATTTCCTTGTCCTCCTGTTCTTTCTCCTGCTCTGCTTTCAAGACTTTTGTTAGCCGAGCAAGCAGTTGTGACTTCAGTCCTTTGGGACTAATGTTTCGAAGTTCTAGCTCACGACGCATTTCTCCTACCTGAAAGACAACAGGGAACTAATGGATTATTAACAAACATTTTGTTCCAGTGTTTTGAGCACTGGTGAGGTATCATGAAATTATTTGTTTTTACAAATATGATGAAGTCATGTATTTTTGAGGTTATGAGTCTTTGTGCATGTTATGTAATGAGTACAAGAATTTGACAACAAAGGGTTGATTTTTGCGTTAACAACATTGATCTTAAGTGTGATGGTCAATGATTGCTTTGTCAGTCAGCGACAAAGGATCCAAGAAGAAGACACTAATCTTGCTAAGAGGAATGGACTGTTGTCCAGGCAAGGGTCACAGACTGTTATCCAGGAAACAGTCACAGACTGATGATCAATAGTAACTAACCAAGAGACAACCTAAGTTAGTTTTGAGATGACAGTTGTCCATCTAATATCAAATATATACATGGTGGATGACATACTAACACCATCAGTCTTCATAAACTTACCGAACCGTATAGGAAGTAAAAGTAGTAATAGGAAATTGTCAAGTTACGATTTAAAAAAAAGTTTACTTAACATTTTAGATTTGATTTGATTTTTTTTCTGGGAATTAAAAAAAGAAAAAAAAAACATTATTTGTCACATGGCAGTTATTTCTTGTTTTGACATTTGTTTCACATTTATCCAATGGGTACAAGTTCGGATTTTTTAAATTTAAAAAAGCAAACTGACTTTTCAACCACCCTATAATAGTCTATATTAACACTTATGTTGGGTAGGAAAGGAAGTTTACCAAAGTAGCAGAAGACAGAAAAACTCAACAGATGAGCAATACCCTAAATTCAGACCATGACCATGTGTTAGAGATCATTAAAATAGCCAGATGCTGCAACAATTTAAGCCAAACTGGTAGCAAAGAAAAAAGAACTCTGAACAGATAGAAAGAACAACAACATGAATAAAATGCTGAGGGAGAGACAATGTCAAAAATATACTAATGGACAAAAGTTAAGGGCCGCCATTCAGTTTAGACAAGGTTTATATAATTCTTCCTGAGCAGGGTCGATTTTCCAAATGTCCGGTAGCTTGAAATCTCTCAAGAAGATTCTGAATGGTAGAGTGTGACAATGCTAAATGTCTTGCAACATGATGAACAGATTGACCATCCTGAATCCATGCCATGGCTCGACCACGGTCTACAGTGCTGAGACTTCTCTGTGGTGGCATGGCTAATGCAGTGATCATTTCGACCACTTGTCATACTGATTTATTGCATACCAACGGTGAACACTCTTTACTGATGATCATTTTCATTCATTCATTCTCTAGTGCATGTTTACACACAAACTCAAGGACATTCATTCATTCCCTAGTGCATGTTTACACACAAACTCAAGGACATTCATTCATTCTCTGGTGCATGTTTACACACAAACTCAAGGACATTCATTCATTCTCTAGTGCATGTTTACACACAAACTCAAGGACATTCATTCATTCTCTAGTACATGTTTACACACAAACTCAAGGACATTCATTCATTCTCTAGTGCACGTTTACACACAAACTCAAGGATATTCATTCATTCTCTAGTGCACGTTTACACACAAACTCAAGGACATTCATTCATTCTCTAGTGCATGTTTACACACAAACTCAAGGACATTCATTCATTCTCTAGTGCATGTTTACACACAAACTCAAGGACATTCATTCATTCTCTAGTGCATGTTTACACACAAACTCAAGGACATTCATTCATTCTCTAGTGCATGTTTACACACAAACTCAAGGACATTCATTCATTCTCTAGTGCATGTTTACACACAAATTCAAGGACATTCATTCATTCTCTAGTGCATGTTTACACACAAACTCAAGGACATTCATTCATTCTCTAGTGCATGTTTACACACAAATTCAAGGACATTCATTCATTCTCTAGTGCATGTTTACACACAAACTCAAGGACATTCATTCATTCTCTAGTGCATGTTTACACACAAACTCAAGGACATTCATTCATTCTCTAGTGCATGTTTACACACAAACTCAAGGACATTCATTCATTCTCTAGTGCATGTTTACACACAAACTCAAGGACATTCATTCATTCTCTAGTGCATGTTTACACACAAACTCAAGGACATTCATTCATTCTCTAGTGCATGTTTACACACAAATTCAAGGACATTCATTCATTCTCTAGTGCATGTTTACACACAAACTCAAGGACATTCATTCATTCTCTAGTGCATGTTTACACACAAACTCAAGGACATTCATTCATTCTCTAGTGCATGTTTACACATGAGCTCAGGAACATGTTTCCATGTAAATTCATTCCCTAGGACATACTATCATACAATAAAATCTGACCAACAAATCGCAGGACACACCTTCATAACTTTTGGATCAAGCGTGGAGTAGTGGGTGGGTTCCGTCTTCTCATCAGTCACCTGCTCCTCGTTTTCATTTTCCTCTTCCTCCTATAGACGCAATCAAAATGAAGCTGGTCAGACCTCATCAGAAACATCAACACAAAGATTCTGACAGTAAAGGTGCCATTTTAAACATTCATACTAATATGCATATTATTCACTCAAAACATCGGCCCTCAGGTACTTTTGTGAAGAACTTTAAGACAAGTATGTAAATAACAAATGACAAAATTGTAACACAAATCTGGTTATCTTATACAGCTTGATCACTGTTAAGTCTGGCAGTAAATGAAATACAAATATGGCAGGACAAATATCTGGTAAGACATTAAGAGCATGAACAGATTAAAGGCTGGTTTTATGGAGACATAAGATGCTGTCCTCATACTGCGCTGGTTTTTACTGCTACAAAATTTTTCATGGAAACTACACAGATATTTTCATGAATAAGATAAAATCAATATGTATGCAAACTGAAACTAAATATTTAACTGAAAAATAAAGAACTATAAGTCGTCTCTAGTCATCAAGGACTGTGAAGACCCATGTATTTTCTGATTTTTGGGGCATGAAAGGCCGAGCATAGTCTAGTGACACTTCAGGCTATCTGTAAAATGAGAAAGTGGGAAATGCATGGGGCAAGGAGGGAATTAGCATAATTAAATTTGTGTGATGTAAACAGTGCCTGTTGCTGGACTGGGTTGAGCTTCTGCTGGAGTTGCTTCTGATAAGCAGCCTGGAGGGAAATCCACTCCAGACGGGTCGGGTTGCAGGTCCACACATCTGGTAAGAAAATGACGACAGTTTCCACCCGGGCGGGCTGCACCCGCTCCTTGTGCTTAGTCTCTGCTCTGAAGTAGCGGATCTCTGCAAAGCGGTACCTGCCAATACAGATATAGAGGGATGGCATACAGGTAATGAGGGGCAGACTCATGAGGTTTGGCAACCTTAAACAGACGTGCAGACACAACAGCAAGGTAGACATTTACATAACCTAAGGAGTAAAGTGTGCTTACTGTCTTCACTTCAAGCTGAAATAATTGAACTTTTCATTTTTTGAAAGCTTAAAAAGAGAAGTCTTACAGGTTTCAAACTCTTTATCCAAAATCCTGAGGGGCAGCTTTGTTTCAGAAACTAGATTTTTTTCGGTTTTCAAATGTCACCCAAATTGTTTGAATAACAGCCAAAATTTGCCCAGAATAGTCAGAAATTGTGATTGAAAAGTAGCCCAAAGAAACTTTTTTTTTCAGAATATTTCAGTATTCAAGCGTTCGGATAAAATGTTATAGACCTGTACTTCTTTTAAAGAACACCCTGCTCTCCTTTCTTGTCATTCTGCTGGCCAGCTGAAAATTCTCCAAGGACTATAGGTGGAAAGATTAGACTACAGTGTATGTGTCAATCACTAATTATGACATAACCAGCAGAAATAGCTCAAAAGCTGGCTCTGTACTAAGCTCAGATTAATTACTGCACTCTGACAGCTGGTAATACACTCATGCAAAAGTCTCAAGAACTGGAAACCTCACAAACCAGTTTGTTAAAAACAATTAAAAACTCAATTAATTGACATGACAATGTGAATTGAGGCATATGTTGATGACATGCCACTTGAGAAAATAAACATGTATGGTAAATCATAAATACCGAGCAGGGTATATACCTCTCGTAAATGTTAATATCCTCATCACGCTTGAAAGTTAGTTTAAAACAAAAACAAACAACAAAACTTTTAAGTACAACGTTTACCATAAATCCACTAAGGAGATGTAGAGAAAAGTGACATAAATGGATCAAAACTTAAACCAGTCATCAACTACAATAATGGGAGTGAAGAAATACCTTTTAACATTCATTAGCTCTAAGAGAACGGCTCTCTACTTTCATACTGGACATTTCTCTTTCTGTTTTCACTTTTCCAAATGACAACTGGCCTGTGTCTCATCAAACTGGACATTTCTCTTTCTGTTTACACTCTGTTCTAATGACAACTGGCTTGTGTCTCATCAAATTGAACATTTCTCTTTCTGTTTTCACTTTTCCAAATGACAACTGGCCTGTGTCTCATCAAACTGGACATTTCTCTTTCTGTTTACACTCTGTTCTAATGACAACTGGCTTGTGTCTCATCAAATTGAACATTTCTCTTTCTGTTTTCACTGTTTCAAATGACAACTGGCTTGTGTCTCATCAAATTGGACATTTCTCTTTCTGTTTTCACTGTTTCAAATGACAACTGGCTTGTGTCTCATCAAACTGGACATTTCTCTTTCTGTTTTCACTGTTTCAAATGACAACTGGCTTGTGTCTCATCAAATTGAACATTTCTCTTTCTGTTTTCACTGTTTCAAATGACAACTGGCTTGAGTCTCATCAAATTGAACATTTCTCTTTCTGTTTTCACTGTTTCAAATGACAACTGGCTTGTGTCTCATCAAATTGAACATTTCTCTTTCTGTTTACACTCTGTTCCAAATGACAACTGGCTTGTGTCTCATCAAATTGAACATTTCTCTTTCTGTTTTCACTGTTTCAAATGACAACTGGCTTGTGTCTCATCAAATTGAACATTTCTCTTTCTGTTTTCACTGTTCCAAATGACAACTGGCCTGTGTCTCATCAAATTGAACATTTCTCTTTCTGTTTTCACTGTTTCAAATGACAACTGGCTTGTGTCTCATCAAATTGAACATTTCTCTTTCTGTTTACACTCTGTTTCAAATGACAACTGGCTTGTGTCTCATCAAATTGAACATTTCTCTTTCTGTTTACACTCTGTTTCAAATGACAACTGGCTTGTGTCTCATCAAATTGAACATTTCTCTTTCTGTTTACACTCTGTTCCAAATGACAACTGGCTTGTGTCTCATCAAATTGAACATTTCTCTTTCTGTTTACACTCTGTTTCAAATGACAACTGGCTTGTGTCTCATCAAATTGAACATTTCTCTTTCTGTTTACACTCTGTTTCAAATGACAACTGGCTTGTGTCTCATCAAATTGAACATTTCTCTTTCTGTTTACACTTTGTTTCAAATGACAACTGGCTTGTGTCTCATCAAATTGAACATTTCTCTTTCTGTTGACACTCTGTTTCAAATGACAACTGGCCTGTGTCTCATCAAATTGAACATTTCTCTTTCTGTTTACACTCTGTTTCAAATGACAACTGGCTTGTGTCTCATCAAACTGAACATTTCTCTTTCTGTTTTCACTATTTCAAATGACAACTGGCCTGTGTCTCATCAAATTGAACATTTCTCTTTCTGTTTTCACTGTTTCAAATGACAACTGGCTTGTGTCTCATCAAATTGAACATTTCTCTTTCTGTTTTCACTGTTTCAAATGACAACTGGCTTGTGTCTCATCAAACTGAACATTTCTCTTTCTGTTTTCATTGTTTCAAATGACAACTGGCTTGTAAGTCATTAATGCTAGAGGTCTCCCATTATGCTCCATACTGCAACATCTTTTAACAATATTCACTCACAGCTACAGGATTTCCCATAACATACATTAGTATAATCATTCTTTCCAACAATACTTTGTGTTTAGTATCCCTCAATATATTCTACATTACAATATCTTCAAGCCCAACATAAAAATAAGAATCCTCAACTCAAATGTCAAGGCTGTCCTATCGTATAGCTGTGACAAATGGAGAACAATAAAAATGACAACCTGAGCATTACAGAGTGTCATACATGGATGCTGGCGTAGAATAGAAGGATTGAAGTGGTATTACCAGATCAATAATGTAGAACTAACAGAAAGAACCAGAAATGTGAGTGAAACAAGGTGTTAGACAACACTGGTATTGGACTGATAGCATTAAAAGGTAGTCCTCATTATGGAATCACCAAGGTACAAGAACACAATCAGACACAGGCATGAAGGAGGTCAAGAAGACATGGAAAGACCTTGAAAGAATAGCACAGGACAGAAGAACTTATTGTATATTCTGTTATAGGCCTGTGCTCCATTGGGAACTTAAAGGTAATGAATGGATGATAGAATCTCCCTTTACTCCACTCTGAACTATAATATACCTCCCGTACAGCTGTATGCGGTTCTGGGGGGAGTCTCTCTGGGGAGACAAATAACAAAATAAGACTAGTGCTCCCTCACGCATGTTGTAAAATGGTGACTAATTTGAGTTTGTGCATGGGGATTAGCAACCTCATCATGTTAAAAAAAATTACAACATTAACCACCACTGCAAGAGTTTGTACTTTGAAGTAAGCTTCCTCAAGGAGCCCATCTGCAATGGTGACACCAAGCTTCATAAAGAGCAAAAAAAGGATGATGACAGTCGATGCCAGAGATTCCCAACCTTTTCTTGAAATCTGACAAAGTTTACTAAACCTGAACAATGTCTTGACACGACACTTGATGTTAAATTATTGAGACTACATTGGTGCTGTAAGTAAACTGTGTGCATTCGTTTTGTAAATTTTCTTGACATTCGTTGAAGCCATTAACAAAATCTAGATCTAGCTAAGCTAGGGGGACCATATAATTTTTCACAAAGAGGACATTTTCTGACTTTTTGACGTAAAAAAGAGGACAATGCACGACAAAAGAGGAGGACAAAAGAAAGGACTTAATAATTTAAATATTTTAATACATGATTGTGATGACTAGAGCTTGTTTTATAAAGGTTAGTAAAAACAGAAATAAAATGTCCTTTAATAAGTATAAAATCTTTTTACGATAAAAATTAACATTACACATATTAATCAGTTTTTATAATATTTTTTTTTTTTTGGTGGACATTATCTTCTTCAATAATTCACTATTTTCTTTGAAATAAACATGAAATTGATTTTGAAAAGGCATACAGAATGACAGCCTATGGAATATACTGAAGGCTTATGGAATTCCCAGCTGCATTATTTCCATCATAAAAAGCCTCTATGCTAACTTTAAATGCAGTGTTGGGTTGCGCAACCTATGAAGACAGGAGTACGACAAGGATGCCCCTTATCATCAACTTTATTTTTGACAGTCATAGACTGGGTGATGCGCCAGACAACAGACGTCAGTCCAAGAGGAATTAGAACAGTGGGGGAATTTTCTTTCCACAGCATTCTTTAAATTAAACATTCTTGACAGAATCTTGTATTAAAAATGTAATATTAAGTAATCTATTCATTGACATACTTGCTGTGGGAAATAAGACAAAGGAAAAGAATTTTTTAAAAGGCATGCCCCTGGTTTCAGGGAGATAGAATCACAACTCCTAAAGTTATTTGTGGTCAGTTCTCAAGGACACAATATAGGAAAAGGTTCATATTATGGAATGTCAAATGTACCATATACTACAGTATCTCCTGATTACTTTATACTGTAGCATCTCTGATATACTCTATGCTACAGCATCTATCAAGGTTAATGTTATGGAATGTCAAATGTACCATATACTAAAGTATCTCCTAATTACTTTATACTGTAGCATGTCTTCTTCTTCTTCTTCCTCGTTCGCCTTCAGACTTCCACATTTATGACTCTAATAAAGGCAGTAGTCAACCCAAGGCTCCCAACATCTCCAAACAGTTTTTCGTTGACAGAAGTGGGTTGTTGCCATATGCTACTCCGTTCATTACTGTAGGTTGGGCCTCATGGCGGTTTGCGTTGCACTATGTTGTGCGCCTTGCGGCCCAGTGCATCTGTCTTCAGCATGCATTTGTTCGGGACTGCTTCCCTAGCCTCTGATTTTCCGTGACCTTCCTACAAGGCAGCAGTTGTTTTACATCAGAGTTGTTTCTCCTAGGAGACCTATCTTTCTGGACTAACGAGTCTTTCCTACCTGGGTTTGTGTGAAGTTGTCCTTCTCTTAGGTGGATTGTCAACCAAGACTACATGCTTTATACGAAGTGAAGACATTTGTTGATGACGCCATTACAGTAAAAGCATGTGAAGAAAGCACACGTAATCTTTTTGTGAACAGAATTTTCTGACATGACAAGATGGCTGACAATGTCGTTAGCTGAACATTCCAAAATCATGCCCTCATTCAGGTATATACGTAACATGCAGACATTGCATGTAGCACAAAACATGGGGGAAGTCTCCTCACATGAACCCACTGGCTCGTACCGAGTCAATCACTTACGAAAAATTGCATTAAAGCGGGAAAAAACTCCAACATCTCGAATTACAAACTGTGTCGGACATCTTGAACCGGAAGCTCTGACATACAGCATCTGTCAAGGTTCATCATCATCATTTTCCATTTTACTCCCCTATTAAACATGGAGCCAACACTGTAGCTGGCCCGCGTGCATAAAGCACTCACACACTCTTACAGCAATGGTTACTGCAGCTATTTCTTTGACACGATGACGTTACAGCTCCCTGCACCTCGTATTAATTGCCTGGTATAACGTGCCTGAGCAAACAGTAGTCCTATTCTTTATTTCATTTTATAAGACTGTGAGGAGTTAATGTGATTGGATTTGCAACAGGCACCAAGTTTCGTTACCTAGCATTTATTTACGTTTTTCAGGGAAAGATTACGGTGGGATTTTTATCTTATTCGTTTTTTATTTTTCTTTGAATAATAATAGAGTTTGGACTTTTTGGGTAGAGTATTAATTACGGTTTCTAGAAGAGATGGTAGTTTGAACTTCTAGACTCGCCCCAGGGTTTCTTTTTCAGGAAGAAATGCGTTCATGTAGGAATTTATATTGTAAACAAAATGGCAGAGCATTTTGGTTCTTTCTCAGTGAGCGCGCCGTAATTATTAGGAAGGGTAATTTTAGACAGCAGGAAGTTCACGCAACAGTTGGGGGTAGTGGGAGATTAAGCGCGTGGAAACAGGACATCAATGGAATTTTTCCAGAGATTGACCCGCTTAAGAACAAAGCCAGGGAGTGACGCACGCGTAGCGTGGTCTTGGGGCTCGGGTAATAAATAAGCGGGGTTCCCTGGCAGAAGTCTCTCAGATTTTTAGAACTTCTACGCCTTGGAAAGAACTGCCTGTATTGTATATACAGAGCCAACTTGCTCTTTCGAGAGAAATTCATGCTGGTAAATATGCAGTTAATTAAGCTTTAATAGTTTATAAGATTTTTGCAGAGTTTGTTTCTAGGAGTTAAAGTTAATTCATAGAAGTAGAGCCATCAATGCTAAATTTTTAATTGAATAACTGACAGCGCAAGTAGGTATCTTGTGCAAAGGTAGTAGGGAATTTTGATAGTTTCCTCAGAGTAGCTGTTTGTATAAATTGGAGTATTACTGTTATTGTCAGAAGACAGGGGTATTTATTTTTCCTGGATTTGTGAATTTTAAATGGTGCAGCGAGAAAAAAACACGCTTGTGAAATTAATTTTAGTTCGTAACGGACATGCCATGAGTTACCCTCTTATCTAAATAATTATCAGAGTGCATTCACTCTTTTTGTGAGATAAAGAAAGCTTAAAGATTTGAGATGCTAAATATCCAAATTTTGAGATACGATGCACGAAATTTCATTGTGATTTTCGAGGATTTGGAAAAAAGGGGCTACCTGAGCACGTGCAGTGTATCTTTTTCTAGAGGGGTGAATCTGATAACGGAAGGAGAGGGGAGATAGCGGGGCATGCATTGTAAGACAGGATTTTAGTTCCTTTGGAGATCTAACTATATATATATTGTTATCGGAATCGGGTGTAAATAATATTCCCGACACGTGGGGGAAGATTTCCCAATATTTGATTTATAATGTTGGCAGAGTATATATGCTAGGTATTTGTGTGTGTATTTAATTGTTCTTAAGTGTGTGTAAATTACCAGCGGACTAATTTGGGTAACGCTGTTGTAATAGAACGAGTGACTTTAACTGTTAGAACATAGGAAATTGTGTATTTTTCTCTGTGTGGGTAAAACCTACATTTTTTAAGTCAGCAGTTGCGGGTCTAGTTGGGATTTTTAATTAGTCCTTATCAAATAGACATATGTTTATAATGGTGAATTCATGGAGACGGGAGATTATTGGCTCAGGTGAAGTCTATTGTAATGTGGTTTAGCGAGGTAACACCTCGATCATTGGTAAACAGTAGGGCCAGGAATTTACCGGCAACAGGTTCATTCAGTGGTCAGAATGTTGTGACAGCTAACCTAAGCCGCCAGCATGTAAGAGATTAAGCCAGCTGAGTCTGGAGATAGAGTTGTTGATAGGACAGTATTTGAGGGGAAGAGGGGGTAGGCATGTTTACTAATCGCTGAAGCGATACTAGAGCATGGGAGCCGTATGGAAGATTGAGAGTTAGGTGTTAAGGATTTGAAACTTAAGTGTTAGAGATTTGAAACTTAAGTGTTAGAGATTTGAGACTTAAGTGGTTGAAGAGTTGGGATTTTAGTGTTAAAGATTGAGAGTTAAGGGAGTTAAGTGTTAAGGATATGGAAAATTTGTTGTGCGATATATATTTGTTATTGTTTTGTCCACAGCAGATATTTTCCAGGCGTGGCAGCTAGAGCTCATTAGTCCTTCAGCTGGCTAGAAGTTTGCCGGTCTTCTCAGGAGAAGAAGAGTCGGCAGAGCCAGAAAAGAAAGTGGAGTGGTGACAGGGTGGTCACTGGTGCAAAAGTCTTTGTACCCAAGAGAGAGCAAGGAGCTGGAAGCACAGACTTCTTCAGCAAGAACAGATGTTCTTACCAAATACGGAGCTATTTACGCTCATGTTAAGCACACACTGATCCTAGGCGCAGGGCCTAAAAGGTGTCATGAATTTCGGGCATAATAATCCCGACAGCCCTGAACCCAAGAGAGGGGTATCCGGGCTACTGCAAAGTAAAAATTTGCCTATTTGGAAGCAGCAATAGACTACGTCCCGAATTTAGTTTACCAAGCAAGTCAGCAGCTACAACAGGCGGAGAAGAGGGGAAAGGGTTACAATCCCTCTTAACTGCACCAGATAGAGAGAGAGAAGGAGGGTAGTGAAGGAGTTTCTCAGTATAATCTAGGAGTGTCAGACAGACACTGAACAGAAATAGAACTTAGCAATTCATCGTCAAGTTGTGTAGGAGATGATAGAAGAGTTCTTTTCGTGGACAGTGTGTTAGCCAGAAAAAGGTTACTTCGTCCAAAGCGGAGAAGCTGGGTAGACATTTCAGATTAGTGAAGTCTGCAGACAGACAGACAGTAGTAGTTAGGTAGTGGTAGTAACTTATCAGCTGATTTATAGTAAGGTGGATCTGAATGTTAGAGATCCCACTTAAACCAAATGTTGCATTTCTTACCTTTCTTCCTTACAGGTTGAGGGGAGGGCGACGGTGGGGTTACCTTACTTAAATCACTGTACTTTATTTGTGTGTGTTCTTTTCCAGGTGTGCGAACTCGCACTTATTTGGTTTTGATATGTTGGAATGTTTTTTTGATATGTAAATAAAATCTATGGTAAATTTTCAGGTTGGATCAGTCACTCAATTTAAAACTTACGTCAACCTATATGTTGTCTGTATAGTGGTGTCTGTGGTGTTAAGTTAATTAAACCTTATCCCAGTCTTGGTACTTAGAGGTAGTGAGGTTATCGCAAAACATTACGTCACCTAGTGGCAAGGGAGAGTCAATTTAGGTTCTCGACCCTTGACGCCAATAGCCTCATCTCCCACAGTCACTGTCATTTTTCTTCTGAAATCTATCTTCTTAGTCTTTCCTTCCACTAGAGTCTTGTCACTATATGTAGGTAGCCTCTAGTCAGAAATCCACTTCGTGACAAAGACCCTTCTCCCCGGAAACTACATGAGGTAAGGTACACTGTGGCATAACCCAAATGTTCAATGCTAGTTTCTCCCAATATAATCACTGAATCTATGATAAACTATAGTCTATATCAGTGGCAGGCAACCCAGGAACTGTGAAGATCTACTTTAGAAACACAGAGCTCTGTAAAGATTTAACTTAATATCTGTTTTCAGGTTTGAAAGTGTTTGGAATAAATGCAGCTTATAAGTAACTCTTACTTCTTCCCGATAATCTGCTTCCTGTAATTCCAACAACATGGCGGTGGGAAAATTCAAACCAAGTGACATTTTACCAAATGTTAACATCATTTCAAAGTACAGTGTGTGTTCCTATCTCAGGCAGTTCACAATTAAGATTAACTGTTGTAACATAGGTCACAAATTTTCACTGGGAATGCAGAAAAAGTACCTTTAAAATTCTGGGAATACTGTGCTTTTACATGCTAGGAGAGGGTTAGTCTGAAATTTCCCTAGCTTATAAATTACTGTATTTCTTTTCCACTGTCACATCCAGATCTACCAAATTGTCCCTTGTGAGCTAACGTCAGATAGGGATCTACCTTATGCGAACCCCTGGTCTACATTATCTCCAATATAATATAGTGCTAGTATTTCTAACATAACCTAAAAGAATAAAGAAGAACTAATTGAGAATTAGTAGTGATGGCTAATTATATTCAGGCTGAGGTTTATTAGTCCAAAGTAAATGAATTTCCTTTCTACTCACTATATTACTAAGTGGTTAATTTGACATTGAGAATTTTGTAGAAAGATGTGGCATATTACATGAGGGAACACCCACAAGTGGGAAAATTGATCAGGACCTAGACATGCCACGGGGCAAACTTAGGCCTGACAATGGAAAGAAAAATAATTATGATAAAGTGGACAAAGTGGAATGGGAGCCCCCTTTTCACAGACAGTCTTCACTTGAATGTTTTACTATGGCCACTATGCAGCGAGTACAAAGAGATGTCTTACCCCAGAATAAGCCGAAAATCCCTCAGTCGGACTTATGTGAACTGGAGGAAGATAAAAGAGAGAGAAGACCTCTCACAAGGAATTTAAAGTGGGGAGAAAACCCCAAGAGAAAAATTGGTAGCGGTCGATTTGTGAATGATGATTCTAGGAAGAAAAATCATCACTATAAGGCTTCCAAGGGAAAAGACCATACCGGTGCCTGGAAAAACCGGTCAACAAATTTAAAAGTCCATAAGTAGCCTTGTTAAGGACCTGGACCGATGAAAAGGCAGAAGAAAATATTACTTCATCATATCAATATGTGAACGAGCTGACCACTCATCTTAAAACTGGCTGGAAACTTGCCAATGAAAATTTGAGACAAGCCAGGAAAAAGCATGCTGCCTATTACAATAAGAAAGCGAAGGATCGAGAATTATTTGTGGGAGAGAAGGTGCTCCTTCTACTGCCCGGCAGCCAGAATAAATTGCAAATTGGATGGCAAGGTCCATATACAGTTCTAGAGAAGGTGTCTAGAACAAATTATAAGATAGATAAGAAAGGGAAAGAGAAAATCTATCATGTGAATCTCCTGAAGAAATATCTGGACAGAGAAAACCAGGAAGAGACACACCTACTGACCTTGTCTGTTGCAATGGAGATGAAAAAGGAACCACTCACTTCTCATGAATATCCTTTACATCCCTGTGAGACCGCTGCACAGGTCAAAATCAGCACACACCTAATGGAAAATCAGAGGGAGAAGGTTCAACAGGTTCTGAATAATCATACAGATGTGTTAACGGACCGTCCGGGGCATACAAATTTATTGGAGTATGATATGAAACTCATAGACCCAACACCAATCTGTATGAAAGCCTATTCGATTCCGTTCGCTAAGGAAAAAGCTTTAAGGGAGGAGATAGATTATCTGTTGAAAGAAGGGATTATCTCGCACAGTGAATGTCCCTACAGTTCCAGTGTGGTTCTGTTAAGAAAACCCTCTGGAGAACACAGGCTGTGTATAGATTACAGGAAACTGAATGCTGTCACAGAAGGTCAGGTGGATCCATTACCTGATACAAATCAGCTGTTTGCCAGGCTGAATAGAGCTAAATATTTCTCTAAAGTGGATCTGAGCAAAGGCTACTATCAGATTCCAGTAAAACCGGAGGTAAAACCTTATTTAGCCTTTAGCACCTCGGAAGGACATTATGAATTTAATATGTTGCCATTCGGGCTGAAAAATGCACCGAGTGTGTTTTCGAGGATGATGAGAAAGTTACTGGATCCCCTGAAGAATCCATGCATCACCAACTTCATGGATGATATTCTAATAGCAACAGAAACATTTGAGGAACACATTAACTCTCTGAATATGTTGTTTGATCGACTGAGAGAGACCAATTTGACAGCTAGACCGACGAAATGCTGTGTTGGATGTAAAGAGCTGGAATTCTTGGGCCACACAGTACATCAGGGAAACATGACCCCTGACCCCAAGAACCTGGAGAAGTTAAAAAAAAGCACCAAGACCACAAACAAAAAAAGATGTGCGATCTTTTGTCTCATTATGTGGTTTTTACCAAAAGTATATAAAAAAACTTTAACTCCATATGTGCTCCATTGACTGATTTAACGCGCAAAGGAAATCCTGATAGAATTATTTGGACAGCGCAATGTGAATTAGCATACCAAGAATTGAAAGAAAAGCTCACAAGCAGGCCTATTTTGAAATTACCTGACTTAAGTCAAGAATTCATTCTGAGAACGGATGCGAGTAATATCGGTTTGGGTGCAGCTCTATTACAACGGTCAAATTCACTTGATGGGGAATTAACCCCAGTAGACTATGCTAGCCGTAAGTTGAATACAGCAGAACAAAAATATTCAACAAGTGAAAAAGAATGTCTGGCAGTCATCTGGGGTATAAAAAAGTTCCAGATTTACCTCTATGGACAATCATTTAGGATCCAGACAGACCATAAACCACTCGTGTGTCTGTCACAAGCAAGGCATGAAAATGCTAGGTTACTGCGCTGGTCTTTGCTCTTACAGCCATTCCAGTTTTCCATAGAGTACATTCCCGGAAAAACCAACGTCGGCGCTGATTTTTTAAGCAGACATCCATACGACGAACATCAGAGTAGTCACCAGGCATAGATAGTAAATTTATCTATGTGTATTAAGAAATAGGAACTGACATATGATCGTCTGTTCTAAAGGGGGGACATGTGTAGTGAATTTCTAATACAATAGCTAAATTAATATATAACAATATAGGGCATAAAGGCAAAATAAGAAAGTATAAAAGAAATTTCGGCTAGAACGCGTGGTTATCGCCTACGCCTTCAGATTATTAATTGCTAACGCATAAGACGAACAAAACGGTACTCAAATTTTCAAATTCGTCCTTGACACCACTTTTCCTAGTTCTAAGAAAACATCTGCTTACAAATGCATTGTAGAACGAGGAGGGGCAAGGAGATGAAAATGCAAATACGTTTCGCATTGATTTTAAACTAAAAGCCAACTATAGCAAGTGGCAAGCCTTGCCTTAGGGGTTCCCCCAAAATACGATGAAAAAGTTAGAACATGTAGACGACACGTGTCACTAAAACGACTTTAGCTCTTATTAGGAATGACGAAATTCTATCGTAAGTACAGAAGACATCCCCTAGTATGGAAGTGAACGGTGGTAACAGCAAATACACGACTATCATAGAAAAATACATATTTTGAACGAAGCCACTTAGCCCCATTAAACTTATATATTCGGGTACCTTAGGACTTGCTGACAAAGAATATGTTATGTGTTTCGCAAATAGTCCATTAATTAACAAATTATAGCCAAAATACTATAGTGGAGTTGACTGACAGCACAAGATCATATCTGCTTAATTTTTTTTATGGCATGTTTGGAAAACACTGCTTTGGGGGAAATGAGGCCAACAAGTTAGATACGATTTGATTGGCTGTAGTAAAATGTAAGGCGAAACATTATTGGGTGACCTGGAAATACAAATATTGTTGTTAATGGAAACGTATAGGATGGATAGTTTTTTTTTTCAAAGGCTCATGTAAACATGGCCTGATTGGTTAGAACGTTAGATATGGTCAAGTAGAAGCGTCGGTTCACTGCCATTTTTGAAAATAAATTCTGTGAAAATCAAGTACGTTGAGAACAGGCTAAGAATTTTCTAATAAAGGAAAAGCCTGGACAAAGGCAGATCGAAAATGTGCCAGATTCTATTGCCTAGTCATCGTTTTACTTGTGTTATTTCCTTACATCTGTGGTAAGATTGATTTTCTTAATATTTTATTTAAAATAAAATTTGAATGTGAGATACTAACATACGATTATAAGTAAGTGAGTCTATGGCAGACTCAAAACAGAGTCTAGAGATAGATCCAGCATATGAAAGACTATCAGAGAGGTGTAGACCAACTAAATTATATAGGATTATCATCAGGAGCATAATACCTATCCTATGGTATGGACAACAGATTATTGCTGGAATTGCAGAGGCGTTGTAACTATTAGGGGAGAGGAGTACTGGTATACCTGGTCACATCAAAAGAAACTGGTGAAAGGGATTGTCGTAAAGAGCTGATCTTGCATGTTTGTTTGTAATGTGCCTGTCCTGGTTGTTGAGTATTAGTGTAGGCTGTTGATTACGAAGGAGGCATATCCTTCTGATTTCAGAGGTATTTGGTTGCTGTCAATAACTGGTGCCAGACTACAGTGGGCCGATATATTCATGCCACAGTCTTGCCTTTTTCGGAGACAACTGTAAACCACCACCACTCTTGAAGAAGTGGGAGCTGAAGGTTGTCGTTCAGCGAAGTGCGGGAAGATTCCTACAGCATATTACCAAGTTAGGTGCATGTTTCGGCACCTGGTCGCTCAACTAACATTATATTAGAAAAGAGACTGGGAATAGTGATATAAACATTCCATCAGTGTCCATAAAAACTTACAAACAACATGCAGAGATGATGATAGTAAACAATCAACCAGTGTATACTAGAAGTCACCTCAGTTAAACAATACAACTACACCCTTATATAATAATATATGTATTATGGACAGAAGATCCATTGTATAAATTGATTGATGTAATTAATTTCTATGATTTCACTTTGATTGTCAGTCCTGATTCCAAATAAAACAGATTCAGGACAATAAATTGAAAAACCTTAACTTTCAACCACAGACTTACTAAAGATAGTCTTTTAAAGTGTAGTTTGTATGTGATTGTCGTGGCACTGTTGTGTTGTAGTAGATAATAAAATAATTTGTGTAATTGTTTATATGTTTAGTTGGTTAATGCAACCTTACACTACATTTCATAACCCTAGACACCAAACGTAGTCATCTTATAGTCTATCAAGAATAAGTCTGAATGAGATCATAGTGGTGGAAGTAGAAAGGTGCCCTGGAAATTTACTCAAATATTTATTATATTCAGGGACCTTCACAGCTGACCTCATTCAGTACACCAAGATTTCTTAACAACAAACCGGTAAGGATGAAATTTTTGTCTTTATTAGCGCTGATATCGGTTCTCAGAATATGTTTGATGGCCGAGATGGAAACAAAAGTAGAATGGCTTTTCTAGTATGTAAAATGTTAGGGGTTAGGATTAGGATTTATTGGAAAGATTTAAGATTACGGCCGAATGTCACTGCTGACAAGAGCGTTTATTCCTTTGCTACTGATGATGGGTGTAACGAAAAGATCGTCATTTGATTTGTTTTGGTCTATTGGTCAAATGACTTTCATTGAGATGCAAGGGATATGGACTCTGCGTGTGTTGGTTATTTTTTTTTTTTTTTTTAATTTAAAAATTTAAAAAAAAAAATTTTTTTATTTTTTTAAATGTTTTTCTCGTTTTTTTCATCTTTCCTTTCCTCTCTTCCTATCACATCTAACATGAACACAAACAAATTTTATATCATCAAATTCATCATTCATTTATTTATATAAATTCCAAAAATGATAGCAATTGACCAAGAAACACAAAAACTATAGAATTTACAAGTCACCCACTATAAAAATGGGGGGTTGTGAAAAAGAATGCAGCGGCAGGAGCATAGTTTTGGGAAAAGAATGCAGCGTGCTAAAGGTTAAACTTTGATTACAAATCTTGTGTTAGAAGCAACTTTCAATGATAATAGTAAAACAACATTTATTTTTCTTCCTTCTTATATATCTTTCTGCTGTTTTTATAATTCTTTTGCCCTGAGGAAGACTACAAATTATCAGATGGACATGTTTATTTGGGACTGAGTAAAAATGTTCTTTACATTCTTGCTTGTGCTACAGCCATGTTTTATGACGATGGGTAAATAATGAATTATGCACATCTCAAGTTGCAGCGAAGCAACTGCACTCATGAGGAAATGCAAGTCATTGCAAGAATCAAGAGGACATACCACTGAGTGCAAGAGCTGAGGTCAATCCCTGTCAAAGCCTTCGTTGTTCGAATGGCAGTCTTAATGAGGACAAGAGGATTACTTTGTGGGTTCGGCCCATCTAGTGACGGAGACCAAGGTCCTCCGATAGCCATTGGCTCATTCTTGCCACGAGTCCCAACAAGGAACTGAAGAAGGCGAGTTGGATGCTGGAAATCGTCCATACATTCTGGCATGTTCTGTGCAAGACAACATGATTTCTTGTGAAGCTCCTCCTCTGAGGGACTGGCCAACAACATGACCTAGTTAAAAAAAATGTATATACATAAATGATACATTTCAACACATAATATAAAATATCATCATTCATCTTAACCATTTCCATTGTCACTTCCTACACAGCATTTAACCATTACTGCAGCTTACCCCCCAGGAATCCTCATACAAGTAAAAACAATCTTTTGCAGCGGTAGTTTTTGTAGTAAGCTGTTTTACTACATGAGGTTACCAGATCTATGCAGACGCCCATATCAGACGATACACCTCAGGAAGCAGTAGTCATATTCTTTGTCTCCTCAAGGCCACTGGGAACTACACAGGGCAATACAAAATTCAGAAGAAACAAAAGGAAAAATACTGACCCTTAGTGATAGTGAGGCAGAGAAGGTTGCAGCCAAAGGAATCTGGAAGGACCTTCATAACAGCAAAATACAAGCAATCAAATGGACTCATAAAGGACAAAACAAAAACAATTTCTAAGCACCATGAGGAGCAAATGAAGAGATGGGTAGAACATTTTGAGGAGCTTCTAAATAGACAAGCTAAACAAGATCCACTAAACATCAAGTGAGAGAGGAAACAAGAGTAACGTTAAATGTGAAAATCCTAGTCTACTTCTTCTATAAGTACCATGCCTGGTGGCATAAGATGATCATGTCTCTCCACAACCTCCAGTAGGCGACTTAGTACTGTTCCACTTTTGTCCAACATTGACCTGAGGTCATAAATCGAGATAACATAGTTTAATCTATCATTCTACACAATATCTTACAGTTAACTTTGAATCACCACAAAAAAAGTTCTCTTTAATGTGATATATTCTTAACTTTTTAACTAGTACCCAAAAACTCTGAACGTGTTTTTCTCACAAGCTGAAGTTGAGATGAAATAAAACAGTACTAAGCCAACATCCTATCTCCAGTACTAAATAACCAATCCTGTTGTTGACTTCTTTCCATGCCATAATGTCAAACTGTTCAGTATCTACTCTCTAGCTCTTCTTCCTTCTATCTTTCCTTTGTTACAAAATATTCCAGATTTCTTCTTTTCATGCTCAATGAAAGTGGATTGCTTTGAAGAATAATCTTCCTTAGGGCATTTGAATCTTTCAGTATATCCTCATTACTCTGTTTAAATGTCCATGGTATTTCTCAGCTAATAAGGTAGACTGCTTTGCCGGTCGTTGGCTAAGGACGGAAGAAGAAGAAGAAGATAAAGCTTCTAAGAGATTGTTGTTGTTGTTTAGCTAGGGCTGCTGAGCTTCTCGCATGTTAGAAGCCAATATCTAGTTGAAGACTCCTTGGTACTATCTACACTGTAGATTTATGCTTTTCCTGTGGCTTTTCTGCCATTCCACAACGTATTGAGTTGAAGTCATGAGCTTCAGTTTCTCTAGCTTGGCTTGCATTTAAAGGATCATCACATCTGGTCTCAAGCTAGGAGTAAGAAGTGCATGGCTTACTGCGCATTCCCCGCCATCCAAGGGGGCTCTCTCCAACTATGCAGAGCTAAAATATTGTACTCTGGTTCTGGGCTCTCACGTCCTGCACAGAGCCACATCTCAGCTTCCCCTGCCTATCACTGGGTCCACAGTGAGATCCTTCTGCATGCAATGAACCAAGTCAAAGCCAAAGAATTACGCCCAGGGCTCAAGTGGCTTCTCCAAGCTTAGTGTGCAATGTGGGTTCTCAACAAGTTTCACCACAGGGGGGATCCCTGGAAGTGTGTGGATAATTTCAAGAGTCAATGAGGATGTAATTAGCCTCACAGACGTAGGTTCACTTCCACGTACATATAATGTAGCTTTGTACATAGCTGGTGGTCATATAGGGATGACTCCAGATATGCCTCCATAGCTTCTAAGAGATGGATCAATATGGCCTCCCAATAGAAGCCATTAAAGCTACCCTCGGTGACAATTAGTTAGGATGACCAACTCCCTACTCCCTGTGTAGTCCCTGTGTAGTCCCTGTGTAGTTCCTATGTAGTTCCCTGAAGATATAAAGAAAGAACAGAACTACTGCACACTCAGGCATGTCACACAATGTGACATATGAGGTTGTGCATGGGGTTGGCAACCTCATGATGTACAATAATTGACCACAGAAACCACCGCTGCAACCGCATGTGACTGCTTGCTGCAGACTTCCAGCTACAGTGGTGGCTCCATGCTCCATAAGAAGCACAAAGAAAAATGATGATGGTGATGATGATCAACTCTCTACTGTACTAATCTGTTATCCTGTGGCTGGCACACACCTACTTACCTTAGCACTGAAGAGATGGTCAGCATCATCTGGTTCATAAACAACTGGTTCTTGTTTGATTGGTGGCACATCTTTGTGCATGATCTGAAAATTGCAGGCCTGACCCAAGGTGAAGGGACGAGTAAGGGGGAAGTTTTCCACCCAGGAGAATGAGGCATGAAAAAAGTCACTTGGAATGTACAAGTTGGTGTACTTGCTTTTCAATGAGATGACACATGTATCTTGTCTGCAACAATAAAAAACATATCATCAATGAGACTTCCATTTTAGGGTAATAAACAGTATACCTACGCACACAATTTGGTCATTTTAATTTGTTCTATTTACAATTATTCGACAGGAGATATGATGCCAATTTCACATATCAATCAATCAGTCAATACCATTTAGCTCCCCAGGGAACATAGGCCTTCAACAAACACATGCCAAGTCTTCCTGTCCTGTGCCATCTGCTCAAGTTCTTTCCACGTTTTCCTCATCATTTTCACCTGTTTCCAGTTCTCTTCTCCGTGTGTTTTTCGATCTACCTCTGCCTCTCTTTCCCTGTGGATTCCAGAACAATGACTGCCTTGTAATGCTATCAACAGGTTTCCTCAATGTGTGTCCTATCCATCGCCAATGTCTTCTTCTCAACTCTTGTTCCACTGGCACATGTCTGGTTCTTGTCATCAATTCCACATTTGTGACTTTGTCATACCATTTTAATCCCTCTATTCTACGCAAGCACCCGCTTATAAAAGTCTGTAGCTTTTTGGTTGTCGTTTTTGTTGTTCTCCATGTTTCAGAGCCATACAATAGGACTGACTTGACATTTGAGTTGAAGATTCTTATTTTCGTGTTGGACTTGATTTCTCTTGTTCTCCATATGTTTCCCAATGCAATGAAAGCTCCTCTTGCTTTTTTGTATTCTTATTTTGATATCACTGTCTGTTCCTCCAACTTTGTCTATATTACTTCCAAGATATGTGTACGATTTTACATCTTTTACTGGTGTTTCTTCAAGTTCAACCTTGTTATCATTTCTTGCATTTATTCTCATAATCTTTGTCTTTTCCCTGTGTATTTTCAGGCCCACTTGTTGTGACCTCTCATCGAGAATTTTCATTTTCTCTTGCATCTGATTATGGTTATGGGACAGAAGAGCCAAGTCATCTGCAAAATCCAGATCATCAAGCTGTTTAGTCAGATTCCACTGGATTCCATTTCTGTTGTGTGATGTCGATGTTTTCATAACCCAATCTATTGCTAGTAAGAAAAGAATTGGAGACAACAGGCATCCCTGTCTTACTCCCATTCTAATCCTAAACGGTTCTGTAAGTTGTCCTTCATGAAGAACTCTACATGTCATGTCTTCATAGGTCTTCCTTATTAAGTTAATGATCTTCATGGGAACTCCATAATGCCTCATCAATTTCCAAAGCGATTCTCTGTCTACACTGTCAAATGCCTTTTCATAGTCCACGAATCCGATGTATAGCGGTGAATTCCATTCCAGACTTTGTTCAACTATTATTCTCAATGTGGCTATCTGGTCTGTACAGGATCTATTTTGTCGAAAATCTGCTTGTTCATCTCTCAGTTGCTTGTCTATGGACTCTTTTAATCTCTCCAGGATGATTCTGTTTAATACTTTTGCTGGCACTGATAGTAACATTATTCCTCTATAATTTGTGCACTCTTGTAAATTTCCCTTCTTAGGCAACTTGACCAGATAACCTTCCTTCCATTCTGCTGGTATTTCCTCTCTCTCCCAGACTTTGCCAAGTAGTTTGTATAATATCTCTGTAGAGGTATCAATATCTGTTTTGATGGTCTCTGCTGGAATGCAATCTGGACTAGCTGCTTTTCCATCTTTCAGAAGCTTTATGGCTTTCTTTATTTCTTCTCTACTTGGTCGTTCACAGCTGATTTGTAGCTCCTCTTCTGCTGGCTGGATGTCTGGGGGATTAGTTGGAGATGGTCTATTGAGAAATTCCTCAAAATGTTCTGTCCATCTCTTCATTTGTTCTTGTATATTACTAAGCAATTTTCCATTCTTATGTTTTATAAGGCCATTTGCTTGCTTATATTTCCCTGTTAGTTTCTTTGTGTTGTTGTACAGGTCCCTCAATTTCCTTTTGCTGCAGCTTCCTCTGCTTCCCTTGCCAAATCATCAATATATTTTATCTTGTCTCTCTTGATGTTTTTTCTTACTTCTTTGTTTGCTTCTACGTACACTTCATGAGCCTTGGCTTTGGAGCTTCTGGTTTTGCTTCTGTTTAAATCTGCTTTCTAGTTTTTCCTGTCTTCTATCTTACTAATGGTTTCTGTTGTTATCCATGCTTTGTGCTGATGTTCTCTTTTTCTCAGTACTTCTTCACGTCTCAATCCATATATTTTTTACTTGTTGCCAGTAGTCTTCCGTATCTGTTTCATCTTCCAGCTGTTCGAGTACTTGGTATTTGTTGGATACTGTGATTGAAAATTTTTCTCTGATTTCCTGGTTTCTTAGATATCCCACATTATACTGTTGTCTATAGCTATATGCTGTTGTAAATTTCTTGAAATTTAATTTTGTTTTAGCCAACAAAAGATGGTGGTCTGATACAACATCTGCTCCTCTACATACTTTCACATCATGCAATGATGACCTAAACTTCTTGCTTATGCATATGTGATCAATCTGATTCTCAATTCTGTGGTCTGGTGATATCCATGTTGCTTTATGTATTCTTTTATGTGGAAATATGCTTCCTCCTATAGCTAGTTGATTTGAATCATAGAAGTTTTCTAATAGTTCCTCATTCTCGTTCATCATACCTAATCCTTGCTTTCCCATGATTTCTTCAAAGCCAGTGTTGTCTGTTCCTATTTTCACATTAAGGTCCCCCATCAAAATTGTGATGTCCTTTCTTTTCTTATTGTCCAAGACACTTTGTAGTCTGGTGTAAAAGTCTTCTTTCACAGATTCTTCTTTATCGCTTGTTGGTGCATAACACTGAATGATGTTTATATTTACTTTCATTTTGGTTGATTTAAACCTTGCTGTTATAATTCGGGGTCTCATTGCTTCCCATTCTATAAGTGCCTTCTGTGCTTCCCTAGACAGCATTAGAGCAAACCCTTCACTGTGGTGGGCTCGTTTCTCCTCATGTCCTGAGGACAACACCATTTCTCCTGTGATCAATCTCCTCTTCTCTATGCCTTTCCACCGTGTCTCGCAGAGACCCAGGATATCAATCCTGTAATTTGTCATTTCTGCTGCTACCTGTGCAGTTTTCCCTTGTTCACATAGAGTGCGAACATTCCAGGTGCCAATCCTGGAGATTTTCCTAGACGAAAAAAGGTTAGTCGGCAACCCAGACTCCTTTCAGCTTTCTCTAGGTTGCTTCATGCGCCTCCTTTCCAGAGGACCTTCTTCTGTCTTGGGCGGCTGAGTTGATTTATATTCTTTATTTGACTTGTCCATGTTTGTTGAAGTTTTTGTGGTAAAAAGTTTTTTACGGGATGGGGTAACCAGCCCCATGCCCAACCCTCCTTAGTCGCTTTTTACAACATGCCTGGTAGGATACAGTGTTACTATTCTTTGCTCCCCTTTCGGGCCCCGGTAACACACGGGTGCTTCCGGTTTTGCTTGTTTAAATCTGCTTTCCTGTTTTTCCTGTCTTCTATCTTACTAATGGTTTCTGTTGTTATCCGTGCTTTGTGCTGATGTTCTCTTTTTCTCAGTACTTCTCCACATGTCTCGTTCCATATATTTTTTACTCGTTGCCAGTGGTCTTCCGTATCTGCTTCATCTTCCAGCTGTTGGAGTACTTGGTATTTGTTGGATACTGTGATTGAAAATGTTTCTCTTATTTCCTGATTTCTTAGATATCCTTAGATATCCCACATACTGCTGTCTATAGCTATCTATTGTTGTAAATTTCTCGAGTTTTAATTTCATTTTAGCTAACAGAAGATGGTGATCTGATACCACATCTGCTCCTCTATATACTTTTACATCACGCAATGATAATTATCGTTAGGTTGTAACCTAAACTTCTTACTTATGCATACGTGATCAATTTGATATTCTGTGGTCTGGTGATATCCATGTTGCTTTATGTATTCTTTTAAGTGGATATATGCTTCCTCCTATAGCTAGTTAATTTGAAGCACAGAAGTTAGCTAATAGTTCCCCATCCTCGTTCATCATACCTAATCCATGCTTTCACATGATTTCTTCAAAGCCGGTGTTATCTGTTCCTATTTTCACATTTAGGTCCCCATCAAAACTGTGATGTCCTTTTTTCTTTTTATCCAAGACATTTTGTAGTCTGGTGTAAAATTCTTCTTTCTCAGATTCTTCTTTATCATTTGTTGGTGCATAACACTGGATGATGTTTATATTTATTTTCTTTTTGGCTGTTTTAAACATTGCTGTTATAATTTAGGGTCCCACTGCATCCCATTCTATAAGTGCCTTCTGTGCTTCTTTAGACAGCATTAGAGCCATCCCTTCACTGTGGTGGGCACTTTCCTCCTCATGTCCTGAGGACAAAACCCTTTCTCCTGTGATCAATTTCTTCCTCTCTATGCCCTTCCACCGCAGAGACCCAGGATCTCAATCCTGTAATTTGTTATTTCTGCTGCTACCTGTGCAGTTTTCCCTTGTTCATGTAGAGTATGAACATTCCAGGTGCCAGTCCTGGAGATTTTCCTACACAAAAAAAGGTTAGTCGGCAACCCAGACTCCTTTTGGCTTTCTCTAGGTTGCTTCATGCGCTTCCTTTCCAGAGGACCTTCTTCTGTCTTGCCTTGCTGAGTTGATTTTTATTCTGTATTTGACTTGAACCTAGTTCGTTTAAGTTTTTTCAGTAAAAAGTTTTTTTTTTTTTAAGGGATGGGGTAACCAGCCCCATGCCTAACCCTCCTTAGTTGCTTTTTGTGACATGCTTGGTAGGGTACAGTGTCACCATTCTTATATATATAAAATAGTCTATTTAACAAGACATTGATTGGTGAGATATACACAAGATCATCAACTTACACATCCAGGAGAATCTTTGGCACTTGTACAACATATCTAGGAGGTGGTGCTACTGCTTTACGCTTGGGAGGACTGCGAGGACTGCGTGCTCTAGGTGGTGGTGAGCGTGACCGTGACCGTCTGGCAGGAGACCTGGAACGTTTTCTTCGTGTTTCACGTCTGTCTCTGCGTTCTTTATCTCTTCTCTCTCTCTCTTTCTGACTGTCATGAGCTGCCACACTCCCTGACATTCCTCTCTGATCCTTTAATAAATTCCTTGGAACAGGGTCACCTAGCAGCCCAGGGCCCGTGTTAATACTCGAGCGATTACCAGAGTTGAACATACCTGAGGATATTCAAATGGTATGAAGTGTGTGGTTAACTTATTTCTATGTATTATTACACAAAGAAATCATATCCAACATTTAAAAAAAAGAATTGCCAACTCAAATCAGTAATACTGCATGACACAAAACATGGAGAATAACAAAAACAACAATCATCACAGACTTTCATAAATGGGTAGACAAAGTGAAGAGGAAGGGATAGAGGAAAGCCAAGCTTCCAAAAATGTGTCCAAATGGGAACACATATGAACAAGCCACCTGTTATGTGTCATTTTTGTATTATCAGTTGTTGGGCTAGCATGAAATTCTCTCTCTCTCTCTCAATTTTTTTGTTTGTTGTTTCAAACAACATGCAACGAATCATACATATATATAATTAAAAGTACATTATGTATGCATGTCTCTCATTTTTAATGCATTTGTTACTTCATATTTTAAATTTTTCTCATTAAAATTGATTGGTGCAGTGCACTCCTATGCATAATCGTTATTCCATGCATACTTCTATGCACCCCAATGAGACCATGAACTCTTTTAAAAAAATGCATGTACCCTGCCTGACTACCACTGCAAGTAAATAAATAAGGAGGCTGCTGTAAAACTGGTAAGGGAAATAATACCAAAATTTTTTTTAAAGAGAAAATGGTCTTGAATCAGTTTTACAAATGGACAGTACACCAGAAAACAGGACATTTCGGGGTTCAATCTTCTTCAAAAATTATATATTACTTGACTACCACTGGTCTAGTTCCCGGACTAGATGTCCCTCATTTCAAAATACACAAAATTTTTGTACTAGTGAACATTCAGAGTGGACAAACCAAACACACTTGGGGTACAGGGTATTATTCAGTTTAGCCTACACAATGAATGGAGGTGGAAGATGATTACAGATAACCCTTTGGAAATATTTCCTAGTAAAAAAAATAACTGAAAAATGGTATTGAAGTCAGCTTTGTTATTGCTGCTTAACTAGCATTGATGAGCTGATTGCTCTTTCCCAGCCAATCCATGTTAAAGTATTTACATGTGTTTTGTAGCTGTTGTGTGGTGATGTATTGTGTGTTTGTGATTGTTGGCAGTAACTTTCTTCTTTCTGTGAAGAGTCCTGGACAAGTGAACAGCACATGCTAAACTGTCTCACACCAAATAGGTGGATACAGTTGTGGCAATTAGGCTCATGTTTGTGTCAGTTTTAAAAGTTAACAACAAACTAGAAACATTGGACATACGACACTGAAACAAGAGGTGAATGCTCAATTTCTTCTGATGTCAAGATCTGTCACGTAACACACATTTAGTTACTGAAACATCAGATTCCTTGTGTTATAAGAATGTCCTATACTTACCAGGTGGCACAGATACATACGTGAAGGACCACTAACAAAAAGATAACATACCTCCACTCTGAAACTTTCCCAGTCCTGACATAAGAGGAGGTGGACCAGGTGGGTTACTAATAAGACCTTGTCCTCCAGTTAAACTCGACATGCTTCCAATCATGCCAGAGGTACCCATTACACCAATGGCCTGTTGCTGTATTGTTTTCAACTGCTGCTGCTGTTGCTGCTGCTGTAAGGTCATCATCTGAGTGCTTGTCTCTGGCTGCAAAAACAGTCAAAGAAATAAATTAATCTAACAAACATGCTGCTTTCAATTATCAAATTATTTCTCACAAATGGAAGTTGCCTAAACATGTAAATACCAAGAGTTAGTGTCATTATTCAAAGGATGAAGAATTGTCAAAATCTATATTAATGGTACAGAAAGTGTCGCCTTAATTATCTGTACTACACACAGAAAGTATGTCATTAATTATCTGGACTACACACAGAAAATGTGTCATTAATTATCTGGACCACACACAGAAAACGTGTCATTCATTATCTGGATAAGAGACTACATCACCCGCCAATTAGTGGGTCTGATGTGACTTCCACTAATGTTGAAACTGCTGAGTTGGGGAAGTCCTCTTGGGGTTGCAAGAAAGACCAAAAACCTATCCCCAAATACCGTAAGGGTAAAAGAGTGAAAAACTCATATCCCTGAGTTTCGATCAAACAAACAAATTATCTGGATTAGACACAGAAAGTGTGTCATTCATTGTCAGGATTATTCTTCTTTGATCCTTGACTGCTGACTGACAAAACAATCAGTGACCATCACGCCTGGTGGTGTCTTGTAGGGCAGCAACAAACTGTCTTCATTTTGCTTGGTTGACAGCCATCTTTCATGTGGTGCCCCAGCTCTGGTTCATGCTTAATGTCTCTGCCTCTCCAGTTCTCCACCAGGTAGCTTCTGGCCATCCTTGCTTTCACTTTCCTTCTGGAGTCTGTAGAATGGCATTTCTGATGATGGTGTCAGGGCCACTTTGAAGATGTGGCCAACTCAATTCCAGCATCCACCCACTGATTAGACACACAAAAATGTGACATTAATTAAGCATCAACTGCAGCTGTGCCTCCATAAGGAGCCATAAAGGGAAAAGAAGTCATCCAGACAACTGTAAATATTGTAAATATTTGACACATGGACATGGTAAGAAAACTGATGAAAGGCAGAAATAAAATTATCAGCTAACAACATTAACATTAAAAACTGACCAAAAAAATCAAAGAAAACATATCTATACGCTTGTTTTTCATCAGAAAAGTCAAGGATTTTTTTTTTAAATATTCAAAAAATGCTGCAACGCAGGGTGAAAAAACTTTACAAATGAAATATACTCACCAGAGAAACAACCCGACTAGCATTCCATTTAAATGGCATATTGGCAACATAACTGGCCTCCACAAGCACCCTGTCTCCAACATTTGGAACCACTCCCTTCACACAGCTGCAGCAAAATATAAGACATTCAGCCCACACTTGTCACTTCATAAAATATAAGATATTTTGCTCAAACTTGTAAATTTCCACAGACTTCCAGCAACAAATTATTATATTCATTCATTCATAACCCTCCACTCCCAAAGGAGCATAGGCCTTCAACAAACACATGCCAAGTCCTCCTGTCACGTGCCATCATCTCAAGTTCTTTCCATGTTCTCCTCATCATTTTCACCTCTGTTTCCAACTCTCTTCTCCATGTACTTCTTGGTCTTCCTCTGCCTCTCTTGCCCTGGGGGTTCCAGAACAAGGACTGCCTTGTAATGCTATCAACAGGTTTCCTCAGTGTGTGTCCTATCCATCGCCATCGTCTTCTTCTCATCTCTTGTTCCACTG
The DNA here is from genome assembly GCA_024509875.1 of Oreohelix idahoensis. Taxonomy (NCBI): domain Eukaryota; kingdom Metazoa; phylum Mollusca; class Gastropoda; order Stylommatophora; family Oreohelicidae; genus Oreohelix; species Oreohelix idahoensis. The sequence goes on along the minus strand of JAMPIV010019191.1, from coordinate 146,225 downwards.
GCACTTGTCCAGTTCTTGTCATCAGTTCCACATTGGTAACCTTGTCATACCATTTTAATCCCTCTATTCTACGCAAGCACCCATTTATGAAAGTCTGTAGCTTTTTGGTTGTTGTCTTTGTTGTTCTCCATGTCTCCGAGCCATACAATAGGACTGACTTCACATTTGAGTTGAAGATTCTTATTTTCGTGTTGGTTGGATCCTATTTCTCTTGATCTCCATATATTTCCCAATGCAATGAAAGCTCCTCTTGCTTTTTGTATTCTTATTTTGATATCGCTGTCTGTCCCTCCAACTTTGTCTATATTACTGCCAAGATATGTGTATGATTCTACATCTTGTATTGGCGTTTCTTCAAGTTCAACCCTGTTTTCATTACCTGCATTTATTCGCATTATTTTTGTCTTTTCCCTGTGTATTTTCAGACCCAATTGCTGTGACCTCTCATCGAGTGTTTTCAATTTGTCCTGCATCTGATTACGGTTATGGGACAGGAGAGCCAAATCATCAGCAAAATCCAGATCATCCAACTGCTTAGTCAGAGTCCACTGGATTCCATTTCTGTTGTGTGTTGTCGATGATCTCATAACCCAATCTATTGCCAGCAAGAAAAGAAATGGAGACAAGAGGCATCCCTGTCGCACTCCTGTTCTTATCCCAAATGGTTCTGTAAGCTGTCCTTCATGAAGAACTCTGCACGTCATGTCTTCATAGGTTTTCTTTATTAAATTAATGATTTTCAGGGGAACTCCATAATGCCTCAACAATTTCCAAAGTGATTCTCTGTCCACACTGTCAAATGCTTTTTCGTAGTCCACAAATCCGATGTATAGTGGTGAATTCCATTCCAGACTTTGTTCAACTATTATTCTCAAAGTGGCTATCTGGTCTGTACATGATCTGTTTTGTCGAAAACCTGCTTGTTCATCTCTCAATTTCTTGTCTATGGACTCCTTTAATCTCTCAAGGATAATCCTGTTCAATACCTTTCCTGGCACTGATAGTAACATTATTCCTCTATAATTTGTGCACTCTTGTAGATTTCCCTTCTTAGGCAACTTAACCAGATATCCTTCCTTCCATTCTGCTGGTATCTCTTCTTTTTCCCAGACTTTACCAAGTAATTTATATAACATCTCTGTAGCCGTGTCGATATCTGCTTTGATGGCCTCTGCTGGAATGCCATCAGGTCCAGACGCTTTTCCATCTCTTAGAAGCTTTATGGCTTTCTTTATTTCTTCCTTCGTTGGTCTTTCACCGTTAATTTGTAGCTCTTCTTCTGCTGGCTGGATGTCCGGCGGGTTTTGTGGAGCTGGTCTATTGAGAAGGTCCCCAAAATATTCTGTCCACCTCTTCATTTGCTCTTGTATATTGCTGAGCAGTTTCCCATTCTTATCTTTTATGAGGCAACTTGTTTGCTTGTATTTCCCTGTTAGCTTCTTTGTGCTGCTATACAGTTCTCTCATATTTCCTTTGGCTGCAGCATCTTCTGCCTCTCTTGCCAACTCCTCAATATACTTCCTCTTGTCTCTTTTGATACTTCTTTTTACTTCTTTGTTTGCTTCTGTGTACACTTCTTGAGCCTTAGCTTTGGAACTTCTGGTTTTGCTTGTGTTTAACTCTGCTTTCTTGTTTTTTCTATCTTTTATCTTATTGATGGTTTCTGTTGTTATCCATGCTTTTTGTTGTCTTTCCCTTTTCCCCAGTATTTCTTCACATGTCTCCTTCCATACCGTTTTGACCTGCTGCCAATAGTCTTCTGTATTCTCTACATCTTCCAACTGCTGGAGCACTTGGAATTTGTTGGATACTGTGACCGCAAATTTGTCTCTTGTTTCTTGATTTCTTAGCTGTCCTACATTAAACTGTTGTCTATAATTTTGCATTGTTGCATATCTCTTGAGTTTCATTTTTACTTTGGCTATCAGAAGATGGTGATCTGATGCCACATCTGCTCCTCTATATACCTTTACATCCTGCAATGATGATCTAAACTTCTTCTTTATGCATATATGATCGATCTGATTTTCTGTTCTATGGTCTGGTGATATCCATGTTGCCTTGTGTATTCTCTTATGTGGAAACATGCTTCCTCCTATAGCCAGTTGATTTGAAGCACAGAAGTTTGCGAATAGTTCTCCATTTTCATTCATTACTTCTAGCCCATGTTTTCCCATGACTTCTTCAAATCCAGTATTGACTGTACCTATCTTTGCATTCATGTCACCCATCAAAATTGTGATGTCTCTTCTTTTTACTTTATCCATAATTTCCTGTAGTTTAGTATAAAATGCTTCTTTCACAGACTCTTCTTTGTCATTAGTTGGTGCATAACATTGGATGACATTGACATGAATTTTCTTTTTTTAGCTGTTTTGAAAATAGCTGTTATTATTCTGGGTCCCACAGCTTCCCATTCAATGAGTGCTTTCTGTGCTTCTTTAGATAACATAAGAGCTACCCCTTCACTGTGGTGTGAACTTTCGTCTTCGTGTCCTGAGGACAGCACCAATTCACCTGTGATGAGTTTCTTCCTGTCTACCCCCTTCCACTTTGTTTCACACATTCCCAGAACCTCGATTTTGTATTCCCTCATTTCTGCTGCTACTTGTGCCACTTTCCCTTGTTCGTTCAATGTCCGAACATTCCAGGTGCCAAATCTGGAAGTTCTCCTAGAAGAAAGAAGGTTAGTCAGCAACACAGACTCCTTTCGGCTTTCTCTGTGTTGCATCATACGCCTCCCCGCGAGAGGACCTTCCCCTGTCTTGGATGGCTGTGTTTTATTTTCTTTATTTGACTTGTCCATATTTGTTGAAGTTTTTTGTGGTTTAAATTTTTTTTACAGGATGGGGTAACCGGCCCCATGCCCAACCCTCCTTAGTCGCCTTCTACGACATGCTTGGCAGGGGACAGTGTTACTATTCTTTGCTCCCCTTTCGGGCCCCCGGTAACACACGGGTGAAATTATTATATATTCAGCTTAAAACGTGCCATTCAAAACAGCAGCAGCAACAAAATGGATATTTTGGCTTAAAACTGTCACTTTACCAAGCTATCGCAACAAAATGTAAGATATTTGGCTTAAACATGCCACAGTTGCAGTAACAAAATTTAAGACATTCAGTCAAAACTTGTCATTTTTCACAGCTGCACAACAAAATATAAGACAATCTGCTTAAACTTATCATTTTTCACAGCTGCAGCAGTAAAATATATGGGAGCCAGTTCAAACTAATAAATACCTCTCACACACACCAAAACAAAACAACAACAACAAAAACCAAATTTGCTTTCATATTCAGCTATGATAAATACCTGCAGCTTAAAAATATAATAGTTTCACAAGACTGTAAAAAGAATACAGACTATTCTCGTAACGTGGAGAAATAGTTTTTCAAATGACTATAAAAAGAATACATAGACTATTCTCATAATGTGGAGAGTTCTGACATTGAGCACTGTTCATCATTATTCTTCAGCTTCCAACTGAGCATAGGTATCCATTCTATTCTCACCAAGCCCTCCAGCCTTGTGCCATCAGAGCATAGGTATCCATTCTATTCTCACCAAGCCCTCCAGCCTTGTGCCATCAGAGCATAGGTCTTCATTCTATTCCCACCAAGCCCTCCACTCTTGTGCCATCAGAGCATAGGTCTTCATTCTATTCTCACCAAGCCCTCCACTCTTGTGCCATCAGAGCATAAGTCTTCATTCTATTCCCACCAAGCCCTCCACTCTTGTGCCATCAGAGCATAGGTCTTCATTCTATTCCCACCAAGCCCTCCACTCTTGTGCCATCAGAGCATAGGTCTTCATTCTATTCCCACCAAGCCCTCCACTCTTGTGCCATCAGAGCAAGGTCTTCATTCTATTCCCATCAAGCCCTCCACTCTTGTGCCATCAGAGCAAGGTCTTCATTCTATTCCCACCAAGCCCTCCACTCTTGTGCCATCAGAGCAATGTCTTAATTCTATTCCCACCAAGCCCTCTAGTCTTGTGCCATCAGAGCATAAGTCTTCATTCTATTCCCACCAAGCCCTCCACTCTTGTGCCATCAGAGCATAGGTCTTCATTCTATTTCCACCAAGCCATCCAGCCTTGTGCCATCAGAGCATGGGTATCCATTCTATTCCCACCAAGCCCTCCACTCTTGTGCCATCAGAGCATAGGTCTTCATTCTATTCCCACCAAGCCATCCAGCCTTGTGCCATCAGAGCATAGGTCTTCATTCTATTCCCACCAAGCCCTCCAGCCTTGTGCCATCAGATCATAGGTCTTCATTCTATTCCCACCAAGATCTCCAGCCTTGTGCCATCAGAGCAAAGTCTTCATTCTATTCCCACCAAGCCATCCAGCCTTGTGCCATCAGAGCATAGGTCTTCATTCTATTCCCACCAAGATCTCCAGCTTTGTGCCATCAGAGCAAGGTCTTCATTCTATTCCCACCAAGCCATCCAGCCTTGTGCCATCAGAGCCCCAGGTACGCAGAACCAACACAGAACCAATCAAATTTATTTTGGTAATGAGAACGGTCAGAAGTATTATCTAAGGTGACGCAATAAGTAGCGCGTGAGCAAAATATACACTGAGTCATCGGGTTGTTTACGATATCATTGGCGGAGGTCAGAGTTAATTTATTTGCAGCAATAATATTGGTCTAAGGGCGACCCACCGCGACGCGACGTGATGAATCATAGCGTGGGTTATTGCATCAGAATTAAGACTATATAGTTAGCATCTAACTCGGTTAGCGCTCTCTGGTCTCAAAATTTTACTGCGTGAAAACAACGCCTTATCGTCTGCTCCGCGAGTTATCAGTTGCTCAGCGAGAGAAATTCGGTATTTGGGTATGTCCATAACTTATTAGCGAGTAGATAGTTACGTTAAAGTACAGTTTTCTTCTGGGAGTTAAATTAAATTTATTAGACAGAAATGCCATCAATTGCTATCGTATAATAAAACTAGAAGTTGTGCCTATAACTTTCTGTGAATAAGTAGCAGTATCTATGATTTGTGTAACGGTTTTGAGATGTTAACTGTGTGAGGATAAGTGCTAAGATAAACGGGTGCTCTGTAATATGTAATAGGAGGTCTGTGAAAACCCGCATTTTTGATTATGATAATGTGTAGTATGGTATGGTTGGGTATTTAATTGTGTGTTAATTAAGCTTGTAGTCAGGAGACCGGGGTGAAGTGAATTTTGTATTACATAGATGGTGTAGTAGCAGTTAATATTGTGTTAATTGATAGCCTTCCCGGGTCAGTCAGTGAGAAGTAGGGCCGGGGAATTCCCCGGCCTGGGGATTTTAGCTGGCGGTGAATGCAATTGTTGCGACGCCTGAGGCAAGCCTAGCACAAAAGATTCAGGTCAGCCCGTGTCTGGGGGTTTTCTACCAGACAGATATTTACGTTGATGAGGGGGAAGAGATAGGAGAAGACGGTAGAATTAGTTGACCCATGGGTAGGAATATTTGTTTATCGCTTGTGCGTAGATTTATGTAGGGGAGATGTATTAATTTAGGGGAAAGACGGGAGATGTATTAATTTAAGGTGGTTATATGTTAGGGTTGAGAATATTTTGATGTGTTGTATATTTGTTGTTATTTTTTCGTTTTACAGCATTTTCGCGGCACATAGGGAGGGTGTAAACTGCCCTACAACTTACCACAGTATTTTGCTTTCTCAGGAGTAGACGGTTCGAGACATCGCCAGAGGTGAAGAGAACTGGTGACGCGGTAATACCGGCGCCCAGTACATCTGCACCAGTAAAAGAAAGCAGTTCTCATGCAGTGAAGCACATTCTTCAGCGGGAACGGGTTTTCTAAAAATCCGGAGCTGTTAGCTCGTTATAACACACCAAATAGGCACGTGGCCTGGTGTTGTTGTTTAATACGGCCATAATAAAGCCGTTTGTCCTAAACCCGAAGAGGGGTAACTGGGCAGTTGAAAGAAGTTTCATCAGCAGTGAAGCATCTACATCCCGAGTCAAGTACCTCGTTCTTAATACCAAAGTCATCAGCTGCGGTAGTCTGGAAAGGAGAAAGGGAAATCATTCCTTTCCGAATGCTAACGAGAGGAGGGGCGTAACGGAGACGCCACTCAGCAGAAGACGGTAGTGTCAGAGAGACATTGAGCAGAAGCAGAGTAGAGAGTTAGATAGACAGACTTAGAGGACAGCCCCTGAGTTAGTACTGAAAAAGTCCGTTAGGGGATCAGTGCTTGTGGTACAGTGCTTAGCTGTGTAGGACATCATATAGTGCATTCAGATTTGTGTAGACATTTAGGTATACATCTGCAGCAGGACAGTGGGTTAGATTTAATAATAAAACTAGGATAGTTAGGAGTGGTGGCTCTTAAGTTAGAGACCCCACCAAGTAGATTTTTGTTAATCCTTAACTTTCTTCCCTGCAGGGTGAAAGAGAGGGTGAAATTGTTGGGTTATAAGTGTCTGTCATTTTAATTGTTCTGTTTCAGGTTGGGGCGACCTCGCGCGTTATTTATTTTGCTGTGTTATTGATGTTGTTGTTTAATAAACTAAAAAATGTACACTGGATCAGTTTCTCTATAACTATACTGTTCCTATATGCTTGTCTGTATAGTGTGTCTGTGGACTTTAGTGAAACCTTATCTCCTATATGGTAGTCAGAGATGGTGGGACAGTAGTTAGTACTTACATCACAAGTGGCGAGGGAGAGTCAATCTCGGTTCTCACCCTCGAAGCTATGTCTCATCTTTCCACAGTCACTGTCATTTCTCATACAAAATCTATCTTCTCAGACTTCCTCATACTAGTGTCTTGTCTATATATTCAGGCAAACTCTAACTTAAATCCACTTCGTGGCACAAAGCAAGGTCTTCATTCTATTCCCACCAAGCCCTCCACTCTTGTACCATCAGAGCAAGATCTTCATTCTATTCCCACCAAGCCCTCCAGTCTTGTGCCATCACAGCAATTCCTTTCCACTCCTACTTTATCCTTTAAAAGTGTGATTACATCTCTCTTCTCTATGTGTTTTCATCATCCTCTCCTCTTTCGCTGTATATGGAGCATGGAGCCACCACTGAAGCTAGCCTCCTTTTCAAGAAACCTGTCTCATAGCATAGGCTCCAATAGCAGTAGTTTTCGTGGAGGATGAATTCTATCAACAGCTTCAAAAGGAAATGGAAACTGCACCTAGATACAATCTTATCATAGTAATGGGAGACCTCAATGCAAAAGCTGGAACACACAATACATTTACTGAAAGAGTAATAGGGAAATGCGGCAGTGGAACAGTAAACGAGAATGGGGATAAACTAATAAGTTTCTGCAGCATTAACAACTTGGTCATTGCAGGAACGCTTTTTTCCACACACAAAAATTCACCAACTGACATGGGAATCACCAAACGGCCAGGACAGAAACCATAGACCACATTATAATCAAAAGTAGATGGAGGCATTCATTACAAGATGTGAAGGTAATAAGAGGTACTGACGAGGGAAGTGATCACCACTTAGTAGTAGCAAGACTGCAGGTGAAACTCAGAACTGTTGAACCAATTTTAACTAAGCAGAAAAGGTATGACATCATCAAACTTACCCTCTTACCAGAAAAACTTTTGTGGTTGATATAAAGAGACGATATCCAACTGCCAAGAACTAGGAAAAGACTGTGACTGATCATGTTGACCAGAAATTCAACACCTTTTCAACAATATACAAGGAAAGCAGCAAATCATGCTTGGGATTCCAGGAAAGGAAGAGACAAGATTGGGTAACACCAGAAACATTAAACACCATAGCGATGAGAAAAGAAATGAAAAGAAAGAAAATAGAAGCAAAGTCCCCCAGGTTAAAGGAAATATATAGCGAACAGTACAGTCAGCTGGACAAGGAAGTAAAACATCAAACCCAAGCCAACAAAATGAAATTCCTAGATGATCTTGCAAGGCAGGCAGAAAAGGCAGCACTGAGAAATGAACAAAGCACAGTATATAAAATAGCTAAAACCGTCAGCGGAAAATGGGGTGCAAATAATATTACGTTAGTAAGAGACAAGCAAGGAAATATCATCACCACAGCACAGGGGCAAGAAACAAGATTGACAGAGCACTTTAAAGAAACAATGAATAAAGAGCCAGCAGAGATGCAGCTGAATGTTCCTGAAGCTGAAAATGATCTAGATGTAAATAGACATTCCACAAAGGGAAGAAATCATCACAGCTATCAAAAGGCTAAAGAATGGAAAAACTCCTGGTCACGACAATTTAAATGCTGAGTTATACAAGACAGACCCTGAACTAGCAGCAGAACTATTAGAAGCACTTTTTTCACAAGTCTGGAAAACAGATACAACATCAATGGAGTGGAATAAGAGAATAATGGTCAAACTGCCCAAGAAGTGCGACCTCAGACTGCAACAACTGGAGAGGAATTACTCTCCTCTCAGTTCCCAGTAAAATACTAGGCAGGGTAATTATCCAGAGAATTTCAAATGCAGTAGACCATAAACTGAGGAAAGAATAAGCAGGATTCAGAAAGAACACAAGATGTGCAGATCATATATTCACCCTCAGGAACATTATAGAGCAGTGCTCAGACTGGCAGAGACAGGCTATACATAAGCTTTGTTGATTTTGAAAAGGCTTTTGACAGCATACACAGGGACAGTCTATAGAAAATACTGAGGGCGTATGGAATTCCCAGCTGCATTTTTTCCATCATAAAAAGCCTCTATGCTAACTTTACATGTAGTGTTGGGTTGAGCATAATAACTTTTGAAGTGAAGTCAGAAGTACGACAGGGATGCCCCTTATCACCCACTTTATTTTAACTGTCATAGACTGGGTGATGTGCCAGACAACAGAGGGTGGTCCCAGAGAAATAAGATGGACATTGTTTTCTACGCTGGACGATTTGGGACATGCAGATGACATTGAACTACTCGCACATTCACATCAACACATCCAAGAAAAAACAGATAGACTGAATAAGTTTAGCCAGCAGGTGGGTTCGAACATCAATCTAATGAAGACAGAGCTCATGACACTCAATGTGGGCAATCCTGAGCCCATAACAATAAGGAACCAGAAGCTGGAACAGACAGACACATTTACATACCTAGAATGCATAGTAACACCAGACAGTGAAACAAGCAAAAACATCAACAACAGAATGAATAAAGCGAGAACAGCCATTGCTAGTATAAACACAATCTGGATATCCTCTCAGTACAGCACAAACACCAAATTAAGGTTATATGAGAGATGTGTACTTTCTGAGCTTCTCTATGGTGCGGAATGCTGGAGAGTAACAGAGAAGGAAATGTCAAAATTTTCCTCTTTCCACACAATCTGCATAAGGAAAATTCTCTATCTTTTGGCCAAATACCATCACCAATCAAGAACTGCTTACCCGGAGCATCCAAGAGAGCATGCACACCATCATAGCTGGCAGGCGATGGAGTTGGGTTGGCCACATCCTCAGAAGAGACTTTGATGCCATCACAAGAACAGCTATGCTATGGAATGGACCCCTGAATAAAAGCGATAGAGGCCGACCAAAAACAACTTGGTGGAGAACTGTGGAGACCGAGATGCAAAGAATGAACCAGAGCTGGGGCACACTGCACTAAGGATGGCCGCCAACCGAACAAAGTGGAAGAAGTTTGTTCCTGCCCTACAAGATGCCACCTGGCATGATGGCCACTGACTGCTTTGCAGCCTGTGGCTAAGGATCAAAGAAGAAGACTGGAAACTGAACCTGGTACTTTTAGAACTAGAGGCAAATGCCATACCTTTTAGCCATTCCAACACCCAGTCCTATTGTATGCCTCAGAAACAAGGAGAACAACAAAAACAACTATAAGTTTGTTGAAGGCCTATGCTCCTTGGGGAGCTGAATGGTGATGAGTGAATGAATTCCAGAAGCTGTAAAATATGGATGTTTTTTTCTCATTACCGAAACAATATTTTAAGGTAAATTAGTATTAAAAATATATTTAAAGAGACTGCATTGTTTTATAGTTTTATATAACTCTAGATTATCCACCTGTTTATACTACCTGTTGAGAAGATTAAAATAGCATGAATATGCCCTACAAGATGGCAACTGACTGCTAGGACAGTCGGTGGCTAGGGATCAAAGAAAAGAAGAGAATGTTTACATGACAAGGTTGCCAGACCCATCGACAATCTCTTATTAGTCGCCTTTCACAACAAGCCTATGTGTTTTTTGGAACCTCCCTGTATTTTTTTTTTTTTTTAACCTTGGGGGATTCCAGAAGAAAGACTCTGCCTTGTATTGTTATCAGCTGGTTTCACCAACACATGCCCTAACCACAGACTTTTCAAGGTCTAAGAATATGATTTTCAAGGTTATGAGAATCAGGATTTATGCCGGATCCTCTGCCGTTATCTGAAAAAAATATTAATGAAAACTTACCACTAAGCTAAACATTTAATACAATACAACAACAAAATTATACTTATAATTTGCAAAAACTGACAAGAAGGCTGACCTGACTTGAAAGAAGACCTCCTCATCAACAACACCAACATTTTCATGTATTTTTGTGACAGTTCCAGTAAAGATTCTCTGCTTCTGACTGGCTATTGTTGGTGCAGCACTCTGAGCTTTGACTGTGTAGTTGACTGCTCCAACCTGAAAATAAGTTCATTTAATGAGACTTTTGTATTAAAGACGAATTAACCTGGAGATTGTTGATGTTTAACTAGAGTTGCTAATTTTGTCACTCTGTTACAACTAATGCCAAGTTGAAGAATCTTTGGCATTATCTACCTCGTGGCTCTTGGCTTTTTCCTTTAGCTTTTCTGCCATTTCAAAATTTGTTGAGTTGGAATAATAAGCTCCAGTTTATTTCCCTGGTACTCTATCCTGACCTGACATGAATTTAAATCAGGCATGTCCAACATATGGCCCGTTGGCCAGATCCCCCCCCCCCCCAAGGGACTCACTCTGGCCCTCCAATGACTGAAAAATTCCAGTTCAAGCAGAAAATAAAAATTCAGCACTCCAATCCACTTATAAAAAAGCGCAATGAAGAAATGCAATAGTTTGCTGATCCATTTGGAGTTGATCCAATTCATGCTTCAGACTTGGTTCAGAAAGAACTTATTGATATTCAAAATAATAATGACCTGAAGAAAGTGTTTAATCAGCATGACATTCTGACATTTTACAGCAAATGTATTTCCCTAGAAACATATCCCACTCTTTCTAGACACACCTTTTTTTTTGGGGGGAGGCACTTATTCTTGTGAACAACTTTTCTCAAGAATGAAAAACATCAAATCAAATTCAAGATCAGCACTGACAGATGAACATCTATTTAGAATTCTTCAAGTCACCACATCAACTGTTCATGCTGACACTGACAACAGGTGCAAGAAAAGACGGTACCAGATGTCTCATTAAAATGATCATGTCTAGTCAGAGAGACTTTTTAATCAGATTCAATATCAGTAAGTGCATTTTTAATACAGACATTATACAGCTAAATTAAAATAATTGGTATTTTAATTTATCAAAATGTTAAAGCATACAAATAAATGCTTCTCTACTTCACTGTTTAAATTGTTACGAGTTATATCTTAGTCTTAAATGGTTACGTGAGTGTATCAACATTTTTATTTAAAGTCTGGCCCCCGGGGACCGCCAAAACTGGCAATGTGGCCTACTGCTTTAAACTGTTGGACACCCCTGATTTAAATGATCATAACATCTAGTCTCAAGCTAGCAGAAAGAAGTCAATGGCATACTTTACATTTCCCGCTATGATTGGAGGCTCTCCAAATATACAGAGCTAAAATATTGTGCTCTGGTTCTGAGCTTTCCCAAGGAATTGTCCTATGCAGAGCCACTTCCCAGCTTCCCCTGCTTATCATGGTTTCATTGTGAAAATTTCCCACTTGCCACAACCAGGTAAAAGCCAGAGGTAAGTCTGGAGCTCAAGTGATTCTCCCAAGCTTAAGTTTGCAATGCTGGGTTATCAACATGCTTAACTACAGGGGGAACCGTAATGTGGGCCACTCTTAACCTGCGATAAATCATCATTTTAAAAATATCTTACTTACATATAAATATGTTAATACCAGTGAAACTGATTCTGCCATTGGGAAGTGAAGTGTTATAGACCTCACTATACTAGGCCTGAGCCTTATGAGGTAAGGTGACGGGTTCATGTCCTCACTGCCTTTGCCTTCCCCAACTCAAGAAAAGTTCAGGCACACATTTACCACTGGATAGACTGCAGCATTACACTATGAAGTTCAAACCCAGTAATTCAGCCTCAAGAACAAGCATTCTAACCACTCTGCCACTCGATGCTTCTTTTATCATAAGTATAATTGTGTCTTTACCTGCGATGTCAGGTTGATTAGGGGTTGTCTTCCCTTGTTTATTCATTCATTGTGTTTGACCTTTAGGGTCAAAGGTAGACAGTTCGGGCGTAGGCCGATGGGCAGGTTTTTTTTAAGCGGGAGTTGAGTTATACTTCCGGCAAGCCGTGAAGGGTCCTGTTTTTCTGAAGGGACCAAGAGTCCATTGTGTTTTTCGGGGAGAATCTTCGAAGTGACTGCTATGGCAGTTTTCCCCAGTGAATCTCTGTGCGTTGGAATGACAGCAGAGTTCCTTGTTTAGTTCTGTGGATTCGGTTACAGGTAATACCGACTTTTTCCATTACTATGCTTTCGGTGGCAGAACATGTTAGAAGATTGCCTAGTCTGTGAACTGCAGCTCACCGATCCGCCATTACAGAACTTATATTTTGTGCTCGAGGTAGCCATCCAAGACTGTTAGTCTTTATATTGTCCAGAAATCCAGTGACGAAGATATATTGTGGGAACCGCAGATTGGCGGGATTTATGTCTACAATAAGCATTACTGCAGGGTTGATGGTAACCTATTTAACAGAAGTACACAGCCGACGTCAGAACGAGGCCTGTGTTTTCGGCTATTATACTACAGCCTGATAATGTGCAATTGGCGGGGAATGCCAAGTTGCACCTATGTGTCAAAGTGACTAAGGCATCTGACGCGTTTAGTCAGAGATGCCAAGGGCGACGCTACGAACTGTCATTATTGAAGAACTTTGCTATTGACCATGCACGTCTATTCCGATGTTTACCTTTTTGAATGCCAAATGTATACCTATCGATTTCCGGTCAGCATGACCTTGTTACACTGACTGTTCCTGTTGATACCATGTGTGTTCTCGTCATTAAATGTTTTGAAACATGCCTGCAGTGTCCAAGCATCCTTGATTACTGCATGTGAGAGTATGGGTTGCAGGGTCTACATCTATACGAGCCTAAACACATTCGCGCCTTCATTCGCACCCACACTCAGTTCATCATACGCTCGCACTACACACCTAACAACAAGTATACTGTCTTGGGCCAGTGATCACCTCAACAAGAGAGAAACAGACGGTTACATTTCTGGTGGACCAGTTACGTGGGCTCTTCTGATACATTTCTTGTCGCCAATGTGGCCTAGAAACTTACATTTCTGATGGACCAGATCTGTGGGTTTAAAAAGAACAGAGCGAGCATTTAACATTATTGTTGACATTAATGGATCCAGAAATTTACATTTCTGGTTGGCTGTTACATGTATGATGTCTCCAGTTTTGTCCAGAAAGTTACAAGAAGGACAAGTACACATTACATTTCTGATCTGTGGGTCTAAGCTACACACTGGACAGCCGTAACACACAGCGCTAATTCTACACTTGCAAGTTTTGGCTACAACAGGACAGAAATAGGTCATCAGCTGTTGACCCAGATAAACAGTACGAGCATTTATGTTATAATGCTACATAAACCACGACATGACAAGTACTGAAGTTAACATCTAGGCATTTGCTACGTGGACCATAGCTGCATAGAAGGCGGGTTCCTATTGTGAACAGTACTGCTGGTTGTTACACGTTTCAGTCAACAACAGACTTTTCTATGTGCGAGCATTCAAGCTACATTGTTCGAGGTCAAGTGTTTGTAAACAGTACGTGGAAATTGTAAACATTCAATGTGCAAGTCCTAAGTCGAGAAGGTCATAGTAACTTTTGTTCGTGAATACCACTTTATGCTATAGTGGATTTGACATTCAGTGCGCGTTTGACATTTTGTTTCTGTGTTCGCAAGGAGCAAGAAATTTATTTTAGTTTCAGCTGTGACTGAACTTGTTCTGCAACACATTGAAATTGATTGCTATATGTTTATGTTATTTCTACTGTTTTTGTGTATTTTTCTGCGGGTTTTCGGTTGGTGGGTCTTACAGTAAATATGCCACATTAATCGAGGGTTACTGTAAGCGTTCTGTAGGTGCAAATTTTCTTAATTTGAAAATTTGCTAGTGACAATTGGTCGCTATTGATGTTAGCTGTGATGTAACTGTACTTAACGTTGTTTTTGTAATATTTTTGTCTGTTTTTCAGTTTTGATTTTCGATTTGTTTTGTTTGTATTCTGTAGGTCTCTCCTTTCTTTTGTGTATTTCTCTACACATTTTTGGTTAAAACAGTGTTGCCATTTGTATTGTTTTGTATCTTTGTCTTTGTATTTTTTTTTGTTTGTACTACATTACTGTCATGCACAGTCTACATACATATACTTGGTCATGTATTGGTATTATTATTGATAAGGTAGACTCTTCATATAGAGTTTGTTAATAAAATATTTTTATATAAGATATTTATACAAGTTCTTTGATAAAAGACTTGTTATCTACAAAGATTGAGACAAGGTGAAATACATATTCAAGTTCTTTATAAAAAAGACTTGTGCCCATAGTGAGTGGGATATAAGGGAATTGTTTTCCACAGGTACTCAAGTGATTTTTTGGTTACATTATAAACAAGAGGACCATACAAGGTCTTTGTCTAAGACTAAGAGAGTGAAATAAAGTGAAGTGAGTATACAAGTCTATCATTTCAGACTTGTCTCCCATTAAAGTGGGATAATTTAATTTATTTACTTCTGCAAGTTACTGATCTCATTAGACAAGATGTCTACATTAGATTACTTTATTACACAAGGGAAAGCCCTTGATAAAACTGGTCAACAGTTAGAAGAATGGGCTGTTGCTCAGTATGACAAAGCATTAGCTGCTGAAGAGAGAAAAGCTGCCAGAGAAGCTGATATTGCTGCTGAACAAAAGAAATTGCAGATGCAGGTGGAGGAAAGGAGATTTGAAGCTGAACAAAAGAGATTAGACAAAGAAGCTGAACAAAAGAGATTAGACAAAGAAGCTGAACAAAAGAGATTAGACAAAGAAGCTGAACAAAAGAGATTAGACAAAGAAGCTGCTGCGGAACAAAAGAGATTAGACAAAGAAGCTGAACAAAAGAGATTAGACAAAGAAGCTGCTGCAGAGGAGAGGAAAGCTCAAGCTGCTGCTGAAATTAGAAAAATGGAACATGAGGAAAGAAAACAGAAGATGGAACTTGATGAAAGAAAACAGAAGATGGAACTTGATGAAAGACTCGCAACTTTGGAGTTAGAGAAATTGAAATTGGCGAGTACGGGTGCTCAGCAAACAACTTCGAGTACGACAAAGGAGTTTGTTAGTAGGATTAAATTGCCTCATTTCAATCCTTTAAAGGATGACGTAGCAGATTATCTAGATAGATTCCAATTTTTGTGCGATACGCATAACATAAAAAAGGAAAAATATGTTGAACAACTGATGCCATTTTTTACAGGTGACACAGTGACTACTCTTATGACAATAGTCGAACATGAGAGGACTAATTATGATGTTGTCAGGGCAGCATTGCTAAAAAAATACCAACTAAAAGAAGAAGACTATCGTCTTCGTTTTAGGACAATGTTGCCAGAAAATGGAGTAGATTTCTCTGATTTTGTTACAAAGATACGTCGTACATTTACACGATGGGTTGAGTTGTCTCAGACTGAGAAAACATATGAAGGTCTAATGGACTTATTATTGCGAGATAAGGTTTTGTCATCTGTTAATGATTCTTTTCTTGCATTCCTTCATGAGCGTAAGCCTAAAAACTTAAAAGATATGGAGGAATACTGTTGTCAGTATGCCACCGCGCATCCCCATGCTACAGTTAGCAATTCTAAAGTGAAAGAAGGGTTGCCAGCTGCTTCGGCAACACCATATGGCCCTAATTTCAAAAAAAAAATTTCAGGGTGCTCAACAAAACTGGAATAGGGGAAGTAATCAAAATTACACCCAGAAGCGGAGTAATCCAACACATGATGGTTCTTCGTCTATGAATTGGAGACAAGATGGTAGTTCTCGTAATTTTAGTGGTAATAATTTGAGACACTTTCGCAAAGGCTATCCAAATAATAACTATTCGAACTTTCGAGGTAATCATTCTCGACGTCAAGATTATGACGATGGTGAATTTAGAAACCGGGATTCAAACCGGAATGATGATTACAATAGGCAATATGATAACAATTACAGGGGAAATGATAGTCGAAACAATTACAGGGGAAATGATAGTCGAAATAATTACAGGGGAAATGATAATCGAGGCAGACCTAGATTTAACAAGAAAAGACCTTTCCAACAGGCAAACTCTGCACAACAAGAGTTTGATGGAGCCTGTAATACAGTAAATGATAGTGGTAACTCTAGGGCTATCACTGGTTGTGCTTTCGATTTTGGGAGAGCAACTGAATGCCCCCAATGCTTAACATTGTTCGACTCATCGACTGTATCTACGCTAAGTTGTGGTCACCCTCTTCCTGCTCTACCTGCTACAGTTGCGCATGATGGGAAAGGATCTCTCATCTTACATAAAGGTCTAATAAATGATAGGATAGTCTCAGTACTTTTCGATTCGGGATGTACTACCGTCGGGGTTAGGGAGTCTCTGATAGATCCTTGCTGTGCCACTGGAAAAACAATCAAATGTATTACATTTGGTGGTACTATGGAAAGTTATCCTACTGCTATTATTAGGATTGACACTCCTTTCTTCACAGGAGATGTCCATGCATGTCTTCTTCCTAATCCTATTGCGGATCTTATAATCGGTCGTATTCATGGGATTAAGGAATGCACCCCGCAACAAATTTCTAGTTGGGAAGAAAAAAACATTCAAACGGTCAATGCAGTGGTGACAAGAGCTCAAGCTCTTAATCCCCCAACTTCATCTGATAATAGTGATGAAGTTGATAGCCAAGACGAGCACTTGGTAATTTCCCATGACTCGTTTGTTAAACGTCAAGAAGAGGATCCTTCTTTGAGGAAATTCTTCCTTCTTGCAAAGAAAGGGGATCCCAATCAAAATACGAATCACAAATCGTATATCACTATGAAGAATGGTATATTGGTACGAATGGTACAACACTCGGACAAGTCTATGCACTCGCAAATTCTTGTGCCCAAGTGTATGAGAGCCTTAATTCTTCAGCATGCACACGATTCTCAGTGTGCTGGACACATGGGTTTTTCCAGAACTAAAACTAGAGTCCTTGCGTCCTTCTTTTGGCCATTCGTGAATAAAGACATCCGAATTTATTGCCGATCTTGCAAAATTTGTCAAGAGGTCAAGTCTAGAGGTCCGAGACATGCTGCTCCTATTCAGGCTGCAGATATTCCGATTCGGCCGTTTCAGAAAATGGCTATAGACATCATTGGTCCGTTCAAGATTAAGTCAGCCAGAGGACACCAATTTATCCTCACTTGCGTGGACATGTGCACGCGTTGGCCAGAGGCTATTCCTCTGAAGAGCATATCAACTGTCGATATCGCTGATGCTCTTTGGCTCATATTTTCTCGTCTGGGATTCCCCGGAGAAATACTGTCGGATCACGGCACTCAGTTAATTTTTCGGACGTTATGTCTCAGGTAATGGCTACGCTAGACATTAAAAGGTCTCTCAGTAGTATTTATCATCCAATGTCCAATGGATTGGTAGAACGTCTTAACAGGACACTAAAGAACTTACTTGGCAAGATAACGGAGGATCATCCTGAAGATTGGGACAGGGTTTTACCTGCAGTCCTCTTTGCCTATAGAGAGGTTCCCAACGAGCATACAGGGTTTTCTCCTTTCGAACTTGTCTTTGGCGCGCAACCGCGCGGTCCGATGTCCTTGTTACACGATTTGATAACTTCCGATAATATTGACGATGATACACAATCGTCATATGAATATGTCATAGCTCTTAGAGAAAAGATTATCGAATCGTGCAGGTTAGCAACTTCATCTTCCGAATTGGCGAAAGAAAAAGCTAGGCGATTTGCTAATAAGAAAAAACGCCTACGTCAACTTTGTCCTGGAGACAAAGCATATGTCTTACTGCCCTCAAGAGAGAATAGACTTCTCATTTCTTGGAAAGGTCCATACACTATAGTCTCAAAAATTTCTGATGTCGACTATATTGTCGATGTGGATGGAAGGCATAAAACCTTCCATATAAATATGCTAACAGAGTTTATTGAACGTCCAGACTATTTGCAGCCTATTTTCCAGGCGACGGACGACTCTCCAGTCCAACATGGTCACATCTCATCCCTGTCCGTTATACAGGATGAGGAAACTATTTTTTCTGACGTGAACTTACCTCTTCCTGCGATTCCACTTACTTCAACGGAATCGTGGAGAGACGTTACAATCTCTTCGAACTTGTCTTTTGAGGAACAGCGTCAAGTATCCTCTACGCTACAATCATATCAGGATGTCCTTACCGACATTCCTGGACACACAGATGTCATAGAACATGACATCATACTTACTGATCGTAATCCGATCAGAGTAAGACCATACCCCAATACCTATTCATTTTCAAGCACAAGTCGAGAAAGAATTGGATGAAATGATTCAACTACAAATAATTGAACCATCCACTTCAGCTTATTCTTCGTCGATAGTTATTGTTCGAAAGAAAGACAATAACATACGTCTTTGCGTTGACTATCGCAAATTAAATCAAGTTACGAAGTTCGATGCTGAACCTATGCCGTTATTAGATGATCTACTTATTAGACTTTCTAAAGCTAAATTCTTTACTAAACTAGACTTGTCAAAAGGTTATTGGCAAGTCCCACTGACGGAACACGCCAAACCTCTCACTGCTTTTTCGACACCTAGGGGTCTGTTTCAATGGAATTTTATGCCTTTCGGGCTTATGAACGCCCCAGCGACTTTCGTGCGCATGATGCGACGAATTCTATCAGATCGTGCAGATGTCATTGCATATTTAGACGACATCTGTCTTTTCAGCGATACTTGGGAAGAACACTATTTGGGTCTAAAGGAATTGCTATCTACTCTACGTGAGCATAGTTTGACTGCTAAACCCTCTAAAGCTTTTGTTGGGTTTAGTGAAATTTCCTTCCTAGGTCATCGAGTTGGTCATGGTCTGTTGAAGACAGAGGACCAAAACATTTCAAAGATATTAAATATCTCGGTTCCGAAGACGAAAAAGCAAGTGCGTAGTCTCTTGGGATTGATACAATTCTATGGAAGATTCATTGAGAATCTGTCCTCCATTATGGCACCACTTTCAACGTTATTGAAAAAAGGTTCTCCTAATATGGTGCGTTGGTCCCAGGAATGCCAATCTTCATTGAATCAGGTTAAGGATTTGTTCTCATCTCATCCTATCTTAAGACTACCAACGATTGATAAGACTTTTGTCCTTCGTAGTGATGCCTCTTCCACTGGGATTGGAGCGGCACTAATGCAGGAATATTCAGGAACTCTGCATCCTGTAATGTATATTTCTAGGAAGCTAAATGCGGCAGAAAGGAATTACTCGGTTTTGGACCGTGAATTGTTGGCTATGGTTTGGTCCATTCTTAAGCTACAAAGGTTCCTTCTGGGCGCGCATTTCTTTATGGAAACCGACCAAAAAGCTCTTACGGCTATGCAAAGTAAGGATTTGAAGAGCTCGAGATCTACTCGTTATGCTATTGCTCTTCAGCCTTTCCATTTCACGGTGCGAGCTATCCGTGGTTCGGATAATGTGATGGCGGACATATTGTCTAGATGCCCACATGATTCCAGTTAAATCTTGTGTCCTAGTTTTTCCTGATACACTTTCAGACTTAGGTCTGTCCTTAATATCAAATGTAGTTGAGTTGATCGTTTAGACCAATTTAAACAAATTTCGCTTTGTCCATCATCAGCTGCAATGTTGACTAATACCTAGCAGTGTAATTCGATGACATTTGTATATTGTTATAAAATTTATTTAGTTAATGTTTGACCATCTGATCCCTCAGTATTGCCCAGAAAAAATTGTATGGTATCCTTAGTTTGTTGCTTAAAAAAATGTCCAGGTTTAACCATAATATGTTGTAATACAAATGTAGTTGGATGATGTTTAGATAATTTAACAAATTTCATTTTGTCCATCCATCAGTGATATGTTGCTAATATAGCAGTGTAATTCATGACATTTGTATATTGCTATAATTATATTATTTAGTAATGTTTGATATATGATTAGTATTGCCAGCAACTTAGGTTTCTTGAATGGTATCCCTTAGTTTGTTTGGCTTAAAGGAAATAGTTTCTCCTATGTTGGGAGATGATTTGTATCCTCTTCAGACGCTTTATTTATGCGTCTATTGTACCTGATATTAGGTGCATTTTTTGCATGAGCACAGAAGTGATACTGGTGCTATCTTGCTCATGGACATATTAAAAAAAAAAAAAAATTTCATTTTTTTTTTACAGGGGGGTGGTAGTAATGTTGCTGTCATTTTCGACGGAGTCATCTGTCAAGTTATTTGCCTATGTTTTATCATAAGTATAATTGTGTCTTTACCTGCGATGTCAGGTTGATTAGGGGTTGTCTTCCCTTGTTTATTCATTCATTGTGTTTGACCTTTAGGGTCAAAGGTAGACAGTTCGGGCGTAGGCCGATGGGCAGGTTTTTTTTAAGCGGGAGTGAGTTAGACTTCCGGCAAGCCGTGAAGGGTCCTGTTTTTCTGAAGGGACCAAGAGTCCATTGTGTTTTTCGGGGAGAATCTTCGAAGTGACTGCTATGGCAGTTTTCCCCAGTGAATCTCTGTGCGTTGGAATGACAGCAGAGTTCCTTGTTTAGTTCTGTGGATTCGGTTACAGGTAATACCGACTTTTTCCATTACTATGCTTTCGGTGGCAGAACATGTTAGAAGATTGCCTAGTCTGTGAACTGCAGCTCACCGATCCGCCATTACAGAACTTATATTTTGTGCTCGAGGTAGCCATCCAAGACTGTTAGTCTTTATATTGTCCAGAAATCCAGTGACGAAGATATATTGTGGGAACCGCAGATTGGCGGGATTTATGTCTACAATAAGCATTACTGCAGGGTTGATGGTAACCTATTTAACAGAAGTACACAGCCGACGTCAGAACGAGGCCTGTGTTTTTCGGCTATTATACTACAGCCTGATAATGTGCAATTGGCGGGGAATGCCAAGTTGCACCTATGTGTCAAAGTGACTAAGGCATCTGACGCGTTTAGTCAGAGATGCCAAGGGCGACGCTACGAACTGTCATTATTGAAGAACTTTGCTATTGACCATGCACGTCTATTCCGATGTTTACCTTTTTGAATGCCAAATGTATACCTATCGATTTCCGGTCAGCATGACCTTGTTACACTGACTGTTCCTGTTGATACCATGTGTGTTCTCGTCAATAAATGTTTTGAAACATGCCTGCAGTGTCCAAGCATCCTTGATTACTGCATGTGAGAGTATGGGTTGCAGGGTCTACATCTATACGAGCCTAAACACATTCGCGCCTTCATTCGCACCCACACTCAGTTCATCATACGCTCGCACTACACACCTAACAACAAGTATACTGTCTTGGGCCAGTGATCACCTCAACAAGAGAGAAACAGACGGTTACAGACATAATTATGGTGATGACATAATTATGTTAGGAAGTGTATTAATTCACATTCAGAAGAAATTTAGTACTGTAATGCCAGTTATTAATATTTCATTACATCATGCATGTTTCAAAAGCAATGCAATCAATCAGTTTTATGACAGCTAAGAAAATACAATTGTGTAAAAGAGTCTTCAATAACTACCTGTGCACTGGTTCCAGTCAGCGATGTTGGCAATACCAGTCCAGGCTGAGAAAGTAAAGTTGCCTGTGAGGCTTGCAAAGTTCCCTAAAACAGGAAGTATTAATTTAAATTGAAAAAAAAAAAAAAATGTAATACGTCTTACTAGGCAAAAGGACAAGAAAAACCTATGTTGCGGCCACAAGGCCTTCATCAGGGACAGACAAACAAAAAACAGAAGGGAAAGAAAGTGAGAATTAAGTGGGAAACATAAGACTAAAAAAATAAGAGAAAACACTCCCTGATGTGTGTCACATGTCGGAATTAAATCAAGTATTAATTGAAGAATAAATTTAAGAGAGCACACATTATTCAAAGTTTACACTTGCTTGCAAACACTCTGAAAAAGAAGACAACAAAATGATATATGCATCAGGTAACCTCTTGAAAGGATATCAAAGTACATTTTAAGAAACTGAAGTTCTGAGAAGCAAATCTATGCAAGCCCAAATGTTCGATAGTTGAGAGGAAAGCAAACAAATTTTAATGAAAACCAAAACAATAACTCTTTCTAGAAGTGATTGGTTGAAACTTTGTGCTGCTCTTTACACTTTTACTATAAGTCATTTTCTTTTCTCCTTCTTCATTTACTTTCATTTCTATTTCTCTCATCGCCACAGTTTCTCTTTCAATCTGGCTGGCTAAAGCCATGCTGTCAATTTGATACTCTCGTGGAGCTGACAGTCTTGGAAAGCATGCACATTCTCCTTTCATGAAGGCCTTCTTGGATGATCTGGTCTGGTTTTCCCAAATGCAGTGGCAAACAAACTAGGCAAACAGACAGACACATTATTGTGTTAAGCTAACTAAACAGCATATTTAAAAAGAAGAGAGATTCTAAGATTCAAATACTAGACATATAACTGACTGATCACAGTACTGCCATATACAGGTCAAACTGCAGACGTGCATGTTTATAGTGGCTACCAAGTTATGAATCATCACTTAAGAAATAAGTTGTATACAGAAACACATTCAGTATGCATTATCTGACAATCAGACAACTACCCATGGAACAAGATGTCAGGAGAAGATGCTGACATAGTAAAAGACACACAATTAGAAAACCAGCTCACAGCTTTACAAGCAAGTCCTTGTTCTGGAAGAGAAAAAGAGGGAGATCACAAATACACATGGAGAAGAGAACTGGAGAGACCTGAAAATGATTTTTTTAAAATACTTTTTTTTTTCTTTTTCGTACGCCCGCTAATACTCGAGGCGAAATCTCAGGTTATTTTTAATGTCTAACCTGACATTGATTTTTACGTGAGTATCCTATTTTTCTTGTACATAGACAAGTGTCCCTCGCCATTCAGGCAGATACTCGCCGTTTTCGGAGGTACCCATTAGAGCTGGGTATGCTCAGGAGCCGCCAGTCCCTGGTCGACGACACTCCTTCAAATGTTCTCGCCAGGTCTCGAGTTAATCCAGTCCAAATCCCGGTCGACGAAAAATCCTCAAATGCCGTAGCCCGGGTTTGATCCTGAATCACCCGGTCGCCAGAGCGGTGTTGTAACCACTACGCTAACGCGGCTCCTTTTTAAATACTGAAAGACCTTGAACAGATGGCACAGGACAGGAAGGGTTGGGGTGTATTTGTTGAAGGCCTATGCTTCACAGGGAATTGAAAGACAATGATTATGATGATTTATCAGACATGAAAGCTGCCCAGGGTTCTGTGTAAGGACATTTGTGGCGCAGTGGGTTCTTCTTCTTCTTCTTGCGATCGCATCTTTGATGATTACACCGTCAGACGAGTTCTCATGATGAATTCGACTGTTGTTTGAAGTTCCTCTTTAACTCCATATAGCTTTGAGTTTAGTGTTGAGTCATTCGGCCAGTATATCTTTCTTAACTGGTCATACAGAGGACAGTCCTGTAGAACATGCTCAGCAGTTTGTTCGTTTAATCCACATGTGCACAGTGGTGAAGCAGACAATCGAAGCTTGTGCATGTGTTTATTCAGTTTGTTATGCCCTGTCCTGAGTCGAAAAATAGTTATCTGTCCCTGCCGGTCGAGAGTGTGATAGTCGTCTTTGGGTTGGTTCTGTTCTCTTCTGATAGTCTGGATAGCTCTCTTTTTCTCAAAGTATGTGACTTCATTATCTTCTTGTTCACATTCTCCTCCCTTTTTGCAAGTTTATCTGCCTTTTCATTTCCGGGTACACCACAATGAGATGGTACCCACTGAAGTATGGTTCTCTTTTTGGCAGCTACCTTGTTTAGTTCATTTCTCAGATGCGGGAGTTTACCACCCTTGAGAGCTTGCAGGACAGACAGTGCATCTGTGAGGATGACTACCTGGTGGCAGTCAGAGTTGGTGTTATAAATCATATTTGCAGCTTGCTCTAGAGCTGAACCTCAGCTGTATAGTTGGAACAGAATTTACCAGTGGGAATGTGCCTAGTCTCATAGTGGTTGTCAGGATATGAGATAAAGATACCGGCACCTCCATTCCTAACAGCATTAGTTGCTGATCCATCTGTATAGGCATGTATCCATGATTGATCGGATAGCTTTCTTGGATCATACTCAATGTAGCAGTTCGTTTTTGCAGATCATTATACTCACATCCACTTGTGAGACCACTGACTGATGTATTAATTTGGAGGGCACTGCTGGCCTGCTCCCATGGTACAGGGTATAGGGTGGGCTTCAGTGGTGTTGTCTTCATGGATAGGTCTTCTTGATGCTGTCTTATAAGTCTTTTCCCCCCGATGCACAAAGCTGCTACGCTTTAGACGTCCCAATGCCAGATCATCTAGTCTTGCCTTCATTGGGTGCATTGGCATACTGTTATACTTTTCCATCTGGATCATGGTTTTTGTGTCTCTTCTATGGGACAGTGTCTGTAATCCAGCAACCTTCTGCATCTCTGTTATTGGTGTAGTTTTCATGGCTCCTGTAATGAGCCTGAGAGCTTGATTTTGCACCTTGTCCAAAGACTGCAGATGTGAGTTAGCAGCTGATGACCATGCTGCTGAGCTAAACTCTAAGTGTGGTCTTATTACTCCATTATAAATCTTCTTTAGATTTCGTTCATTTGCTCCCCAGTTGGTACCTGCTAATTTTCTGAGTATGCCTAGTCGCCTTCGGGCCTTTCCTTCTGCATTTTCAATATGCTTATTCCATGTAAGCCTTTGGTCAAATGTCACCCCAAGATAGGTGGGGTAGCTTTCTTCCTTGATCACGGTTGTCCCTAGGTGTATGTTAGCTGATTTGTCCTTGGGGGGCGAGGGAGAACAGTGTTGTGGAGGTTTTGTCTGTGTTTATTGTGATAAGCCATTTCTCTGCCCATGACACTAGCATGTCTGCTGCCCGCTGCATTCTATAATTTGCTGTGGTGACATTTTCATCAGCACACCAGAGTACTAGGTCATCTGCATATAAGGCAGCTTTAACTCCTGCAGGGAGATCTTTCACCAGGTCATTGATGTAAACAAGGAAGAGTGTTGGGGAAATTACTCCTCCTTGAGGTACCCCCCTGATGGAGCAACACTTTTCTGCTCTGCAGACCGTCAAGAGTGACTCTAGTTCTCCTGTTATGCAAGTATGACTGGATCCATTTCATCATGTTGCCTTGGATTCCACTTCTCCTAAGTTTTGCAATGAGGCCATCTTTCCACACCTTGTCAAAGGCCTGCTTGAAGTCGACCCAGATCGTTAGGACCTTTTTCTTCTCCTGGAAGGCATCTTCTATTGCTTGAGACAAGTAAGTAACTTGGTCTTCTATACTGTAGCATTCTCTAAATCCAGCTTGTTCCGGCACCAGGATCTGCTCAGACTCTAAATAACATTTCAATCTGTGGTTGACTATTCGCTCCATAGTCTTCCCAGCACAGCTTGTGAGACTGATTGGCCGGTAACTTGCAGCCTCGGTCTTACATTTCCCTTTCTTTAGTATGGGTATTGTGATGGCTTCTCTCCATACTTGGGGTACCGTTCCTTTCAACCAGCTGTGGTTGAATATCTCAAGCAGTTTTGTCTTTGCCGCTGAGCTCAGATTTACTAGCATTTCGTTGCTGATTTTGTCTGGGCCGGGTGACTTTAGAAACTTAAGCTTGGAAATAGCCTTCTGTAGTTCTCCTAGTGTGATGGGTTCCCTCATTGGGGCAGGAGTATCTGTCTGTCCCATGGTTGCCAGTATTTCTTTTCTTATCTCTCTCTGATGATCTATGTTAATGGGTAAGTTGCTTTCTGAACTGTATCTTCTAGCAAACAAGTCTGCAGCTTGTTTTCCTCTGAAAAGTTTGCCACCTTCATCCAATGTGATAGTCTGCCTAGGTGAGGAACGCTCTTCATTTAGAGACTTGACTAATCTCCAAAGTTTCCTGCCGTCTTTCTCAAGGTTCAGCGATGCCGTTTTAGTTCTCCAGCTTTTCCGTTTTTCTTCTAGCTTTGTTCTCTGAAACTCTGCTACAGCCTTTTTCCATTTGTTGTGAGTTTCAAGTGAAGGCTGAGACTCTGCGTCCTTTCTAGCCCTGTCATAGCTTCCTGACGTTCTTGGAGTGTGCTGGACCAGTATGGTATGTAGTTACGCCGGCATCCTTTGGGAATGGTTTCTTTTGCAGCTTGTAGTATGCATCTGTTGAAGTCTTTTACCACTTCATTATGTCTCTGTTCTGTACCTTGAGGGTAGACAGCAGCGTGTTCACCTGATGCCTGAATAAACCCCAGTTGGCTTTTTTGTAGTTCCATCTTGTAATGGCTGGGCCTGTACTGAGAGTTGCACTCTGGACAGTAAGAAAGATTGGGCGATGGTCGCTTCCCCCTAGTTGGTCTCCTACTTCTCTACTAATAGATCCAGCTATATCTGGTGTGGAGAAGGCAAGATCTGGTGTTGAAGTTGTGTGCCATCCTCTGGAGTAGAAGGTAGGAGTATCTGTGGCATTATTGACTAGGATTAGGGAGTGATCATCTTGCCAAGTTTCAACCTCTTCACCTCTGTGATCCAGATGGTTATAGCCCCAGCTCTGGGAGTGGCTATTAAAGTCTCCAACTGCTATAAAGTTGGTGGCTGGTACTGTATAGAGCTGAGACTCAGGGGTTTGTTGTTCGGACAGTAATAGTTCAGGAGTTCTATTTCCATCTTTGTCTACCTTTATCTGCAACAGCTGATATTCTGCTCCATCCATGAAGGTTTTCCTTTCGTGTGCAGGAATGTTATTCCTTACAAGAGTAAGTACTCCTCCTTTTCGTCTATCTTTTCTGTCGGATCTGAAGCATTGATATCCCCTTATTTTAAAGGTTTGATCTGCTTTCAAGTGAGTCTCTTGGATACAGCAAACACTGACTTGCTTCTCATACAAGATGTTTTCCAGCTCTGTCTTTTTGCTGTATCCAGCCTGCTTGCTGTTCACTCCCTCTGCATTCCAGTGCATCATGACAAGTGGCACTCTGGGTTTCTCTTTTTCTGTTTTGTTTTGGTCAGTAGTTCTCCTCCGCCGTCTGCTGACTCCACAAGACGGTCTAGAGGGTCCTCCAGTAGCTGAGGGTGGGCTCTGTCGAGGCTCAGAGCCCGGCACTGCACCTGCCTGTGGAGCTCCACAGGGCGAGCACCAGTACGAGATTTATTTGACGGTGTACTCTCCATAGAAAAAAAAAAGCGAGTTGCGTGATACTGTGGTTTCCGGTGCGCCTTCTGGCCCAGTATCTATGACTTTAGCACCTGTTCAACGGGAGAGTGGGCTCATCCCTAATCTGTTTATGTTCCCAGTAGTAGACTATTCGCAAGCAGCCTGGGGGTGTCACTGCTCTGCGCGGACCTTGTTTACCGAGGCGGCGTCCGAGCTCGTATGGTGAAAATATGGTTGCATTATCTTCAAAATAGCCCTGTCTTTCCTGCCATCCTGCAACTTTGAGTTAGGAAGTTCTGAGCTCCAGTCTCTTTCCCAGGCATTTTATCCTGGCCTGGCACGCATACAGAGGACCCCACTCTGGTTCTAAGTTAGCAGTTGGGGACAGGTGGGGTAGCACACTGTGCATTCCCCGTCATCCAGGGGGCTCTCCAACTATGCAGAGCTTGCACAATGCTGTGCTCTGGTTCTGGGCTCACCCAAGGAATCCTCACGTCCTGCACAGAGCCACTTCCAGATACCCACCACCTGCCAACCCCCCATTGTAGAAATCTCCTGCATGCGGCCATCCAGTCAAGAGCCAGTATTAAGTCTGGTGCCCAAGTGATTCCCCCCAAGCTCAGTGTGCAATTCTGGGTTCTCATCATGCTGCAACACAGGGGGGATTGTGATGCTCAGCCATCTCTCTCAACTCTGCACCGATAAATGACATCGGGGACTTAACTGTGTCTCAGTACTGGGAGGCCCCGTTTCCGGGTACACCACACACAGCCAGTTGAGGCAACGGTCGCCGTGGGCGGCAGTGGGTTCAATTCACAGGCATGAGAGGAAGTTAAGTCTACGTTGACAGAGGTGGGGGTAACCTATGGTTATCACTATGTGCGCCAGCTAGCCACAAGATGAAAAGGGTGCAGTTTCATAAGTCTACCCTTGCTGGTTTCTATGGAATTTCATGCAAGACTTCTGCCATAAATTTTTGTTGTGCGCCACGGATAACAGCCCCCTTTCAGGATCTGAACTAAACTGGCAGAGGATCTTGGAGCCTGCGGAGCCCTAAAGATGTAGTGTGCAGAACTCACCGGTGAGTGATATATGCTTTGACACCCATCAGTCCACTCCCAAATCATGGGTCAAATGATAACTGAGTCATCAGTGATTGACCCCAAGTCTACGGTGGACCAATGTGCCGAGAGACTGAATGGCTGCTGGGTAAGCAGTCGGGAACATTGGCTGTCTGGAGGGCGCGCAGGGCGGCGCCAGGCAGATGGACTCCGTTAGGACATCCCTTGCCTCTTCCCTGGTACGGTGTTTCTACCAGGGTGACTGAATTTTTCCACCATTTATTGCAAATACACCATGAGTACTTTAACTATCCAGAATCATCACGGGAGCTACGGAAATCGTGCTCTGTCTTCGATACCTGCAGCAAATGAAATGAGGAAACACAAATGCAGAGAGAGAGAGAGAGAGAGAGAGAGAGAGAGAGAGAGAGAGAGAGAGAGAGAGAGAGAGAGAGAGAGAGAGGGAGAGAGAGAGAGAGAGAGAGAGAGAGAGAGAGAGAGAGAGAGAGAGAGAGAGAGAGAGAGAGAGGTTGATGTGAGAGAGAGAGAGAGAGAGAGAGAGAGAGAGAGAGAGAGAGAGAGAGAGAGAGAGAGAGAGAGAGAGAGAGAGAGAGAGAGAGAGAGAGGGGCCGGAAAGAGAAAGTTCAGTGAGAAAGTTCAGAAAGAAAGCAGATCGCCTTTCGATGTGCGTATAGGATACTGGAATTGCCGAAGTGCCAATCAACGTGCAGCCATTATACAAACCATCATCAATATCCTCATGATCCAGGAGACAAATTTAAAAGCCAATAGTGTTATCAATTGCCCAGTCTACAGATGTTACGCAAATCCATGTGGGCCTAGCAGACGAGGGCAAGCTATATACAAGCTATGTAAAACATGAACTCCCTCATACATGGCTGGATACAAGTTCCCAAACTAGTGAGGATGCGGAATTGCAGGGGATTGCTGTGAATATATGCAGTCAGGATTGGCGAGACTACAATTTATATGCTCATGTAGACCATCTTACAGATGAGAGTAGTTGGAATTTTCTGGCAGAATTGTCTGAAGATTCTAACATAAGGTGTTTAATTACTGGCGATTTCAATGCTAGATCCAAGGAGTGGGGGAACATCACGGAAAATAGGCAAGGTATAGCTTTAAGCCAGGCATTACTTAACATGAACCTTACCATCTTGAACAATGGACGCCCAAGTAAACCTGGGGAAGCAAATGGTGTCATAGATCTGGCATTCATCTCTAGTGCTGCCACCACCATGGCACACTGAGATGTATTAGATGCATAGGAAAGTGATCATCTACCTTGCGTCATACTCATTGCAAAGGGTAGGACCACTAGACTATAACAACCCTTTACACACATTGTGTTAAAATGCCAAACAAAAGACAGCGAGAACACCTTTCACCCAACCTCCCTGGTGGGATAAGACAGCGGAGGAAGCATGGATAGAAAAGGAAAGAGCAACAAAGGAATGGCGTAATGCACAAAACAGAAGAATGATGAATGAGGGAGAAGTTGAAGGGATGAAGGAGAAAAAGCAAAGAGCTGTTAATAGATTCAAGAGCTTGGCAAGGGAGGCCAAGGATAAGGCAAGGGAGGCCAAGGATAAAGTGTGGGAGGACTTTGTGACACAGGTGGTCACGGAAAAAACCCTACGGAAATTCTGGTCTTTACATCAAAGAATGAATAGGAAAAATGCAAGCCAACCCATCCCTAATATCAAAAGCTCTACTGGACTAAGGCTGAAGATGGACGAAGAGAAGGGAAGAGCATTATTCAATCGATATGTGGAGCAGACGGATTTTTTAAATTTATTTTGTACGCCCGCTATTACTCGAGGCGAGATCTCCGGTTAATATGTCTAACATGAGACTGTCTAACTCGTCAATTTCGGGGGTACCCATTAGAGATGGGTTGGCTAAGGAGCCTTTCAGGTTATTCCAGTCCCTGGTCAACAACACTTCTTCAAATGTCTTCGCCAGGGCTTGAATTATTCCAGTCCAAATCCCGGTCGACGACACTCTTTCAAATGTACTCGCCAGGGCTCAAACCTGGATCACCTGATCGCCAGCGTAGTGTGGTAACCATTACACCAGCTCCCCGAACAGACGGATAAAGGTGACAAATGTGCCCGCCTGAAAATAAAGGACAGTGTTCTGGAAAATTGCATAAGGGACCAGATATACTTCGACCTCATCTCTGAAGAGGATGTGGTGTACACAGTGAAAACCAGCAAAAACACTGCCCGGGGTCCTGATGGTGTACAGTACCACCACATAAAACAGCTCGATGACACAGTAATTATAAATATGGTGAGTGATTTCAATACCAGCATACGGAATGCTGAGGTACCGAAAGACTGGCTACACAGTTACCTTCGGCCACTTCCTAAACCTGGCAAAGACCCCACACTGCTCAGCAGCTATCGAATTATCACACTACAGAATGGCTATGATAAATTACTTGAAAAGATAGTTGCAAGACAAGTAATGAGCCACCTCGAAAATGTACACATCCTTCCTGATACCCTGGGGCCCATGAAAACAACATGGGGTAACGCTGAAACATTTGCGTATGAAAGATTCCAGGGTAAAAGAGAAACGGTGGCTGTCGCAATTGACCTAAAGGATGCTTATAAAAGTGTGGACTTTGCAACCTTAATAAATTGTATAATGGCATGTGGTGTAAACCCTTGACTAACAAGGTGGATAGCAGCTGCCTTAATGGAGAGATTAGTTGCATTTCGCTTAGGAACATGGACATCAGAACCAATGTGAATTTGCTCGGGACTACCCCAGGGTTCTCCACTATTACCAGTGCTGTTTAACATCTACACAGCAAAAGTAGCAACCTTTCAACCAACAGGACTGGGATGAACATTAACTTTCGCAGATGACATACTCATGTACAGAACTGGCTGACAGACAGGAAATGGTCCAAGGCATACAAGAGACACTAAAGCAGTTTCTAAATGGTGTGAGGAAAGTGGATCAAAGGTCAATCCCAACAAGGCCTGTGTGATGTGATGCTCTTTGAACAACTCCATAGAGAAAGCAGACATTCTAGACATCACTTTCAATGGGCAGAACATTGAAAAGCAAGACAAGCTGAAGTATCTGGGAGTAACATTTGATCGCGGGCTATCGTTCAAGCATCATGTCGAAGTGATCATACAGAAATGCAAGCGAGGACTGGCAGCCTTAAAAACAATGGCTGCTGCGTGCTTGCAACAGAGACAACTGTTTCTCCTGTATCATCAGCTCGTTATTTCAGTAATCAAGTATGGCCTGGGAATACTCAAGATTTCAGTGTCACAATGTGAACGACTGGAATGCATTCAAAATAAAGAGATGCGACTAATTTTGGGCTGTACGTGTGATACCCCCATTGTGACAATGAGATACATGCTCGAACTGCTGTCGATTAGATCCAGATATGCGATGGCCCAGGCAAAAGCCTATATGCGGATAACCACCGACAAAAGACACCCCCTACATGAGAACGTAGCAGACATCAAATGAGCAAGGATAAAGAGGGGGATGTCATGGATAGCACAGGCAGAGGCTATGATGGGTCAGGTGACCAGGGTTGAAAATATATCCAAAGGGGAAGAGCGGAGTAAGTCAGGGGAGAACTGGATAAACTACCAGCAGGTCATCATTGGCCTTGGCAGAGAGTGCAGAACTTGGGGCAATGGAAAAGCAGAGCTTGAGATTAATCAGCTGATAAGTGGTCATGCTGGGGATGATGATGCCATTGTGTACACTGATGGGTCTGTAGTGTGTGGTGAGAAATCAGGATGGGGTTTCTCTATGAGAATAAAGGGCAGGGTCATTGCTGAACAGAGTGGAGCCTACATGACAACAACCTCCAGCATGAGAATGGAGGTAGAGGCAGTTACTGCAGCACTAAGGTGGCTGTCTGAAACTCCTTCATCCTGGGAAATTATGTCAGACTCTCAGGCCATGCTTCGGAAAGTTCAGAACGGATGGCTGCGGCAGGAATGGGACTCATCAATAGAATCCTCAAGTCTCCAAGAACTGGTGTGGATCTGCTGTTCTGGTCATGCAGGGGTATGTAGCAATGCTGACAGACTGGCCTCGAGCAATGCTGACAGACTGGCCTCGAGAGCACCCATAGTGGGAACACTGGATATGGATAAGGGAGAGATACTAAGGGCGATTAACAATCGCCTGCTAGAAAATGACACAGTACTGGATGAATCAACAATGCGGAGACTGTTGGAGTTTGGCATCAAATGTGGGACTAGCAGAGATGGATGTAAGAGAGGATGCATCCGTCATATGTACAACCAGCATGCTACAGGTATAATTAGCATTCACTCTTCGACATTTGCTGAGGGAGACTGAACACTTATGGGTTTGCCCTGAGCGCTTTGAGGTCGATTCTGATTAACAATAACATTTCTACAATGCATTAAGTATAGAAATTACCACTGTGAATGTTGCATAACATTCTTTGAAAAGAAACTGCACAGTATTCTATGGAGATCATTCACAACATTACTGTATAAGGCAATTTATGGAGAACATTCACAACATTACTGTATAAGGACATTTTATAGAAAACATTCACAACGTTGCTGTATAAGACAATTTATGGAAAATATTCATAACATTCTGTATAAAGAAATTTATGAAAAACACTCACAACATTCTGTATGAGGAACGTTATGGAAAATAATCGTATTCTAAGCAAACAATTTTTTTTTTTAAACATTCTTCTTTTCTTCTTCTTCCTCGTTCGTCCTGAAAAGGACGTTGGTTGCATTGTGTCTGTTTACACCGGAGCTGCGATATCTGCGCCTTTCGGCCGACACATCCAACTTCAGCATGGCATTTTTTGGGACCGGGTTTGCCTTCCCTCTTCGATCCCTACTCTCTCAGCCAGACTGCAGTGATGCAGCCTGTTTCCAGGACCACCACGTGGAGGTGGAGTAGGGTCTTGGTCAGCTCTGGTTCGCTGACCCTGATGCAAGTAGTCAAGCTATGGGTCGCTGACTGCATTCTCTATTGCTGCATCTTTGGGTCCCTTTTAAACATTCAAAACACTTGTATAAGAAATGCTTATGGAAAACATTCACTACATTCTGTATGAGGACATTTATGGAAAACATTCACAACATTGTGTCTGAGGAAATTTATGGAAAACATTCACAACATTGTGTATGAGTACATTTATGGAAAACATTCAGAACATTGTGTATGAGGAAATTTATGGAAAACATTCACAACATTCTGTAAGAGGAAATTTAACAATATCCAATGTAGAAAAACTGATCAATGCTCTAGGCAAGGAAAAAAAAATAATTTTCAAAGTAGGTATACTGCAAAACACTCAAGGCAATTCTGTGTTAAGAAAATATGCAAAAAACTTACTCCTCCAGCTGCCAACTGCTGTTGAGCATACGGTGTCTGACTGTAAGGGTAGGCAACATTTGCCTGTATTATTCCTGCTGCCCCCTGATTAGTAAAATCTGAAATTATACACAAGATATTGTCATACTGACTGAAAGAAAGTCTGAAATGGCACAGAAATACTAAACAAACAAAATTAATTCTGTAGTTTATATACACACACACACAAATAATAATTATAATTATATATTTTTTATCAATTGGGACTTACGCACCTTTCTCAAATTACTTATGTGCACGAATTCAAAAATGCACGAGGTTTTAATCACTGGACGATGATGTAAATGTAAACCATTACATTTAAGCTATTTCATGGTGAATTAGGGAATGTAGTGATGGTGCTAAGAAAAAGTGATGCTAAGATAACGATGGTACACCTATGGTGTAAGTGTCTCAATGATAATCATCATCTCCCTATTTATTAAATATAAAGAATGGAGACACAGCTACAGCTAGCCCCCTTGCAGAAAGTTCCGTTGTTTCTTCTTCTTCTTCTTCGTTGGTCAGCTGTTTGGAAGGTTGTTGGTGTGTATTTGTTCTCTTCTTTGCTAGTTTGTCTGCTTTGTCATTGTAATACTTTTATAACAAACTATCCTGAACTATGTCTAAACATGATTTCTAAATGACAGAACACAGACTTGTCTACCTTGTCTGGCCCACGGTGGGTTCTTGCCTGTACCAAACTGGTTGCTCATCTTGGCAATTATATTCTAATACCAATGTTTATCTGGGCAAAGAAAAGAATACAGTTATTATGGCAAAATGTCAAATTAATAATAAACGGTGGAGTTAACAATAAATGATGCAGTTAACAGAAATAAGCAGTGCACACTTTACTAGGTGAAAGGACATAGATACGGTCTATGTAATAGCTACAAGGTCTTCATCAGGGACAACCAACCAAAAAAAGTACAAAAAAGAAAGTGGGAACTAAGCTAAATGCATAAAAATATTGTAGAAAATGATAAAAAGTAGAAGTAGTCCAAAAGCAGAAACTACCATAGAGGAGTGAAGTGTTAGAGACCACCATTATGAATGATCCTTTGAGAATCAGAGGCCCAGCACTGGGTGTATATGTATTATGAACACCAAATCTAGCCAATTCTCTAACACTCCTAGAATTTTGCTCTTATTATATTATTTATTATTCCAGCTTCAAATTTTTGCAACCCTAATTTTGGTAGTGTATACCTTATGTTGTATACTTTCTGTACTTTAGTATGGAGCAGACTGCTGGAGAGTAACAGAAATGGGAATGTCCAAATTATCCTCTTTCTACACAACTTGCCTAGGGAAAATTATTTGAATTTTTTTGGCCAAATACCATCTCCAACCAGGAACTGCTTACATGGTACATGGGGGGTTTGGGATGTCAGGTATTGGTAGTACCTCTGGTGAAGGAGCTGTCATGCCCTTTTCAGGGCAGCTCGGCCACCTTTGGTCCAAACCTGGCATCCAGCTCTCACCTGTGGCTCCTCGTAGCTGTCAGCATGCGACAGCGGCCACCCCCCGGGCAACGGCTTTGACAGGCCGGCTAAACTAGGTGAGGGTAGCCGACTGGTTATAAACCTTCGGTGAGTTAGGGTCTGCCTACCCATGCATGCGAAGACCGGATTCAATAGACTGCGTGGAAGAAACCATCTATTGGTTCAACGGGCATGACGGCGATTACCAGCAACGCGCTGTGGAGCGTAAGGAGCACGGCGAGGCACGTAGAACGCCCTGGTCATCCACTGCATCCTGTGTTGTCTCCAGTCGTCTCGATAATATCTTGCCACTGGAACAGATAACTCCAGACGAGAGAGTGAGGATGACGATTAGCGCAACTCTTCCTCACTTTAATCCAATTACAGCGCAAGTCACAGCTTCAGACAGACACATGAGATCACGGCACCGATGTGTCACAACTCAAGTCTGAAGCTGTCGCCATCTTCGCTTGCGATGGGCAACTATTATTATTATTATTATTACATGGTACAGTCAAAAAGGCATGCACACCATCACTGAACTGGGTTGATCATGTCCTCAGAAGGGATCCTGACACCATCACCAGAACTATGCAATGGACCTCAGAAGGATGGCGAAAGAAAGGCAGACCAAAGACAACCTGACGGAGAACAGTGGAGGCTGATATGCAAAGCATGAATCAGAGTTGGGGTACGGAACGAAGGATGGTCACCGACTGAGCAAAATGGGAACAGTTTGTTGCTGCCCTAAAAGACGCCACTAGGCGTGATGGCCACCGACTGCTCTGTCAGTCAGGGGCTAAGGATGCAAGAAGAAGAACAAGATATATTATGTCCACACGATCTCCCAAACATCCAGCCAGCAGAAAATGAATTACAAGGCAACTGTGACACACCAAACAAAGAAGAAATAAAGAAGGCCATAAAGCTTCTAAAAGATAGAAAAGCTGTTGTTCCAGATGGTATTCTAGCAGAGGCCATCAAATTAAATATTGAGAACCCCACAGACACACTATACAGATTACTCATTAAAGTCTGGAAGGGATAGGAAATACCAGCAGTCAAAGAGAGAAGAAACTGCACTGTTTGACATAATGGCATGTTACAAAGTCAACAATATAACGTATAAACAGTATAACGTATAAACAGTTCAAGAGACAGGAGTTTGTGCACAGACATGACCACCTATGCTGACTGGCATGTGACCTGAAGCAGACGAAAACTAGCAAAAGCTGTTTTTATACTTTAAAAAATGTGAGTATAAATCATGTACAGCAATAAACAATACTAGACTTATTACCTTACTTATCAGACTAATGCAGTGGTTTACTGACTCCACTGCTCAGGCACGCACAAATCTCCATGGGGACAAAGCAATAGGTGATAAAGGTTGAATCATAGCATACAAGGACACACACCAGATTTTGCCCAAATGGGTATTGATAAGCCTGGATAAGTCGCCCAAGTCAGTACACACATAACTAAGGATCTGGAGATGCCATTTTGAGCAATAAGTTGGTATTTTGTTGCTGGTTTTTTTATAATGTGCAGCCTCAATGTTTGTCGCAATCATTTTTGAAAAGTTTGAAACAGAGTTAGGGATACGGTTAATGACTATTTTTCTGTCTCTGCATCCTAAGACTAAACCTAAATTCTAAAGATAAGCTTCTAACAGTAACCCAGTTTCCAGCTTTTTGTTTTATTTATGCAAAAAATGTTTGGCTAGAAATATAAGAACAATAACAGCAAATGCTATTCTTAACATGTACCCTCTGCCAAGCTTTTTTTCAAAATAATAATCTGACATACAAAAATTTATTAGGGCAGTTATGAATCAGGAGTTCATTTATTTATTGACATCAATTTGGGCAAAGTTTGGCGAGTCCCTGTATTCTGTGATTCAATCAGTGATAAATAGTATACACATACTAAATCTTTTCCTGTCTGTGTCAAACATGATTGCTGCAAATGACACCCACAGTAGACACAAGAAGTGATGACATTAAGATAAGGAAGTTGATGGGAACAAGACCATGTACCAGTGACATATTTCAAGAGAAAATATGGTATGGGCATTGAACACTGCCCCCTTAGTTCCTAGGGGTCTCTTATCAGACAATGAAAGAATAGGGCTATTGCTTGCTCAGGCATGTCATACATGGGCTATGTATGGTGGGCTGGCAACCTCATCATACAAAACTAATTGCTAAAGAAATCACTGCTACAAGAGAACATGAA
The DNA here is from genome assembly GCA_024509875.1 of Oreohelix idahoensis. Classification (NCBI taxonomy): domain Eukaryota; kingdom Metazoa; phylum Mollusca; class Gastropoda; order Stylommatophora; family Oreohelicidae; genus Oreohelix; species Oreohelix idahoensis. The sequence goes on along the minus strand of JAMPIV010019191.1, from coordinate 108,377 downwards.
TGCTGTGGGCAGGCTTCCTGCAAGGAGGTCAGCTGCAGTGGTTGCTCCATAAGGAGCTAAAAGGAAAATAATGATGATACAATGCATTCTAATATAAGAATGAAAACTGCCTCTCCCCACAACACTTCACAAGCAGTCAGAACAAATAAGAAAAAAAATGCTAATCTCAATGCAAAATAATTTAAAGACTACTTGAAGAGTGTCAAACTGCAAAGTACCGTATACGCTTGAGTATAAGTCGATCCGACTATAAGTCAACCCTTAGACTTCAGAACTATCCAAAATAAAAATCATCCAAAATTAAAGACTCGATTATTTTTTTTTTTTTTTTTTTTTTTTTTTTTTTTTCGTACGCCCGCTAATACTCGAGGCGAAATCTCAGGTTATTATTAATGTCTAACCTGACATTGATTTTACGTGAGTATCCCTTTTATTGTACAGAGACAGGTGTCCCTCGCCATTCAGGCAGATACTCGCCGATTTCGGAGGTACCCACTAGAGCTGGGTCGGCTCAGGAGCCGCCAATCCCTGGTCGACGACACTCCTTCAAATGTCTTCGCCAGGTCTCGAGTTAATCCAGTCCAAATCCCGGTCGACGAAAAATCCTCAAATGCCGTCGCCCGGGTTTGATCCTGAATCACCCGGTCGCCAGAGCGGTGTTGTAACCACTACGCTAGCGCGGCTCCCAGACTCGATTATAAGTTGAATGAATGTTTCATCGATTCCCTCACTGCACTGGAATTTCCTTGGCTTTAGGCAAATTATTTTTCACTTTCAGCTTAACCCTTTCCTGTTTCAAATTGCCCCATTAATATGTAAAATGCATGTGAGAATAAGGAATTAGATGGACAACGTTTTCCACACTGGAAGACCTGGAATATGCAGATGACATCGCACTACTCGCACGTTCACATCAACACATCCAAGAAAAAACAGATAGACTGAATAAGTATAGCCAGCAGGTGGGTCTGAACATCAATCTAAAGAAGACAGAGGTCATGACACTCAATGTGGGCAATCCTGAGCCCATAACAATAAGGAACCAGAAGCTGGAACAGACAGACAGATTTACAAACCTAGGATGCATAGTAACACCAGACGGCGGAACAAGCAAAGATATCAACAACAAAATGAATAAAGGGAGAACAGCCTTTGCTAGTTTAAACACAATCTGAAAGTCTTCCCAGTACAGCACAAACACCAAATTATATGAGAGCTGTGTACTTTCTGTGCTTCTCTATGGTGCAGAATGCTGGAGAATAACTTAGAGAAGGAAATGTCAAAATTGTCCTCTTTCCACACAATCTGCCTAAGGAAAATTCTCCAATCTTTTGGCTGAATACCATCACCAATCAAGAAGCAACCAAGAGGACATGCACACCATCATAGCTGGCAGACGCTGGAGTTGGGTTGGCCACGTCCTCAGAAGGGACCCCGATGCCATTACAAAAACAGCTATGCTATGGACCCCCGAATTAAAGCAAAAGAGAGACAGACCAAAAACAACTTGTCAGAGTTCCGTGGAGGCCGAGATGCAAAGAATGAACCAGAGTTGGGGCAATGTACGAAGGATGGCTGCCGACCAAACAAAGTGGAAGAAGTTTGTTGCTGTCCTACAAGACGTCACTAGGTGTGATGGCCACTGACTGCTTTGACAGTCTGCGGCTAAGGATCAAAGAAGAAGTAGATGTGAGAATAAATGAATTCAGTTTTAAAGATGACAGAAAAGAAGGACAGGATGTCAGACGGGCCTGCATGCCCAATTCTCAACTCTTTGAAAATAAAGTTCGTATTCACCCGGAAAGTCATTATTTCTGTTGTCGGTCGTTGCTGAGTATCAATGAGATCTCGGTATTTAGCACGACTTGAGTTATAAATAGATTTCCAGCTGGCCTACATTAAAGTACTTCTGTTTTTCAGAGCTTTTCAGATTTGACTGATATTATGATTTTTCATTATTTTTTTTTTTCGGGTGGTCGAATATTTGCTTTGTGATTTGAGAAATGACTTATTTGATCAGGATACTAACCGTGTGGCCGAACCATATGTGGATATTGAATAAGGGCATGATTTACACTAGTGACAATGACAGAGTTGAATCTAGTGAAAGAAGTAATGGTATTGCTGATTGATTTATGAAGGAGGCTGGTCAACAAGGCGTACTCCTGTTGAAATTTGTGACTTAACAGAAGTTCAAACATGTCTTACTTAACATATTTTGATAAAAACATTTAATGAAGCAGCAAATTTATATCCAAATGAAACTACTGTATGGCGGTAAGGGCGGGGAGCAGCACTGATTGGTTTCACAAATCTCTCTTTTTTTTTTTAACTCGAATATAAATTGGGGGTATGTTCTTTAAAGTCCAAAATGGGAAAAAATGTCTCGACTTATACTCGAGTATATACGATAGATACCTAGATACCTCTAGATATCTGACGTTCTTGCTGCAGTCTTGAACAATTTATATTCATGTCTGCCCTTTAGACTTCTATCCCAACTCTACTATCCATTCTTCAGTAATTATTCTGCTTTTGATCTTTGCTTTACTCATCCCCACATTTATTTGGTTTCTATTATTTCTACTTTTCTTAGCTTCTTTATCCGCCTTTTCATTTCCTTCTATACCATGTGAAGGTATCCAAGCTATCAGAACAGAAGATCCTCTGGAGCATAGGTAAGTATTTGCTAGTAATATTTCTTCTGCTAAATCAGGTTTACTGCATTCTCGTAAGTTTCTTATAGCTTGAATAGCTGAAAGTCAGTCTGTTAATATTGTCAATTTATGAAGAGGGCTGTTAGAGAAAATTTACAGAGCTTTCAAAATTGCAACCATCTCTACTGTGAAAATAGATGTATTTTCTGTTATGCTACATGGGAACATAAATTCCTATCCCCAAATTGTTATCATCCCCTTTAGATCCATCTGTGTATACTGTAATACTGACCTCTGATATTTCTTGAATATATTTCCTGGTTTTGTTTTTCTTCTTCTTCTTCTTCTTCGTTCGCCCTGAAAAGGACGGTGGTTGCGTTGTGTCTGTTTACAACGTAGCTGTGATATCTGCACCTTTCGGTCGACACATCCGACTTCTGCACGGCATTTTTTAGGACCGGGTTTGCCTTCCCATTTCGATCCACACTCGCTCAGCCAGCCTGCACAGCTGCAGACTGTTTCCAGGACCACCACGTGGAGGTGGAGTGCGGTCTTGACCAGCTTTGGTTCGCTGGTCCTGACGCAGGCAGTCAAGCTATGAGTCGCTGACTCGGTCTCTATTGCTGCGTCTTGAGGTCCCGGTTTTGTTTTTGATAGTTGCCATATCAGTTGTTTTATTAATTATGCATGCCAGGCGGTAGTCTGTATCTGGTTTCTTGAGCTCCCAAGGTGGTACTTGCTGCATATACTACCGTTATTAACTGATGCATTTAGGGCATCCAAGAGTACTAATTCCTCCATGCATTTCCAACCTGTCGGGTATCTACTAGTATTCATGAACCTGTTCTTAGTTGTTAATTGATAACTAGCAAATGCTGGTAAAGCTGGATGAGTCTTGTCCAACATATCAACAAGACTCTACCAGTCTATATATGTGTTTGTTCCAGTTCAGTTGCTGGTTTAGTGTCATTTCTAGGTATCTTGTGGTTTGGACTGTACTAATTTGTTGCCCTTGTAAGTTTGTGTCAATTATCTTATTTTTAACAATCTACCTTTACTGAAGACCATTCCTACTGTCTTATTTACATTTAAGTGAAATCCCCATTTATTCATCCATATATATATTTTATTTATTTGTTTTTGAAGATTATTATATAACTAGCAATAACCCATCAACATTGACTGGTTATTAATTATAGTTTGTTGTTTCTGTTACATGTATTACAGACGGTACTATCACTACTGTGGTCATTTCATTGCCGGCGACCGTCTTTAGATATTTGTAGTGAAAATTATATGGATGTATTAAATATGAAGACATGGAGTAACCTTACCTAAATGACATGTGCAGCAATGATAATGATCATTAAATTGATCAAATTGACCATAAATTGACCAAATAACTAACATTTCTTTTATGACAACATGTCTCGTAATTGTTGCCTCTGAGAAGCCATGGTCGACTTACTGCCTCTGAGAACAATGTTTGAAGTTTGACGAAACTCCAGTTCATGTACTGTTTATCAATCGTGTTGTTGGTTTCTTTCCATAATCAAACTGTTCATGCACACCTTCATTTGCGCACTTTTTTTTCTATTTTCGGGAGAGTACATATAAGGGGAAACAATACAATTATTGTCTAACTTTCAACCACAGTTGCACCCCCTTAGCTGTGGTTGAAAGTTAAAAAAAAAGTGCGCAAATGACGGTGTGCAAAATGTGACTGACCGACCGAAGTACTTACGGCAAGTATTATGGTATTGAATTTTGTTAGATTTTTCCCAGATCTCCATATAGCAACATCATCTGCGAACTGTGTCTAATTATATTTGATATCTTTAAATTCTTTTCAAATCATTTACCACTATTGTAAAACATTGAAGGGGATAAAACTGATACTTGAAAAAAAAAATGCCATTGTTGTCCATACAGTTCTGACCTGCCATTGTTAATTTGTACTGTGAAACATCTATCTTGAAGAAAGTTCCCTAAGTATCTATACATAGTACCTATAATTCCTATCTTTATTTTAAAGAGAGCACCTTCTCTCCAGCATTCACCATAGGCCCTAGCTATATCTAGGAATACTGCCACTGTTTTTTTTTCTTTCTTTTGCATTCACCGCTTCACCAGATCTTTTACAGAGATTGTCATAGAAGGACTTCTTGTTTTGTTATTCCATTTTCTGCTTTTGATTTTTGTTGATTGTTGAATTAATTGTCTTGATATTTTTTTTGGTTTTGTATTTTCCTTGCTTTATTATTGCTCTTCACCTGCGCTGTTTTATTTCATATATATAATGTGTTTGTAGCGTCTATGGTGTTTTTCTTTAACCTGTCTAAATTTCTTGTCCTTGTTGCCTTTTTGTAACTGGCTGACGAAGGGTAAAACCCAAAACATCCTGTGTTTCATGTGTACCATTAATTTGTAAAACTGATTCAAGACAGTTTCATTTGTTAATATATATTTATTTCTGGTAAATGGGAAGAATAGTAGAACAAGGTCCGCCATTTTGCCCGAACGTAATTGAAACATAACCATATCGCTTCGACACAATGTAATATACCCATTATTAACGCCAACCCGAACATCCCCGCTCTATTTCTGTTTGACCGTGAGTGCAAACTCATCGGTTTAACCTTTTGAACCCGAGGTCCCGAAATTTCGGTCCGTGCGTAAAAAATCCTCTCCCCGAGAGACCGTAATCTCGGTCTGACACACCTAGCTTAGCAAAATGGGGTGGGAATGGAAATGTGTAAAAAATAATGACGTCAGAAAGTACACATATCTTGTGGAATGTTGGACCAAGATGGCGGCGCCCACGACGTGATAATATTTTGCAATTTTTTAACTGTTTTCACAATGAAAAGGCGTGTTGAAAATCCAGGAAATAGCCATTCTAAAAGGCTAACAACGGAACAAGCTGTTGAACTTGTGCTCAATGATTCGGAGGATGATGAATTAGATTTAGATGGTGATTATTGTGAAAGTGAATTTGAAAATGAATCGAGTGACGAAACTTGTGAATCAGATTATGATCAAGCTAGTTCTAACCCTGTTCCTGGCCCCTCAGGGGATCGGGCTATGGTGCAGGGGCGTGGAAAGGGGCGTATCCCACACAATGTATCAAGTAAATTTGATACAGGTTGGTCTACCGCAAATATATTTAGACCTATGTTTACCGTAGACACAACATTTGTGGAACAGATAGGCCCTAAGAATATTCCAAATTCCATTTCTCCTGAGAGTAAAGCCACTGAATTTTTGGAACTTTTCCTCGACAGTAATTTCTGGCACAATTTGTGTGAGCAGACAAACAGACGTGCTGAGCAAGTAAAAAGCAAAAAGCCAACCAGCTACTATGCTAAAAATTATAAAGATGTAACAGTGCCAGAGGTAAAAGCATTCTTTGGACTGCGTCTTCAAATGGAGCACAGTGTGAATAAACCACGTTACGAAGATTACTGGTCCAGCTCGTCTTCGAACTTCATTTCGCAAACTCCTGGATTTCGCACTGTAATGGAACGCGATCGCTTTCTTGCTATATGGACATTTCTTCATCTTGTAGATGAAGAGGACCCTGCTCTGGATAAAGCAGATAAACTGTACAAAGTAAGGCCCATGCTGAATTTGTTGCTTCCAAGATTTCGATATTATTATTCACCCTCACAACACTTGAGTTTAGACGAGGGCATGATCCCCACTAAAAGCAGACTTGCCTTCAAACAATACATAAAATCAAAGCCCGTAAAGTGGGAAATAAAGGCTTACATGGCATGTGAAGCGAGCTCGGGCTATATTCTAAATTTGGAAATTTACACTGGAAAAACAGAGGATGTTATTCCAGAACTCGGTGTTGTTGGTAGTGTCGTCATCAGGATTTTGACTTCAGGTGATTTGGCAAACAAAAACCATATTCTTGTCATGGACAGATTTTATAACAGTGTAACTCTCTTTGACAAGTTATACAGTGATTATGGAACACTTGCAGTAGGGACAGCAATGACAAATAGGAAATATTATCCAAAAGAACTGTCAGGAAAGAAGAAAATGTGCAGGGGGCAATCAGAATTTGTCTGTTTCAATAACATTGTTTGCCTTGTATGGATGGACCAAAGACCCATCAATTTTATATCTAATTATCATAACCCAACAGAAATGGGAACTGTTAGAAGGAGAAACAAGGATGGAACAACTGTGGATGTTCAAACTCCACAACTTTGTATTGACTACAATACTTTCATGGGTGGCTGCGATGTCAACGACCAAGTTTGTCGTCTCAATAAAACGCGCCGGCATTATCGCTAGCCTCGACGGCTCATAGTGAAATTTTTCATGTGGGCATGCAATAATGCCTATATACTAATGAATAAATACAATCCCCACAATGTAACTGGAAGACGCTACAGAACATTTGGTATGTTCATGAATGAAATCTGTTTATCACTCATTGGCGATTACAGAACAGCGGCAATGAAGCTTCACAACCGTGTTGATGCACATCAGAGGCTGCAAAATGTGGGCTTGCATCATCCGCAAGTGTCTCCACAAGCTACTGGCAATAACATTTGTGTTGTGTGTGCATACAAATTCAACAAACATGTTAGTGACTTCCCAGACATGGCCTACAAAGACAGACCATTCAAAACAGTGAAGACTAAATTCTGGTGTAAATATTGTGAAAGCTATCTGTGCCTAAAGGAAGGGTCTACATGCTGGGAGGACTGGCACACTAAGCAGGAATATTGGAGATGATCAGGTTAGTCAGTTTAAGATAAAATAGTTAAAACTGACTATATTGTTGTGTCACAGTAACTAGTTTTGCTTATGTGTCTGTTTTGTGCATTTTTTGCTCAGGAGCCCAGGGGAATGGGATTTTACAGGCTGGGTGGCCAGGGTTCAAAGGGTTAAGAGGCGCCCCCCCCCCCCCCCCAACGGTGCAAGCTCAAAAAAGTGTCAGATTTTGGGTCAAGGTTAACGCGCGAGGTGCAGCAAAATTATGAGTCAAAATGATAGCAGACGTGTTCTAACACCAAAATGCAGACAGACCTAACCCTTATACCCCCCCAATAAAATCCGTTTAAAAACGAAAATGCAGACATAGACCTAACCCCCCCCCCCCCCCCCCCCCCCTCACCCAAAAAAAAATCCGTTAAAAACGAAACTGCACACATAGACCTAACCATAACCTCCCCTTCCCCACGCTACGCACCAGTGCTGCCACCCCCTCCAACCCAAACCTGCACACTCCCCCTCCCTCCGCCCACCCCTCTCTTCACACAGCCATAAAAAATTGCGCAAGTATGTAACTTCGCGTGTATATATATATATATATATATATATATATATATATATATTATATATATATATATATCATCTCGTACGTAGGCCTAACCAACGTAATTACATAGCCTACATTGTTCGTAATCATAGCCACTTGCCAAAAATAGACCAATATGGCAGCCTCCAATTCACTATGCTTCCCTTCGGCCTTATTTCCTTACCAGTTTTACAGCAGCCCTCTTATTTATTTACTTTCTTTTGAAATCCTAACTAAACTTTAATCCTAACCCTAACGACGTTGGCAATTTACTAGGATGACATCGAAGAACGCATCCCATTCTTCTTTATTTCAACCAATTATAGGTGTTATCGTTAGCCTACCGGACGATTTTGACCAAGCGAAAGCAACAAAACGCCGCTATGACAGTAGCCGGTGGTCAACAGTGCCAGACGCTGCACATAAATTTGCAAACGTAGAGGACCAAACAAATATAACTTACTCAGGATGTACACGTTTCTGCTATTATTGTGACCGTTTCCATGAAATAATGAGTATAGTGACTGAAATGGAGTTTTGAGCGAACATTGTGGGCCACGCTATTCATACAGTTAGTGTGTAGTTAATCTTCTAGTGCAGCGGTGGCCAAACTACGGCCCGCGGGCCAGATCCGGCCCGCCAACCAGTTTTGACCGGCCCGCCAACCTGTTTTGGCCGGCCTCTTATTGTTGATTGAAGCCACACTCTTCACAATGAAATAACACACAAATGTATGTTTGAAATAAATAATTACATGTTATATTACAAATTACAAAACAAATTAAAACAACAGATTCATTATTTTTTTTAAACAGTAATTTCAGTCCGAAGACTGGTAAACATGTCTTGGCAGATGTGCAGTACAGTAGTTTGCCGCTGCTTTCTGTACGTGGTTCATTATATATGTAAAACTAAATCTCAGAACGTTATTTTTTAAGGATTTTATAGGTCTGGCCCTCTGGTGTTACCCTTTACCATAATCTGGCCCTCGGCCAACCTTAGCTTGGCCACCACTGTTCTAGTGAATGTTCATGTGTGAGACTAACTCCCAAACCATTTTTATATATTGTTTAAACTTTCTCTTTCAGTTTTAAAGCATAACTTATACATATTACATTGTCATATTTTTGTTTTGTTGCGTTCTATCTGTACTGTATCATCATCACCTTTCAGCTCCCCAAGAATCATAGGTCTTCATCAACGTATCTCAAGTCTTCCTGTCATGCGCCAGTAAAACAGCACATAACAAGAACTATGGTGTGAGGATAAGGGATAAGCTGATGGGGTGCTCGTTTGGATGATGGCAAATTTTTTTTTCCCCTAACCAGCGGCACTTGGGCTTCAGCCCTTCAGCCCAATGACATGAAACAAATTTCATGGCATTGCGAGGCTGGGGAGCTTGTGGACTTTCCTTCCAACCTGGTCAGGAGCTTCGCTCCTTCCCATCCACAGAGGGTTTGTGCTCAGGAGCCGCTCGGGTTATTCCAGTCCCCTGGTCGAAGGCACTCTTTCAAATGTCTTCGCCAGGACTCGAATTAATCCAGTTCCAAGTCCCGGTCGAAGACACCCCCTCAAATGTCCTCGCCTTGGCGCGAACCTGGATCACCTGATCGCCAGCGCAGTGTGGGAACCATTACGCCCAGCGCGGCTCCCAGATGATGGCAGATAATTGGTGGATTTGGTGTAATCTCAAATATCCCTGGGCTTTCTCACTCGTTTTCACATTGTTACCACCAGGACAGTTATGCGAGACTTTACTTTGTTTATTTTGACTGTTTTGTTCGTTAATTCGTTTGTTTTTATCTTTATTGTTTGTTTGTTTCTTGAAAAGGGTAGGTCACACACATACACACAATTTTGGTTTTTATTTACTCTATTTGAATTGAGTGGAAGGGAGGAGGGGGAGAAGAAGTTACTATATTGTCTTGAATTTCTTACACTATATATCATAATTATAACTCATCCAGGGTTGAACGGGATACTTTGTTTTTAAACAAAATGTGCCATCAGCTCAATATCTTTATAATATGAAATTTTCGTGTTTTGTCATCCCCTTCATGTCTGTCTCCAGTTCTCGTCTCCGTGTGTGTTTTTGGCCTCTCTTACCCTGGGGATTCCAGAATACTTACGGCCTTGTAACGCTGTCAGTTGATTTCCTCAATGTGTGTCCTATCCATCTCCATCGTCTTCTTCTCGTATCATGTTCTACTGTCATTTGTCTGGTTTTTACCATCAGATCCACATTAGTGATCCTGTACTTTAAGTTTGTTATTTATTTTCATTCTCATATATTTTCACATAGCCTTTCTAAATTTATGATCGTAGTTTTTGGTTTGTTCCTGTGATTGACGGGAGGGTAATCCTGAAAGACACCGTCTTTCTATGGTATTATTCATGTACCAAAATGAATTCAATATCATTTTTCACTTGCATGGTCTTTCCATATCTATTTTTTGTAAATCTGTCTCTAGTTCCCTATTTCCATGTGTTCTTTCTTCTTCTTCTTCCATCCTTAGCCACCAACCGGCAAAGCAGTATGTGGCCAGTACGCCTAGTGGCGTCTTAGGGCAACAACAAATTGATCAATCTATCGCTGTTTCCACCACGCCTAGTGGCGTCTTTGTGGAACAGAAACAGACCAAACAATCTATCGTTGTTTCCGTAATCAGATTGGTTGGCAAGCAGGTGATCAGCCCACTGTGCGAAGTTTTTTACGGGATGGGGTAAACAGCCCCATGCCCAACCCTCCTTAGTCGCTTTTTACGACATGCGTGGTAGGGTGCAGTGTTACTATTCTTTGCTCCCCTTTCGGGCCCTCTATTTCTGTTACCATGGAGATTCCAGAACAACGTGTTATATGATTGTTCCACTGTTGGTTGTCTGGTTATTGCCATCAGTTCCACATTGGTGGTCATGGCATACCATTGTAATCCTTCTTTTCTGCGCAAGCACACTGTTGTGAAAGTCTGCAACCTCTTTGTTATCTTTTTTTTTTTAAACTCTGTGTTTCAGGGCCATGCATTAGGACTGGTTTGACATTTGCGTTCAAGTTATTTATGTTTGTCTACACTTGATTGTCATATATTTACAATGCAAAGATCGCCCCCTCCCTCCTTACTGTTGTATTTTTATTTTGATATTACAATCCATTCCAGCAGCTGTGTCTATATTGCTGCCAAGATATACCTTGTATGCACGTATCTACATCATGTAGGGATAGTTCACCAAGCACAGTCTGAAAGTGGGACAGTCAACATGCCAAAAAACCAGCACATACTTGCCGTTTGCCTTTTCTTGATAGCACAAACGATTAAGAAATGGCAGTGTTGTTGTTTGACTAGGGCAGTTGAGATTTTTGCAGTACATACCGTTCAAGACGCCTTGGTATTATCTACATTGTAGATGTAGGATTTTCCTGTGGCTTTTCTAGCATTCCGAAATATGCTGAGTTGGAGTCATGAGCTGCAATTTATTCCTCTGTTATTTCCCTGATAACATCAAGAGATGGACAGGAAAGAGTCTAGCAGACTGCGCCACCAAGACAAGAGACAGAAGACGTTGGGGATCCATTACAGCCAACCTTCGTTGTGGAGATGGCAACTGATGATGATGATTCTATTCAAGCTAGACTAGCATTTAAATGATCATCACATGTGGTCTCAAAATAGAAGGAAGACGCGCGGTAAACTGTGTATTCCTCCCCTTCCATGGGGGCTCTCCAAATATGCAGAGCTAAAATATTGTGCTCTGATTTTGGGCTTTCCCAAGGAATTTGGTTTGGTTTTTTTAACCCCGCACTTGAAAACTGATGTTTTTTGTGTGTAAGGGATACCCGGTTCTACCCCATGTGGGTTATAATTTGGGTATATAGTGTTCATCATTCCATATAGTGTATTACTTTGTTGTTTTTCGTGTGTGTTGGCTCTTCCAAGCTGTAATTTATCTGCCGTTTGTTGTGGCAATGTTTAATGTCTATGGAGCCTGTAATGTGTCTTCTTCCATGATACCATGTTGCTCTCGCCATTGACATCTTTTTATCTGCTGAGCTTTTGTTGGTTTTGGATTGGTGGTTTTTGTTTGTTTTATATTTTTTTATTTATTTAATTTTTCTACTCATATTGAATGGACTTTTTGGTTTGTTTTGTTGTTCCTTGTCATTCTAATTTGTTATAGTTGTTATATGTTGGTTCTTGTTTTGGTAATATAAAAATTTGTTATGTTGTGTAGCTCCCTGGGTAGGTTAACTTTCAATACATTTTCCAGTGACAGTGATGTCGAGTATTGGGTTCTCAAGTATTCCATTAGTGGTTTTCTGTGCTGTTCGTATTTTTTGCATGTTAACACATAATGTGCTATGGTGTTTTTCTCCAGACATGTTGCACAGTAGGGTTCCTCCACAATGAAATAGCCTGTTTCTAGTTGAAGTCTAATCAGTTTCCTGTTGCATGGAATTTTTTGGTTCTCTAGATATCTGACATGTTTGGGTTGGATCTTTTAGCAGTTTATAGGCGTGTCTGCCTTTATGGCTCTCTTTCCAGGTATCTTTCCATTCCTTTGTTATAATATTTCTAATTATAATTTTGATCTCTGTTGTGCCTAACCCTGAGTTTATGTGGTTTGGGCTGCTTCTTCCTGTTTTTGCTTCCCTGTCGGCCACCTCGTTTCCTTCTATTCCCACGTGAGAGGGTATCCATGCTAATAATACTGAGCAGCCTCTATTATTTAGGTATTTAATAAGTTGCAACATTTCTTCTGCTATGTCTGGTCGGCTACATTCATGTGGGTTTCTTGGTGCTTGAAGAGAGCCACTTCCCAGCTTCCCCTGCCTATCATGAATCCATCGTGAGATCCTCCTGCTGCAGCCTTACTTACTTAGTCGTTCCCCTTCTACCGTGAGGTGTAGAGGTTCCTGCTGCAGCCAACCAGGTAAAAACCAGAGCTATTCAAGTGATTCACCAAACTTAGTATGCGATGCTGAGTTTTCGGTATGTATCACCACAGGGGGAGGGGGTATCCCTGGAAGTGTGTGGGTGATTTCAAGAGTCCATAAAGGCGTGATTAGCCCCATAGACACAGGTTCACATCCACATCTCTATTCTGTAGCATAGTGATTAACTGGTGGTCATATAAAGATGACTCTAGATATGCTTCCATCAAAAAACGCAGTGTATCTGGCTGAACGAAAAATACTGCAAAATCATTAGTAGTTCTCAAACATGACCAGACTCACTACAAATACTCCCCGAGATCATATTCGGTAATAATAGCTGAACATACATTGCTACTTTGGGAGACTATTTCAGCCAATAAATTGAGGATTCCTCAGCAAAAGAGAGGTTGGCAAGAGCCGAAGATGGCTCTATACCGCTCCACCTACGTCCCAGTCTTGATATTTGGATGCGAGTCATGGACAATGACTACAACCCACAAAAGCAAGCTCCAAACATCAGAAATGAATTATCTGAGGAAGATGGTTGAAATAACAAGAAAAGACATGGTCCGCAGCCAGACAATACGGCAAGGCCTCAAAACCCAGCCACTGCATACCCAAGCAGAACAGTTCCCAACTACGATGGGTTGGCCATGAATGCAGAATGGAAGAAGATCGGCTACCACGACAAATATGGGAAACCAAGAGCCAGGGATCCAGACATCCATGACGATCCAGAGTTCGCTTGGAGGACAACATTAGACTATCCATGAAGGACTGAGGACTAGATAGGAACCAGGCCAGGAGGAAGACCGCCAATATAACATCATGTCGTTCTCTCTGGAAAATCTCTACACCCCAGGGCAGAAGAGGAATGACTAAGTTGTAGACATTAATACTTCAATCCAGATTAGATGAGTCGCGCGTTCTCAAAATGGTCAAATGTAATGACCTGGTGAAGGCCTTGGCCTAAATAGCAAAAAGACAGCAGTAATGGTCATCTCGAAGAAAATGATTTCTCTAGAACGTACCATTAAAGTATTTAAAACAAGTCAGTCTATTCAAATACCTTAGGCATGTCAATAACGTCACATGGACGGCGTGTCTCAGATGGGAAGAATACAATAGGCGCGACAAAAATCAGCGTTTAATAAAATGAAAAGTATTGAATGCAACAAATCTTTGTGAATGAAATAATGAAAGATAGTCCAAGTGCCTACATTGACACGTGGAATCGTGTCATGGGTAACCAGTAGACAAGCAGGAAAAATCCCCGGAGGCCACAGAAGTTGTGGTTTACAGAAGAATGTTAATAATACAACGGATAGCTAACAAAAGGAGTAACGAGGGTATCCTGGAAAAAGCCATTGCGCAAGGGAAACAATGGGGAACAGTCTATTTTATTTGGCCTTGTTATGAGAAGAGAAAAGTTGCATTTGTGACAACATGAAAGATTGATGGGCAAGGATAGGGGACAACATGAAAGATTGATGGGCAAAGATAGGGGACAACATGAAAGATTGATGGGCAAGGATAGGGGACAACAAAGAGATAAGATACTGGACAGTTTGACATCGTGACATGTAAAGAAGTCAACACATGACTGATTAACATCACTGGGGACAGGAAGTTGTGGACAGACTTGGTTACCTACACCAGTGGGCATAGTACTTGAAGACGGATGACCTGATTACGGATTTGAGACTATATGGGCTTACAGTAAGAGTAACAGGTGTAGCATTATAGGTTTAGTAGCCACCTTTTTATATACTCTACTGAATCAATTTGGCTTGAGAGACAGTCAATAATCAATCAAATCAACCAATCAATACTAAAGCTCCCCACCGTGCATATACGCCTCGTACCTTAAACCTACACACACCAAGTCCTCCTGATGGGCGCCATCAGCTCTAGGTCTTTCCATGACTTCTTGATCACTTTCATGTTCTCTTCTATGGGTGTTCTTTGGCCTGCCTCAACGTCTCTTGCCCTGGGAATTCCAGAACAAGGACTATCTCGTGGTGCTATCAACATGTTTCCTTAATGTGTATCCAATCAATCGCCAGCGTCTTCTTCTCATTTCTTATTCTGTTCTGGGGAAAAAGGACCGACAAACAAGAAAGCAAATTTAAACAAAATCATAGCCAAAAGTTCCAACGTAAAGGCTCACGAAGTGTACATAGAAGTGAACAAAGAATTATAAAGAGACAGGACATAATAAAACCACTTAGAAGAGGGGACACAACTGCTTGAAAACATGTAATAGCTGCTGAACAACCATAATGGACAGCGAAGTCTAGATTTGTTTATATTCATGAAACTTAGTTTCACTACCACGCAATCTTTGAGATGTGGATATATAGAAGAATAGGACAGGTCTCGCTGAAAGAGAAGAAAACAAATAAAGAGGTCATAGAAAACCTAGGAATGAAAAGAGAATTAATGAAAGATATCAAAATTAGATCTAAAATATTTTGGCCTTGTAAAAAGACATAAAACCTTACTGAAGACCATAACAGAAGGCAGAGTTGAAGGCAAACGTGCAAGATGAAGACAGTGCTATAAGTGGAAAGATAAAATCAAGAGATAGTCAGGAAAGAGTCTATCAGAGTGCACCATCAAGACAAAAGACAGGAGACGTTGGAGATTCATTGCAGCCGACCTTTGATGTGAAGATGGCACCTGATGATGATGATCTTGGCTGAACGGATAAAACCAGGATGAAATATTGGAAATTACGAATCAAACACAGCATTGACTAACAGAAACAACAACACGAAGATGACACGTTGGGGCTAAGACACAAATAATTACCTTGTCGCTCCTTATGGAGCAAGGAACCTCCATTGCAGCTGGCTACATTGCAGGAACCCTGCATCAAACCATTTATATGTGGTTTTATATGATCAGGTTGCCAGCTCATGCACCACCTCATATTAGTTGGCTCTTACGGATTGCACGAGGAAGAAGTAACCATATCCTTCATTTGTCTCCCCAGAGACTCAAGAGAACTACAAGATCCAAGTGGGTGCGTCCAATTAGAGCTTATAGAGGGTTACATTGTCAGACAGGGAAACACTGGTGGCTAGATTGCCACGTATGCTTCAAAGATGCCCAACATATGTGGAACAGAGAAAGTGCATATGGCCGACATCAGTATCATTCGTGGAAAAACTAAGCGGAGATGCAAATAGCTTCAAGTTGACTACTGCTTTCTTTGAAAACATTCAAGTAGACGTCTGAGAGTGTACGATAAGAAGAAGTATGTTATAATGTTCAGATCCTGTGGAAAAGTACATTTATTTAAGATTTGTTCCAGTTTATTCGGTTCTATTTCATGTTACGTTTAATTCTAAATGCTTCGACTTTACATTCTTCTTTATCGGCTTTTAGCTTCCTATGGTGCACAGGTGAGATTAGGGGCCGTTCACAAATTACGTAACGCAAAAGAAAAGGGGGGGGGGGGGATGGGGGTTGCCGAGATGTTACGATTTGGTGCAAAAAAAGTGGGGGGGGGGGGGGGGGAATAATGTCTAAAATTGCGTTACGTAATTTGTGTACGGCCCTAGTTTTCTTTTACCTCGGAGATTCCAGATCAAACCTTGTAAATTTGTCACACCCAACATCGCTGTTCTTATCTCCCTCTTGTTTCACTTGTATTTGCTTACTTCTTTTCATCCCTTTCACCTGTGTCATCATACCCTACAGTTTTAACCATAAACTGCTCAAGCTCTAATTTATGAGTCTCTAACATTTACGATCGTCGACATTAGATTTGTGAATTTCGTTGCTAGTTGATTTTTTCAATTGCATAATTTTTAAAACAAATGATCTGAACGAGTCATTATCCCGCATTTTAATATAATTATTATTTTTCTTGCCCTTTTAAAAAAAAAATTTATGACGAATAATATCCCGTTCAACCTCTGATAGGTTATAATTAGGATATACAGTACAGTATATTGTTTTCAATTCCAAATAATATGAACAACTGCCGATACGAGAAAGTGGCATCACATTTGTCAAATCAATGTAAATAGGGATAATCACAATTGTGCTTATACGTTAAATAAATCGAAAAACAAACAAACAAACAAACAAAATCAAGAAGAAACTATGAACAAGAATATAAAGTGGAGGGGTGCAAAGGCCTGGTGGTTCCAGTTATATAACTGACTTTAACAGATATTTAACTGACTTTCATCTGTTAAAAGTCATATGCATTGTAAGAACAGTACCAGACCTTCACATTCCCAACCACTATATACTAACCTTTGTTCGTGTTAAATATTGTTTGACTATATTATGCAGTTTCCTAGGCCTGTCTACTCTTAACACCTCTTCTATATTTATAGGTAAGTTTGATGCCTGCAAATAATCTAATTCTTATTACTGGGAATTTTCACTAGATATCTGACATTTTCTTGTTGGAGCCTTGAACATCTTATATGCAGTCTTCCTTTCAGATTTTTATACCACTCTGCTTTCCATTCATCTGTTATTAAATCTTTAATTAAGATCTTAATCTCTGATTTACTCATCCCTACATTTATTAGATTTTTATCAGATCTACCTTTCTTGGCTTCTTTATCTGCCGTTTCATTTCCCTCTATGCCAACATGTGAAGGTATCCAAGCAATTAAGACTGAACATCCTCTGGAATATAAGTATGTAGTAGCCAGAAATATCTCCTCTGCTGTATCAGGTCTACTACATTCTCGTAAGTTTCTAAGTGCTTGAATTGTTGAAAGAGAGTCAGTTAAAACGGTTAGTTTTTTGGGAGGGTTATCAGATAATATTTTTAGTGCTTTTAGTATTGCCACCATCTCTGCAGTGAAAATGGATGTATTTTCCGTGATACTATATTCTTTTGCCATTTTCCATATTGGAATATATATTCCTATACCCAGTTTGCCATCCTCTCCCTTGGATCCATCTGTGTATACAGTAATGTTGTCTTTTGATATTTGTTGAATATATTTATTGGCTGTGTTTTTTTATATTTTCTGTTTTTAATATTTGGTGTATGTTTCTCATCATCGTATGTTTTTGTAGTACCTATATGTAATTCTTGTCCTTGTCACCTGTTTGTAACTGTGGCTGACGAAGGGTAAAACCCGAAATGTCCCTGGTTTTCTGTGAACCGTTAATTTGGTATATATACTTATATATATTTTAATATTTTCTATATTATTTGTTTTCTTAAGTACTTCTGCTAGGTGGTAGTCCGTGTCTGGTTTCTTGATCTCCCAGGGTGGAATCACTGGCTTGTATTCACAACTGTTATTAATTGATGTTATTAATGTATCAAGATGGACAATTTCCTCCATACACTTCCATCATGTAGGGTATCTAGTGGTATTCATTGGATTGGCCTGAGTTGTTAGTTGGCATCTAGTAAAAACTGTATGTGCTGGATAAGACTTATCTAACATAGCTCTGTTCATGTAATTTAGACTTAACTCCTTCCTCCGTAATTCTAAGGGTTCTTGCCCTATTTTATTCCGCAATGAACATGTTTCCTCTTTAATAATGTTTTTCGACTGTCATGCTGAAGTGTTGTGTTAACAATCACTGATTCTATTTAACAACAAACTGTACATATAGCATTTTAAAAAAGGGTAAATTTTAATTTAAAATATAATTCCTATTTTAGAATATAGTCTTGATTACGTATTGAGAAACGCAGCACTTTATATACTTTAAAATTAAAATTTATCAATAACTATGTAAAAAATATTCGATAGTCATGATATGAAAATCTTAATGTATAGAAACATATCTAATCCAACATTTGTATTGGTTCTTCCTTTTAGTTCTCAGTTCCGGTGGAGAAAGGTACGTGATTTAGTGACAACTAATTGTATTTCAATCAGGTTTGTATCGTTCTAATCATTTTAACATTTTATGTTTCATAAATTTGTCTGTATATAATAATGTCAAATTTAAGTGGTCCCACAGTTTAAGCCACTTACATGGAAGACTAGAAAAGATTGGCTGATGTTTAATAAGCAGTCTTACCATTTCTGTTTTTCCACATAGATCAACGGTTTTTTGGGTACTATATGTTTTCATGATTTTTTCCCCATGGAAATCTAAATTTTTCTGTAGCGAAATTATGTGCTCTTTTTTTTATTGCTGAAAACCACACTGAGAATTACACTGTTCATTCGCCCAAACCTATTTCTTCTTCTTCTTCCTCGTTCGCCTTCAGACTTCCACATTTATGACTCTAATAAAGGCAGCAGTCAACTCAAGGTTCCCGACATCTCCAAACAGTTTTTCGTTGACAGAAGTGGGTTGTTGCCATATGCTACCCCGTTCATTACCTATTTGAATGATTGATATGTGAAGTTTGCTAGATAATTCTGACTTCACACAAAGGACTAAAGCGTACCAAAACAAGAGGGCAGATCTTTTCAGTAGCCTATCGCGTTGACATACGCAAAATTAGCTGCAAATAGTTTTCGTTTTTGTAATTATTGATGAAGATATAGATACATTGGTTTTCTAAATGTTGGCTGTTGTATTAAGTGATTTTGATTAAAAATAAATGGTTGACGCCTTGTTTAAGTGCAAGTGGATGGTGCACCAAGCCATTTTGCCTGAATGGCCAGGCATATCGATATGTACAATACAGCTACCCTTAACTGAACCGCAGCCATGTTTCGAGCTTTGTCAAAAATAATGTCTGACAAACACTGAGGCTGTATTTTTTGTTTTATAAATTTGAACTAGAACGAAACATTACGTAGGCCTATCCAGCTATCATGGTGTGACCAGCATGAACTGTGTGTCCGAAGGCATAGGGCCTGTAAGGAAGGATGTCCCAGATTGCTATTGGTTGCACATGCCATTCATATGCTCTTTGCGTTATCTGCGCAAGTAATTTTCTTCTATTATGGTTAGAAGCATATGCTTTAAAGTTTGCTTCTTGTCATGGAATTTCTAAGTCGGACACACAATTTGTAAAGTGCAAAATTCTATGATATTTCTCTTGAAGCAGTTGTAAGCATAATCCTTGAGCAGTGGGATGCTTTACTTTATTTCAGTTTTACTGACAAAGTTTTATGGAGCAATTCAGAATAGGCCTAGCTAAAATAATGAACAAGATTTTTACCAATCCTACCACACAATGTATTACTCTGAGTTATGTCCTTAATAAGGGTATTATGAATTTGTCTGAGCACTGTGTGTGAAAAGAAGAGTTGAAATGAAGCAGTGTGTGCCATGTGTCACCTTTAGCCCAAATTATCCCAGATGTCTTTTTTTTAAATAGGCCCTAGGCCTAAGATTTTGATTACAGGTTTATAATGAGAAAGTTGGAGATTCATTGTTGGTTATTTTTTAATATTGTCTTGCGGTTTGTTTTTAAAATAGTCCGATTTATTGTGTATAAAAAAAGGTGGTGTTAGAATTAATGTCAGCCAACCTCTTTGTTTATGTGCGTTCCCACATGGGTTACTATATATTTTTGCACATGCGCAAAACATCGGATGTGGTTATGGTAGCTAGGCATAGTGAGTTATCATTGCAGACAAAAAAGTGATGACATGCAAAAATCTAGCCGAATAGTTACCCTTCTGGCGGTCAGCAATGTCGTTAGGGGTTAGAGTTGGATTTACATTTAGAAATGCTACGCCTAGCGCAAAAACTCTATAGACCCTAGGGTTAGAGTTTTTGTGTTAGGTTTAGCATTTCTAAATCTAAACCCAACTATAGCCTAATCCTAACCCCTAACGATGTGGCCGACTGAATTGGCTGCGGGGTAGGTATCGATTCAGGCGAAATGGACGAGGCCCACAGTGCTTTGTTTTAACTAAAAGTATACATAGGCTGCAAACTTTGCTGAAGAGTAATAATGTAGTGCAACACTGGGCATGTTTATTCTTATGCTGTTGCAGCATAGATCCAACTTGTTGTTTATGCAAAGTTTTATTTCTGTTTGGTAAGCTAATTACCTGAAATTTTAATGTCTACATAATTAATTGGTCCTGGTAAATTACCACTGATCTTGATGATCGCCCAGTATATAGGCTATTAGGCTATAGCATTTTTAATGGAACATTGTCATTCATATTCACTGATTAGTTTGACTATATCGATAATCAGATATCACTATTAGGCCTACTAATATTATTAGAATGAATTGCAGGAAAATTGTAAATGAAAGATTTTAAATTTCATTTGGTAAAACAGCAACAGTTGCACTATCATGCTGCTACCACAGGGGTATAAATTTTAATCGGCATGTATATAGTAGGTCTATAAAGAAGGTGGTCATCCTTCTCTAGTCATCTCAGTTTAATGAGCACGTAGAATGGCTGAATCCTAGAATGGTAGACAGACGTGGCAATGTTTGGTGATGTCTCATAAATGGCTAATGATACGCCAACGATGCCATTTTGAATGTTTAAAATATCATGGTTAAATCGTATTATAGGTAAAAAGGTAAAGGATCCCATTTACACGCCCATTGAGGCATATTGGGAATATGGTGTTAGGTCCATATTTCTCAACCATCTCCACACTAGGGGTGATTGTAGTGGGTTTGATGGTATTGTATGATGGTGATGTTACTAAATGTAATGTATGAGGCCAGCTGTGAAGGCTCCTGAGATAAAATGTAGTTGTGAATTGTCAGAAGGCCTTTCTTGCTACCACTACGACCTCACACTTAATTTTTTTCTTAATGAATGTGGCTACGTAAAGTGTCTAGGGTAATGATATGTAATGTGGTGTGATAGTTATAGATACACCCACAGATATTTAAGCAGAATAATAATATTGAACAAATATTATAATACACTGAACTAACTCAAGAGTGTAAAATTTTTGATAGAATTATATTACATTTATTTGTTCTGGATCAAGTTTTATGTTGACCAGAACTTGTTTTAAAAGAAGGATTTAAAATTTATGAAAGAAATGCATGGAATGTTACATAATAAATGCAAAAGTGTACATATATAAGTACTAGACTAATTAGTTTTATTAAAATGTTCTTTTAGTCATCTACTTGGGAGGATAGTTAATGTTTGTGCTGTTGGGGTGGCCTCATCACACCTGTCTATATTGACTACACAGTGTCCAGTAAATTGCAGGAATTTTATGGGGTATTAGTAACTAAAAGGCGTTGGTGAATTTCCAGCAGACCAGAGGCTCACTCATCTTGCATATTGTGTCTATCATCGAACAACTATTGAGGAATGGCCCCACTTGCGCGTCTGAGCGCCGATAAAATGATTGTCTGTGGCCAATCACTGCCTAGGTTTATTTGAATTTCAAATTTCCTACACTAAAGTCATTTCAGTCATGCTTCAGTCAAGTATGGATTTTTATCTGTTAGTCTGTCCGTCTCTACTTGCGTTTTTACAAAAATGTACTTGATTTTTGAACCAACCTTTCTCTCCCCTCCAAAATTTTGTCGTTAAAAGTTATATTTAGACACAGCTCCCACCAATGTCCCTTCGCTTCCCTACTAAGTTGATTTGAACACCTGCTTCTCAAGGTCGTGTTTTTTTGTGCAAATAGCGACACTTTTTATTCCATACAGTCTGTCGTTGATGTGAACAACACTGTCTTTTGTCATTATCTTCAATATTATCTATCCGTCTGTAAAATTAAGAACATATTAGTGCACTGCTCAGAATGGGCCATCCGGCCAGCTAATTTTTATAGTCCTAACATTAATATTACGAAAAAGTTACTTTTTAATTTTTGTAATATTCCAAACATCGGTGTTCTGCCGCTGAATTCAAATCAAAGGCTTGGTATCGCAAAAGCGACCAATAAATGACTGTGGCGTAACATATCCAAGGTCCCTTCTGTCGAGTTCCTTACTTTGTGTCAACTTGGAAACGTGACTTTTCTCCGTTTCCCCCCCAATTGCGTCTCCTTAGCCTTTCTAGTCTCACGCAATCTTTCCAGTCATATTTTTTCCTTTTTATCCGCCGTTCCCCTCCTGTCTAGCAAGTCAATTTTTATGGAGGGTGATGACCCGCGGTCTGGGCGATCATGTACTATCAGCAGCCTACGCATTATGTTTTTATCCTTACATGTTATCTTTGGAGGTATTTTACCGTTGTATCTCTGTCAATTTCACTACAGTGATGTAGTAAGCAACACGCTGGCCGCCTTAACCTTCCCAGAGTTGCTCTGGTACCCAATTGGGGCTGGGTCGACCCAGGAGCTGTTTACGGTCTAAAAAATCCCACTTCATCTGGGGATTGAACCATGGACCACTGAGCTAGGAAGCCAGTGCACTAACCACTGTGTTCCTGCAGCTAGAGTATTATAGGGCCTTCATGTAAATATGGTATTTTGTGTTTTAACGGCCTCATTGTTTATGGGGAAAAGCTTTAAATGACAATAGAGTTATGTTTAAGGTTAGCGGTTAATGTGACATGACTAAGGTATTGATAAGCAGTTAGCCAGCATGTGTACATCTGTCTACTGTTCTTCGATTCTAACCATGGTATTCCTTTATATGTGAGATCCTCAGTTGTCTGATTACTGTACTTAAAGATGAGGGAAAATTTTAATATGAAATATTTTCTGATTTCAGGGAAGCTCATTTGCTACAAATATGGTAAGAAAACTTCTGTAATAAAAGTTATATGTAATATCAGTCTAGCAGTATATTATTTAATAAGGTAGATGATACCATGGACAACCAAAAAAGAGTAATGAGGATGTCCTGAATGAAGCCAATGCGCAAAGGAAACAATTTCACAAGTTAGAAAGAAGCAATCCACTTTTTTTTGGGCATGTTTAGAGAAGAGGAAAGCTGGAATGTATCATAACAACAGACAAGATTGAAGGAAAAAGAGATAGGGGAAGACAGAGAGCAAAGACTGGACAGTTTGACATCGTGGCATGGAAAGAAGGTAACAGCAGAATTGATAAATTGTACTGCAGACCGGAAGTTGTGGAGTGACATGATCTCCTTCGCCAGTAGGCATGGTACTTGAAGATGATGATTTTAATTTGCGAGCACATTAACTCTGTTCATTTAAATTTTTGAAAAAATGTTTGTATTTTGTTCTGCTTTAGAATAATCCTGTTTTATAAATGTTTTGCCGGATTATGCTGTTGTGTGATGTTCAGTGGTACTAGGGATACTGCTATCTTTAACAGTGCTGCTAGTTCTCTTTGTTTCATGTTCTGTCCTTACTTTTCTTAAAATGTTGACCACACAGTTTTGCATTTTTTAACAATATACTCTTGTTTTGCAGCCTAAGCAGATTCAGGAAATTAAAGACTTTCTGCTGACAGCCAGAAGGAAGGATGCTAAATGTAAGAATAGATGTTGTATCCTGTCTTTTTAATGTCACTAGTGTATTGTGGGGTCCAGTATTCATGCGAGTATGTTTTGTTGTGTCCTAACTTCTTTATGCAAGTACTGTTATGGTTGTCATATCATTTTAACACATTAACTACCG
Organism: Oreohelix idahoensis; assembly: GCA_024509875.1. Classification (NCBI taxonomy): domain Eukaryota; kingdom Metazoa; phylum Mollusca; class Gastropoda; order Stylommatophora; family Oreohelicidae; genus Oreohelix; species Oreohelix idahoensis. Next base: position 84,026 of record JAMPIV010019191.1, on the reverse strand, counting down.
CAAGCCGCTGTCAGCGGCTCACAAAATAATCACATTTGGACCGCAAGCCGCTCAGAGCGCCAATCTAATTTTAGTAATAAAACGAATGAAAAATGTACTGAAACACTCTCTGATCTGGTTCGAGATTTTAAGTTGCCACCGGAAAACAAATTCCCAAAGCATGGTTGTTGTAGAACACTGGAAAATTGATATTATGTTCATATTTTTCAGCGTTTTGGGTTAGTTACCAAATCGTGTACAAACTGTTTACCGTGGCAACTAGTGATAGGACTACAACAAATGTGTGTACATCTCGTCTAACGGCTGAATAGGATAGAAACGTGTTTCAACAATTAACTGATAGATCTAGCGACGAGGACAAGAGTGAAAACGGTGTGCACATTGATTGAAGTTGTGATTTTGATAGAGATGGGGCGCAAGCAGTTATAATTGTGAAAATATTGCAAGTCCTCGGCCATCGGAGGGTCGTTAAATAGCAACAACCTCTATTAGAGTTACAACCGGTGTTTATTGTAATAGTACATTCATTTATCTTTAAAATGACGTGTAATTCATAAAAATCTGTAAACAATTACGAAAACTACAGCTTACTTTGTGCAAACACCTACAGGATGAAAATGGGAAAAAAATTTAATTCGGCCACAGTGTGTTTTTCAATTCGGTAGTTAATGTGTTAATATTTCTACTATTGTGTTGTGTCCTATCTTTATTTAAATGAGTAGGCCTACTGTTTTTTAGCTATCTTACTTTCTTCATGTGGGCACCGTTTTATTTCCTGGCATATTTAATCAGGGCAGTCGTGAATGCCTGTGCACATTCAGTATTTTAGCTTATTGACCAGCTCTGTATATTTTAATGAAATGTGTAAGCTGGCATGCTAATGTGAATTTTAAATCTGTGCACACGAGGACAGTAGTTCGTTCTTTCAAAAAATGTATTTTTAAAATTTCTTAAACGAATCGATGTTTCCTTCAGTGGACAAAGATTTGTAGCAGGAGCTACTTTTCATTATATTGTTTCAGAACTATCTTATTTACTTTCATGGTGCATTCTATAGGTGATTTTATTATAGATGGCCATTATTGTAGCCCCAATAACCCATGCATATTTTAAGTCAAATACAAGAAATTTACAATGTTGTATGTGGCTAGTATCTTTCATTCACTACTCCCTAGCTCCCCAAGGAGCATAGGTGAGCAACCTGATGCCAAATCTCCCACTTTTGTGCCTTCAGCTCAAGGTCTGTCCATGTCTTCCTCACCACATCATTTGTCTCCAGTTCATGTATTTGTCTATCTCTTCCCCCCCCCCCCCCCCCCCCACCACCACCACCACCACCACCACCACTTGCCCTGGGGATTCCATAACAAGGACTGCTGTTTTAGTAAGTAATTGCTGGCACCTCAGATTCATTCATTGTCTTGAGACTTAAGACAATGTAATCTTATAGTTCCTTGCAGCTACAATACTATCATTTGAATTGTTTGTTTTAGGTAATTATTTCCAGTTATAGTTTCTAATTTGCACTGATTTATTTCTGCTTGCTATTGTATCAGTTTTTTAATTATTTATATTTTGTTACTTTGACCAAAGGATTATTTTCAAAACTTCCAATGTCTTTCCTCTGCTTACTTATTGTATATGTTTATTAGCAAATGAATGTTTATATTTTTTGTTGTTTAACTGTCATGCCAACCTTCCCATTCACAGCCGTAAAAATCAAGAAGAACAAAGACAACGTGAAATTCAAGGTCCGTTGCAGTCGTTACTTGTACACACTTGTCATCCAGGACAGGGAAAAAGCTGAGAAGCTGAGGCAGTCCTTGCCACCTGGTAATTTTTTTTTTCTTTGGGTTTTTAAGGTCTTTTACTGCAAAACTTTTGTTTCTGTTATCAGCCTGCATTTTTGCGTTTTCTTCTTTCAGTGGTTAGTTTATCCTAATTTGGTCTTATTTGATCAGATGTGACATTTTCTGACATCAGCCTGGTATTCTTCTTATCAGTTCCCCATGGAGTATAGGCCTCAGCAAGCTCATGCTAAATTCTCTCATTCTGTGCCGTAATTTCCAGGGCTCTCACCACTTTCAGTTCTGTCTCCAATTCTCTTGTTGCTGTGATCTTTTGTCTGCACTCTACCTCTTTTACCAGGGGGATTCCAGAATGACTACCTTGTAATGCTATCAGCACATTTCCTCTGTATGTCTAGTTCATTGCTAGCATTTTGTTTTTTTGGTGGTATTCTTATAGTTAAACATTGGTAGGTTAATAAAGATACAGATACTGTTAGAGAGTACTCCATATAGTTCAGTCATCTCTTATGAAGCATGTCAAAATAGGCCACTAAAGTGAGGTTTGTGAACAGCAGGGCTAACAACCTCATCGTATAAAGCAAATTGCTGCTGCAGAAGTCTATGCTGTGATGCAGGCTTTTAATGGGGGGGGGGGGGGGGGGGTGGGTGGGGGGGTGTGTGATACTTTATGCTGTGCAGGCAACAACAAAAAATGGTGATGAATGATTATTAAAGTGTGTTGTGTAGAAAGCGTGATTCCTCTCTGTTCCTCAATACATACTATCATTAAAATCTATTATCATCTAAGTTCATTAACTGTCTCTATAACTCTACAAGTGTCCGTTTTTTCCTTAATTCTTACAGCAGTGAACACGTCGTTTTTTTTCTGCTCACGAGTTTGACAGATTCATGCTTGTTGGATGTTGGTTTTAATTACGCCCACACTGAAACAACGTAACCAACCCTTTTCAGCTCTGTTGGTTTATTCATAAGTCCATCTTCTTCTTCTTCCATTCTTAGCCATCGACCGTCAAAGCAGACAATGGCCAATCACGCCTAGTGGCGTCTTAAGGGCAACAACAAATTGATTTTATTTGCCGTTGTTTCCCATCACGCCTAGTGGCGTCTTTAGGGCAACCACAAATTAATCTTTATTTTTTGTTGTTTCCGTAATCAAAGTGACTGGCAAACAGGTGATCAGCCCATTGTGCCCTCATAAGTCCATCGTCTGGTATAAATAAGATGAAACAAATACGCCGCTGTTAATCAGACAAGTTATGCTTAGGCCCTGGGAGCTCATACATCTCGAATAATTCTATACAAGGAAATATGTCCATTGTCTACAATTTTACTACTTTCACTATCGTCGATAACTGGGTCATAGTCCACATCGAAGTAGAATTAATTATTTTCACTGTCGGAATAACACAGAAACATAGATCTAATCCTTTAAAGTTCATTGAAAATCTCTTCCGTGGTTTGAAGAACCATTTTTACACCAATTTTTTAAAAATCAACCACGCGACTTAGAAAAATGCGATCGATATCAAAACAAACTTCGAAACGGCCTCTATCCGCTGGAAACACGCAAAATCTTGTACATGCTGGACTTCCGGTGTTGCTTAGCAACGGAATAAGCAACCTGTTGCCGGGCGCTTTCAGGCGAATCGGACTGTATGATAAAATAAAATATGGGCGAATTGGACTGTATAGGGTTAACATTAAATATTATTCAGGACGTCACGGTAGAAGAGGAACAGCTAAGTAAGTCTTAATGGTACATCACATGATTTGTATGTTTCCATATGTTGCATTATTCCACCAGTCTTGATCTCTTTATGTTGTTTAGTTAGAATTTTGGGGGTTGTGGCATTGTTTTTATGTAAATATTTACTTTCATGCTTGCTGTATATTAATGGTGTGATGTTTTTTTTTTGCTTGTTTTTCAGGCCTGGCAGTTAAAGAACTGAAGTGAAATAAATAAAGATGTAATGATGTACAAATGAATGGCCTTTTTTTTTTTTAGACCTAGTTATTTGAAGTTGACAGTGGGGATATATGTACACTCAACCCCTGATGTGCGCGAGGTTCACCTACCCTAAACTCTGCTAGTGTTGGATACCATGTTATTTTTCTCTTCTCCATCACTATGAGGTTACATGGGGCCACATTGTTGTTTGAAATTATTTTTGAGGAAATTATGCAATAATGTCCTTAGTTTTTAAAGCTGCAGTGTACTTAAAAACATTACAAATCAGAACGTTGATTCCATTGCTTTACCGTTTTGCACATTTGGTCTACTTTTGAAGGGGGAAAAAAAAAATCAGTTTTGCATTTGATTTCGTGTATCAAAAAATTATGGATTCAAAAGATAGCAGGTGCAGGGGTTGAGTATACTTTAAAAAAATGGTTTTTATGTAGAGTGAGCTCATAATTGCAATCTGTTGTCAGATGAGATTCAACCAGTCACTGTCAGACATCTGTCCGTGTTTGAGCACTTGGTGTTTGTGTAGGTATAAAACAAAAGTATCAAGACACCATCATCGCCCTTTGTCATCCTTACAGAGCATAGAACAACCACTGTATCTGGTCCCCTTGCACTAAACATTGTCTTGTAGCAGTAGTTTCTGTGGCAGTATGTTTACGTGATGAGGTTGTCAGCCTCAAGCACAACCTCATATTAGTTGCCTTGTATGACAAGCCTGAGGTTGCAGTAGCTGTTTGTTTTTTTTCTCGACAGACTGCCGGGTCCCCACACGGGGCCACAACAATGCAAGTAGCAAAATAACTAGTTTTGTCTCAGAGATTGTCAGGAACCACACGCGGGCCACAACAGAATGGAAGTAGCAAAATACAACTTTCTTTATTTTTGACTAAGCAAGATAGATCACTCTCTTCTTGAAGAAAGTACAGATTAAATAGACCAGTGGTTACACACGCACAGTAATTAAAGAAATACCAGTGCTACATGAGAGGAAAACATGGGTGTGTGTTGTTTAGCCAGCTGGTTAAAGCCTTCAGTAGTACAAATGTATAGCAAGATATTTTGATCAAAAGGCAAAGGTGATGGTTTTTAACGCCCAGGTGATGTACATAACATCTTTCCTCGATGTTTAAAAGCAAAAGGTAGCCCATTGCTGTAGGAAAGTGAAGTGTTAGTGACTATTGTACTAGACTTCATCTTTATGAGCTGAGGTGACCATGCTGCCTTTGCCTTCCTTAACTCTAAGAACTTTTGGATACCCATTTGCAGCTGGGTAGGATGCAGAATGATGCTGCCTTGTTTGAAACCCAGTAAATTTGGAAAAACAAGTGCTTTACTCAGTTGAAAATTGCTTAAAAATGCAGAAAGTTAACTGGGAGATATATATACACATAAAAAAAGTCCTATTATAAACATTTGAAATATTAGTGACGTATTTACAGCAACTTTTTTTTACATGATGAGGTTGCCACTTCATATTAGTTGCTCTTTATGACATGACTGAGGAACCAGTGATCCTATTCATTCTGTCTCTTAAAGACTTGAGAGAACTACACAGAGTACCATATATTACTATTTGTATCAATTAAAATCTTGAAACTTCCTGTGGAGCATGTCCTCGGTAAAAACATGCCACATCTTCATGTCCTGTGCCATCCGTCTGCTTGTCTTTTTTTTTTCCTTTTACCATGAGGGTTCCAGAATAGGGATTGCCTTCTACTGCCATCAATATATATTATATATATATATGGAGCCGCGCTAGCGTAGTGGTTACAACACCGCTCTGGCGACCGGGTGATACAGGATCAAACCCGGGCGACGTCATCTGAGGATTTTTCGTCGACCGGGATTTGGACTGGATTAACTCGAGACCTGGCGATGACATTTGAAGGAGTGTCATCGACCAGGGACTGGCGGCTCCTGAGCCGACCCAGCTGCAATGGGTACCTCCGAAATCGGCGAGTATTTGCCTGAATGGCGAGGGACACCTGTCTCTGTACAAGAAATAAAGGGATACTCACGTAAAATCAATGTCAGGTTAGACATAAAATAATAACCTGAGATTTCGCCTCGAGTATTAGCGGGCGAATGCAAAAAAAAAAAAAATATATATATATATATATATATATATATATATATATATACAAATAATAAATCTATTGAATCGGTTGTACAAATTAATGGTACACAGGACGTTTCGGGTATCACCATTAGTCAGCCACAATTACAAACCAGCAACAAAGACAAGAAATAAACAGATTAAAGAAAAATACTATAGACACTGCAAACACATAACAGGATGAGAATCACAGATCAGAAGGGCAACTAGAAATATATATGAAATATAACAACACAGGTTTAGTGAAAAAAGCATGAAAAATACAAAACCAGAACAAAATTATCAATACAAGATAATTCAACAATCAACGAAAAACAAAAGGAGAACATTCAAATAGAAGCCCTGTTATGATAACCCATGCTACAAGATCTGGAGAAGCTGTTAACGCTATCACTATGGCAAAAATGAGCGTGTATGAAAGTGATATAATAAATAATACAGAAAACAACACACAAACTTCATAAAAGAAAGACTGTGAAATAAGTAACAGATGAAATAAAGAAGTCTGAAATAGAGTGAAGCCAATGAATAACAGAATCAAGCAAAATGATGTTGCACATTTAGACCGTTAGGAGAAAGGCAACCCATTTTGAAAATGAGTTGATTCTCTAGAGAAAAACGAGCACGGTAATTACTACAGCAGATACGAATACCGGTTACCTGGATATCACTAACCAGAATGGTTTGGACTATTAAAATGAAGAGCCACAGGTTTATGTTCCCTATGATAAATGTCATTTAAGTGCTTGCGGAATCTGTCTGCCAATTTCACCATCATAGGTAATGTATCTTTTGCAGATAATAGCATAAATAAGATTCCTAGATTCACATGTAAATGACTCTAATATTAAAATTGCCTTCAAATATGATTCATATTATGAAACAGTTTCAGTATGGAGCACAAATACATCTGGGGTGCCAGTTGTTTATTTACTAATGCTATCCAGCTGATTTGACTATCCTATCCAATATCCGCACCTTCTCACCTCTTGTACAGCTGGTATTTATCTGGTTACTTTCGGTGCACTGTTTGTATATGTTTAGTTATAATTCTTACCAGTACAGGTCCTTTCCCTTGTATCAGAAATGCTTGAGGACAGCCATGTTTTGGAAATCTTACCATTTTTGGTTTCCAGATGTTGCCAAAAGTAAAAAAAACTTTTGATTTTCAGAATGTTTTGGATTCAAGGATGCAGTCCCAATCTGTACTGGTAAACTCTCCACATCTCACACTAGACATATCCCACAAACTAATATATTGAACAATTCAGTTTTAATGTGTAGCAGGAACTGACCACTTCTTACATGGAATAAAACAAATTCAAGCAAGTGTTGCAGGAGAAAGTGACATAACTAGGAAAGCAAATCAGAACAACTGTTGGTTTCATTTCTTGGATTTATTCCATTCCCAGGCACAGACAAAAAAATATCCCACATTTTGAAAATAAAGGCCTAGACCAATCATATACAACCAGATTTAGCCCTTCTAATTCTATTTACAAACATTGTTGCCCTCGGTTGTTAAGATCTGCGGCAACCAGTTTCTGGGGTACAAATGAGGAGGACATTCATGGGAGGAATCTATATGAATTAATTTTCCAGATCTGTAGTATTAGTCAATGAGTTGATTACATGTGCATTGGGTGAACTTCTTACTGCCAGGTCACATAAATTACTTGACTGATTATTTTTGGGTTTAGTTGTAGCAGTAATACTGGCAATGCCACTATTAATGGTCTAAACAAATGATGGCTCATCATTAGAGACTAACTACCATGAGAGTGCATCAAACTAGAGCTGCGTGACATGACTCGTGTCAGTAACCAATAATACACAATGCTGGCAGATCTTAGGTTACTTATATAAAAATAATAATAATTTGAATACACCACATTCGGCCAGTAATGTGACTTGCCATAATTTTAAATGTTATAGTGTGAAGATAGTCTGTTGAAGTTTAACCAAATTTACCTTCAGCTATTTTGTAACTGAATACCTTTTCATCATTACCCTTCAGCTCCTCAAGCAGCATTTGCCTTCAACAAATGTATGCCACAACTTTCTGTTCCGTGACATCAGCTCAAGCTCTTTCTCAGTTTCCAGTTCTCTCTCCATGTGTATCTCATTAATAGGATCATTTCCTCTTCCATCTAACAAGTAATGCATTTCACATACGGGCTAGGTGAAGTAAGTTTTCTAGAGCTAAAAGGAACTTGGTATTCCCCAGAGTATTAGCCGGGACCTTATTCCTCAGTGTATTAATCAATCTGAGGTCCCAATGAAGCACGGGTGTTCCTGACCTATGCCATCCGTTGTCTTTAATGTCTGTCTCCAGTTCTCTTCATGTACTTTTTGGTCTCTATTTCTTTTACCTTGGTGATTCCAGATCAGGGGGCTGCCTTGTAATGTTATCAACTGGTTTTCCTTAATTTCCAATGTATTATATTGACTTTTTTCCCCAGCACAAAAAACATTTGTGACAAATTTCACATATATGATCACAATGGTACAGTTTGTATGCTATGTGAACCTGCATACTACTAGAGTTAATGCAAGTTTGAGGGCAACAACAAAACAAGTTAATCATACAATCTGTAGATATCTGAGCACAGTAATTTAATAACATAAGTATAGACATAAATACAAGGTCTTCACGTCTGCTGCCATTTATAAACCATTTCAGATTTAATATAAACGGTCATTTGTTCTGAGAGACCAATAATATTCTAGGCAAAAAGATTATTATGAAAAATGGATACCAAAATTGTAATAACTTGATGCTATATTATCAACACATAGTCTACAGCATTGATTCTTTCCTCAAAATTGCATACAGCCACTTCATGGAAGGAAAAAAACATAAAATGATGATGCAGACATCTCTGGTTGCCTAGCTGGCAACTAGAATTTCAGATGTTGTAGGATTCTGAAGCTTAATCTGGTGCCTACTTTTGAGCTGCTTCCTGGATTCTTCATGTTTGTGAAATACTGTAGGATGTATTCACATGGTAAATCTGACACTCAGCAGATAGACTATGAACACTATAGCAGCAGGATGAAGTTAACTGTGGAGTATCTTATCATCATCATGTGACGTATTCTTTCCAGAACGTTGTCTCCATTACAGCTGCTCTGAACGCATCACGATACTGGGCAAGTCGACCTGCATCAGCCAAAGACAAGTTCAGACTCTCTGTGATGTCCTGGGTCCACCGTCGTCTAGGTCGACCCCTTCCCCTTTTTCCAGGAACCATGCCTTCCATCACTGTTTTTTCCATACTATTATGTCTTTTTATATGACCGAAAAATTTCAGCTTCCTTATTGCGATGGTATTTAGGAGCCAATGTTTTTAAGAAATGAAAAATTCACTGTCAGACTATGTGACAAGTATCAAGTAACCTTTAACATCAAGAACATAATTTTGGCTTTCACATGGCACTTCACATAACTACCCAGTACGTTATAGCACATTCTAAATATGCCAGTAAATTTCACGATCATCCCTAGAGCTTAGGTAGTTTAACTAATTCATACCAAATCATCTTTTTCTGTGACTTATGTTCAGTTCTTTTTAGGTCTGTCTACACTTCCTTTGTCCATTTTTTTTTTTTTTTGGCCTCTGTTTCTTTTACAATGGGGATTACAGAATGAGAACTGCCCTGGTATGCTATCTGCTGGTTTCCTCAAAGGCCAGTAAAGTTACAGAAAAGCTTTTAACTGTGCACCAGAACATGAGGCTGCATATACAGACAAGAGGCAGAAACATACAAAGACTTTCTTAAATGGTTGCCTGTGCAAAACAGGATTATAGTCGAATGACAAGATCATCAAGTAGGAAATGATGGACAAATACCAGTGGAATATACGAGGAAAAGGTGCTGGTGATGGACAGTCAGTACTTGCTCAAGAATACCCAAAGGAGAAGTAACTGGAGACCAAAAAACACAAACTTCAAAATGATTGGTTTGGTTTTAAGGACCATCTTCATCAGTGCTCCGATCTCCTCCCTTAGATCACACAAGGAGGATCTCAGCACAGTGCACAAAATATGTAGCACCGGTGAGAATCTTAATGTATGTATACAGGAATTACACATTCTATAAATATTTGTGTGGTGGGTAGGTTTCCTCATTTTAAATTTTGACAGGGCAGTGTCCGTATGGCCTTCTCTTTACAATTTCCAACTGGAAAGATCGTGAATGGATGGCACAGGCTTGGCATGAACCTAATGAAGGGCAGTGCTCCATGTAGAGCCACAGGGTGAAAGGTTCAACTGAGAAGTGAACAGACTCATCACCTTTCACTAAATGCTTGGATTATTAAAAAGTATTTTTCTTCTTCCTCGTTCGTCCTGAAAAGGACGTTGGTTGCGTTGTGTCTGTTTACAGCAGAGCTGCAATATCTGCGCCTTTCGGCCGGCACATCCGACTTCAGCACGGCATTTTTTGGGACCGGGTTTGCCTTCCCTCTTCGATCCCTACTCTCTCAGCCAGACTGCAGTGATGCAGCCTGTTTCCAGGACCACCACGTGGAGGTGGAGTAGGGTCTTGGTCAGCTCTGGTTTGCTGACCCTGACGCCAGCAGTCAAGCTATGGGTCGCTGACTGCATTCTCTATTTGACAGTTTGAACCAGTTATACTTATAGAGAGCATTACAGATGGGATACATTCTACAATTGGCTACACTGATGGAAAAAGAAGTAAAATACATGATACTGGGACAGTTTTAAATTGGCATGAATAGGTATCGACAAATAAAAATGTCCAGTCACCAACAACCATAACTTGAGAAATATAGTAGCCATTGGTGATCAGCATGGCACAAGATGACTCAAAACATAAATAGTGGGTACTTCTATTAATACAAAATTCATATACAGACATTTATTGTTAAAAATATGTATAAAGTTTCTATGAATAAACAAAATTAACATCTGATGAGAGGCAAACATTGCTGGTTGGGTGATAGATCATGCGTTCTTTGTCTGCATACATGTGTGTGACGTCATGACATGGTTCCAAAGGCATAAAAGGTGCAGCAAAGTTATGACACATGACAGCATGGGTATCCTGTACTGATATATTTATACAAGTGTGTCTCAAACTTTCTGTGTCTACTGCACAACTGTAAATTTTTTAAAAACTCTGCAGCACACTTATCAGACACCACACCCAAATAAACAGTACAGTATATACAATTTCTATGTGGATTTAAAAAAAAAAAAAAATCTACTTTAGCGCTACTGTGAAATATAAAGAAAACTTCTCAATTCAATTTTTTTTAACATCTGAAAAAAAAAAATATTTGAACATACAACAAAAGAATTTTGTATTCTAATCATATTGTCTTAACACCATATACAAACTTGAAAATTAAGATGTATTTGTAATGGGCACGCTATTATTTCTTTTTCAACGCGGGAAAACTTCATGAAAACAATCAAAGCTCCTTTTGTAAACTCAGTTTTAAATGAATTCAAGCTGTAAGATAGTTGTTTCATGCAGTAGTAAATTTAGGGCTGCACCGAATAATGGTTTTTACTATTTGGCCGAATGCGAATAGAGGCCTTTAACTTTTGTTTGGCCGAATACGAATAGTAGTGAGTGAATGTTGGGCATAAAAAGTTGGGTTCAATAGGTCTACTGACATTTTTATTAATTATACACTGTTACAAAAAATACGGCAAATAGCCATTAATCACTTTTTAAATTGCTGCATGAAACATGCATTGGCGTTCAAAAAAAATGAGTCAACATTCTCTGCCAAAAGACATCTGTTATCTGAAAACATGTTGCCAGCAGTGCTGAACAGGCATTCACTTGGGATGCTTGTTGGAGGTGCGGCGAGATATCGTTGTGCTGAGCCCTAACAGAGCTGTATAATGTTAAGAATAATTATGTCAGTAAAAAATTTCCAGCTTGGCATTGTCTGTCTCAGCTCCAACAAACCAACCAAAAACATGAAACTGACATCTTGCACGACAGAATATGGCTGAATGTCTAGTGCCATAATTTTGCAGATGGCTTGATGTACTTTCGTTGCCTCTACACTGTCTATTGCCCACAACTTTGTTCCCTCTGCCTAGTCAGCTGATGCAACCCACTACATGTTAAAGTATGCATCGCAATGCGTGGTGTGTTGAGTTAGTAGCAGGCCCAATTGAACCTTAAGTCAGCCTACTTTCTGGGTCTAAAATTATCACGCCGCGGGTTGACCTAAATTTACTATTCGTATTTGATGGCAGCGTACTATTCGGCAGAATACAAATAGTTCATTTAATGCACTATTCAGCACTGAATCAAATACAAATCGAATATTCGGTGCAGCCCTAGTAAATTTACAAAAGTCGTGGCACACTAAGGTAGGCGTCGTGTCGTGATGCACCACCCTGTTTGAGAAACATTGATTCACATCATGACTTCAGTTGCACAGTTCAGCAGTATCCAGTAGTAACAAATTTTAAAACAGCAAAACTTGAATACAATTTTTCTCTTAACACCAGCAATACCTCACAACACTGACCACAAAAGGTTAGATATGAACAAATTTTATGTGAAAGATAACAAAATTATAATATACATGATGGAACACAAGATAGATAAATACTGTATAAATGAAAAGCCATCGTTATGACAACTCAGTCTGATGAATAGAGATTTCATAAAGTCTGTCAAATAAAGTTTATTCTGTATAAAACTAAGACAAATCTTGGAGTCGTCACAAGCAAACATGTAAAACAGTCAAGAAGTCAGTTTTACAAATGAACAACGCAATCATAATCATCACCTTTCAGCTCCCCGAGGAGCATAGGCTTTCAATAAACCTGTGCCAAGTCTTCCTGTCTTGTGCCATCCCCTTCATGCCTGTCTCCAGTTCTCTTCTCCGTGTGCTCATTGGTATCTCTTTACCTGTCTTACCCTGGAGATTCCAGAACAAGGACTGCCTGGTAATGCTATCATCAGGTTTCCTCAGTGTGTGTTCTATTCATCTCCAGCATAATCAGTTCCACATTAATGACCTGTCACATTCCTTTAATCCACCTATTCCTAGCCAGCACCTATTCATTAAAGAACAATACAGGTCGGTAACCCAGAATCAGAAATATTTATAAAATCTGAAGTTTGTTCGGCCGATGTTTGGACTGCCTCAGGCGAAATCTTAAAGCCGGGACACGGCCGTCCCCGAGCATTTCAGATCCTGGGTTACCAGAAGTTGCATGTTTTTCATATTTTTCATTTTAAAAAAATTTTCATTGTATTTATTTTACTGTGAGCCACAATAGCACAGTGGTTAGTGCACTGGCTTCCTAGCTCGGTGATCCATGGTTCGATCCCCAGTTGAGATGGGAATTTTTAGACTGCAAACGGCTCTGGGGTCGATCCAGCCCCAATTGGGTACCAGAGCAACTCTGGGAAGGTTAAGGCGGCCGGCATGATGCTGACTACATCACCCCTAGTGTGCCGATGGTCAAGAAAATATGGGCCTAACTCCATATTCCCAATATGCCTCAATGGGTGTGTAACGGGATCCTTTACCCTTTTTTTACCTTTTTATTTTTACTGAAGTCTCCACTTCTTTATTCATTCTATGAATGCTTTAACTTGATGAGAACTGTTACTTTCTCACGATGACTACATTCTTTTTTCTTTTGGTAAGGGAAAAATTTAATATCAAATCTGCTACCTTGTATCTGATCTCTGAAATTTCTGGTACTTTCTGCAAGTGCAAGTCAATGATTCCCAATTAATGTGTGACAATCAGCCACAAAGTAATGAAAATTAGGTTTTACATACAGTGCCGTAAGCAGATACACCAGTAAGTGCTGTCTCACAGGTTTGGTAACAGATGTTGCCATTCTAGAAAAGGGTGGAATCTTTGATGTATTAAAAACAAAGAAACTAAAACTAGACAGAATATAACAAAAATGTATGTGGCTTTTAAAAAATCAGTAATGCCCCCAACACCATTAGTACAAGGCCATGTGATAAACTACATTAAAAAATTAAGAACCATGAATCCAGTCATGAAAAAAATGGCATATTATTATATTACAGCAGCAAGTTGTCCATACAAGAAGAAATGTTTTCCTATCACAAGTCTCCTTTTATCCGAACACCTGGAAATCAGAAGTTTCTTTGGATTACTTTTCTATCACAATTTGGGCGATATGACTATTTACGAACACATTTTGGGTGACTTTGGGCTATTATTCGACTGTGATTTGGGCGACATCTGAAAATTTTAAAAATCTAGTTTCCAAAACAATTGGTCTGGCACCTTTGTCAAGGTAATCCCACATCAGTTCATGCTGTAGTGAAGTGAAGTCTTAGACTTCTCTATAGTAGATCCACTTTTATGAGGTAGGGTGACCTGCTCGCTGCCTTTGCCTTCTATAGCTCAAAAGCAGTAAGGTATCCATTTACAACTGGGTAGGCTTGGAGTGTGACTCTACTGGTTTCAATCTTGAAACTTGGCTAACTGCTTAGCCAATTGGACACTCACTCTTTCAACACAAAGCCATGTTTCCAACATTTTCCTTTGCTGAAAACATCTAACCTGGCAGATCATTTCAGTTTCATTATGATAAAGCTACATTTGCACTGTCAGGCCATAAAAGACAACTATGGACAGATGGGCATTCAGCGGGCTACCCCAACCTATCAAAGCTTAGCTACAAAAACTACAATCTGATTAAATTCAAGTCATCATCCAGTTGGAGCAGAAGGCAGAACAGAATTTCAAATTTCTGGCTGAGGGTATCTGTTTTACATGGAGCTAAAAAAACCCATCAACCATTTCTTCTTCAGGGCTTTTTAATATGGGTAATACTATGAATGCCCCGGGGGTCTCAATGAGGCAAAGAAAGACTAATGCTCCTGCAGGAATGTCGTACAAGGTGACTAAGTAGAGATTGAGTGTAGGGCTGTCAACTTCCCCATGTAAAAAATTGCTATAGAAACCACTGCTGCAAATCCATGTGACTGCTTGGTGCAGGCTTCCTGTAAGGGAACTAGCTGCAGAGGTGGCTCCATGCTCCATAAGGAGCACAAGACAAATGATGAGTCCCCCGCAAGTAGAAGAATGGCAAATGACTTGGTGACCGATTTTAGTAAGATCTTTATCACAGCTCTCAGACAGCCCCAACACCTGTAGCTGCCTATTTCCATAGCTCACAGCACCAGGGTGCCCTAAACATCCAGATCACTGTTGCCACATCCTGTTCCTTGGATGATAAAAGTCGGGTTTAATCTTGAGCAACATTTAATCCACCTTTTGGGAGCCTTAATCACAGCGGCTTAATATTCTAACACTCTGTCTGAGGCAACCTTCTTATACATGTGTATTATTTCTCTTACCATTTTATTTCTTCGCTGCTTGCCTCTTTCTCTACAAGGCACTCTATTTTTTCCTTACTAGTTTTGAAATGTGTTTACGCGTGCTATTTCTTACTCTGATTTATTAGTGTGGCACAGAACTTCATACTAGAATTCAACATCAGCTCAAGTTGAACTAGGCAACATATAACAGGAATATTGAAAAAGCTGTCTGCCTGAGGCGCCACCCAAGCACCTGCCCTACATCAGCTATCTCTATTTATAGGTCATGTAATTTTTTATTTATTTTGCTATGTCCTCAACTTAGTTCCCACTTTTTTCCTCATTTTGTTTATTTGTCTCTGATGAAAGCCTTATGGCCACACTGTATGCAATCTTTTCTGACCTTTGTCCTAGTAAAACCCGTTACCTATTTTCATTTACCCCCTGGGAGAAAAACATATTGAACAAAATGAATTATATCACAGAATCAATATTTTAATTAGTATCTTTACTGTAGTTAAGTAAACAAATATGTTCATATTTGAAACGTAATGCAAGAAACTATAAAACGTACAGTAATTTATAATTACAATTTATAAATAATAAAATACATTTCATTTGTCATGTTTGTGTTCCATCTGTCACTTAGCAGACATGTTCTAGCAATCCATTTGTCATGCAGCAAATGTGGTGGTATGTTCCAATGTGATTAGCAGACGTGTTCTATACGTGACAGAGAAGTTGTGCTCTACTTTCAGGAATGTTTCATTAAAATCTTTAAAAAAAATGGTCAATTATGTTTACTGCGTAAAATAATTTAAGTGAATACTGTTTGCACAGATTAATTAAATGTCTTGTCACTGCAATCTTAAAAAAAAATTTGGCTTGCAAAAGCAAAAACAAAAAAGAATGGCGACGTACCATTTGTCCACACTTTCAGAAAAGGCATGAACCTTCTGATTTCTCTTATGTAATGGCCACAGTTCATGAATCAGTAATAAATAAAATCTCACGGTTGCTTTAACACTGAACAAAACAAAATAAAATCACCATATAAATAAAAAATAACAACACTTGTTATGTACATTGTACAAATTTGTGTATATAATACGGTACAACCAATATTGTAAAGAAGTCAACATTACATGAGCCCTGTACCAATAATAAATGTTAAAAACCAAACTATGTTCATATGTTACGGGCTTCCCTTGTTTGTTCCAACAACGTAAGATTGAAGATGTCTGTGTGCGAATCTAAGAACTGTACATCTGGAAATATAAAAAAAAAACAGCATGGCCATATGTTTATGTCATTGCATACATTATATATATATACATAAACAGCTAACAATTTATATATGTTAATCTACGTACAGTGTTTACAGATTTCATCATTTCCTTCTATGCTCATTACGCAGCACACAGTCACCATAGTAACTGACTCCTGGCATGAAGCATTCGTGTGCTCTAGCAGCAGTGGTTTCTATGGCAATTTGTTTGACATAATGAGGCTGCCAGCTTCATGCACGAGGTTGCCGTGGTTATAATCTTTCTTTGTCTCTTCTGAGGCCCCCCCCCCCCCCCCCCCCCGGGAACCACACATACAGCAGAACTGGTCACGGTTATCTCAAGGCAATCGTTATCTCTTTAACCTGGTGGTGTTTTAAAATTATATACACAGGTATATATTACAAATACAGGTTACATGAGCAGCACACATTCAAAATGGCTAAATATGACCTGGTCACAGAGCCGAGACATGAGGGGTTCACAGCAAAAATCATAGCTGTAGAAGAGGTCTAGAGGCAGCTTCAGCATAAGATCTACTGAAACAATTGAGCCACAAGGGACGGTCAAAACAAGGGCACTAAAAAGGTTTGGCAAAACTGGAAAAGGCATCATTCTGACTGTGGAACAACTACAACTGACCATGGAATCCATGACATTAATTTATATATAACAATACAGTTACTTTCACAGCTGCTTCAGAGTGGATAAAACCAGGAGTTAATTTGAACAGTGCAACCAAGGTGGAGTGAGCTCAATTGCTAACAAAAAAAAAAAAAAAAGACAGAAAAATAAACAGGAGGCTGACACCTGGGAGTCATGACCACCCAAGTAGCCCTGAGTGTAACAACTCAGAAAGGGCAAAAACATTTCTCGTCTGACAGGGAACCTCTTCTGACAATCAGAGTGCCTCCCTCATGGTGTCATTCTCTAAATAAAGTTTCTTGTTATCAAGGCATACATCTCTCTTTACCCTCTAGCTATCACTTGTATCGATTAAACCAACACCCAAATGGAGGCAGTACCTCAAGTTACTTACTTACTTAATCGTTCCCCTTCTACCGTGAGGTGTAGAGGTTTGGAAGAGAGAGCAGCAGACTATCCCACCAGCTGTCTTCTTCCTGACCTGGTTCCACGGATTACCTCAAATTAACGAACACATCTACCATCATCGTTTTTCTCTGAACTCCTCCTTAGAGAGAAGAGCTACTACTGCAGCTTGTCCTCTTGCAGATAGCCTCCACCAAGCTGTCACATACTATTGCAGTGATGGTGTCTGTAGTGATATGTTGTACAAGATGAGTGTGCCAGCCCCTTTCCCAACTTAATATTAGTCACCTTATAACACCTGCCTGTGAGTGCAGTAGTCCATTCTTTTTTTGTCTCTTAAGAGATTCCCATGAACTAATTAGGGCACATCTACCATAATGCAACAGTTTAGTTCATGATCAAACCACCTTTTAAGTTAGTTGTTTGCTAAATAATTTTCCAGTAACAAACCTTAAAAAATGTGACTGAGTGCCTATGATAGTCTACTCAACAGTTACTGACTTGGCCAAGTTTCGGGGACAGTCAACCTGTCAAAAGAAAAGGAAATATATAAATGTTAACAATGTCTATATGATTAACAGATGTCAGTATGTCTTAAAATCTTTGTTTGAAGCAGGTTATAATCTTCACCATTGTTACAGTCTACAATCATTATCATAGGTACAGTCCATAATCTTTATATTATGTACAGTTTAAATCTTTACCACAAGTACAGCCTACAATCTTTATATTAGATACATTCTACAGTCTTTATCATAGATACAGTCTACAATCTTTATCTTATGCACATTCTACAAGATTTGCTGTGTATACTGAACAAATATCACTATATATGGTCTGCAATCTTTGTTATACCTTGGTCTTTATCTTTAATATGCACAATCTATACCTTTACAATGTGCTGAGTCTCCAATCATTAATGTGCCATCTGCAATCTTTAATACATGCATAGCCTACAATCTGTATTATATGTACATTACATATGGTGTCAAGAATATTTATTACAGTTACACCTAACAATGACCCGTGTAGTTCCTGAGTTGGGGGGGGGGCTCTGAAGGGACACAGAAAGAATAGGACTACTGTTAATTCAGGCGTGTCGTAACGAGGTGACTAATACGAGGTTGGCAACCTCATCATGACGAGGTTTGCAACCTCGTCATGTAAAACAAAACTGCTATAGAAACCACTTCTACAAGAGTATACAGAGCTTCGATACAGGCTTCCTGTAAGGGAACCAGCTGTAAGTAGTGGTTCTTTGCTCCACAGGGAGCAGTGAAAACAAGATTTGACAATACCAGTCTTGTGTGAATGTTGTTATTAAAATCCCTTAATAGTGGCATCTACTGTCTAAACTGTGAGAACTTACTAATAGCTGTATTCACTACTTATATTGCATATGTTGTTATGGTAACTAAATCTGTTAACAGTGGCATCTATATCAGGGATCGGCAACCCAGGAACTTTTGGGATCTACTTTAGTAACTCTGAGCCCTCTAAAAATCTACCATATATTCTATTATGTATAATTTTAAGCAAGGGGGAGGTGGAGAATGATGAACCTTACACAGCAAAGAGGGCGTTCCTATCTGATGCAGTTCAAGAAAATATTTTATTAGCCGAATCGAGTTTTCATTGGGAATGTGGAAAAAGTACCTTTGATCCCGGGGACATGTGATTTCAACTGCAGACAGGAGAGGTCTGGCCCAAAATTTCCCTAGTTTAAAAAGTCTTTCTTTTTTTTCCCCTCTATCACCTAAAGATCTACTTAATCACCCACTAGGATCTACTGATTGATCGGGATCAACTAGTTCCGACCCCTGATCTATAGCCTATATTGGAATGTTGCAATATACAATCCAATTTTACTAGCAATTTCTGTTTATACTGAGATATGCTGTTTCATGGAATCCGTTATTAATAGCCAGATACTTCTGCCATATTTTGAATGTTGTTAATAAATGCCATTAATAATAGTAGCACTTCCTAGTACATTGTAAAATGTTGTTAATAAATGTTGGCATGACAACATTAGACGATCTCTGAAGGACCGAGAACTAGACTGGAACCAGGTCAGGAGGAAGACGGCTGACAGGATAGCATGGTGCTCTCTCTGGCAAACCTCAACACCCCACGGTAGATGAGGAACAACTAATTAAGTTAATAAATGCCATTAACAATATTAATGTTTCTTACTATATTGTAAATGTTGCTACTAAATACAATTATTAATAGTAGTGAATCCTGATATATTGTAAACTTTTGTTAATAAAGTTGCCATTAAAAACAGTAGTATTTTCTGCTACATTATGAATGTTAACAAATGTCATTAATAGTAGTAGCAATTTCTGCTACACTGTGAATGTTGCTAACAACTGCCATTAATAGTAGTGGCAATTTCTGCTTTACTGTGAATGTTGCTTTTTTTTTTTTTCTTAACCAGCGGCACTTGGGCTTTCAGCCCTTCGGCCCAATGACATGTCATTGCGAGGCTGGGGAACCTGAGGACTTTCCTTCCAACCCGGTCAGGAGCTTCGCTCCTTCCCATCCACAGAGAATTTATCACAGGAGCTGTTCAGGTTATTCAGTCAAATTTCCGGCCGTAAACATTTCTTCAAACGTAGCTAACAACTGCCATTAACAGCACTAGTATTTTCTTCCATACTGTAAATTCTTCCTTCTTCTTCTTCTTCCGTCCTTAGCCACCGACCGTCAAAGCAGTCAGTGGCCATTACGCCTAGTGGCGTCTTAGGGCAACAGCAGATAGGTTTTCTTTGCCATTGTTTCCCATCACGCCTAGTGGCGTCTTTAGGGCAACGGCAAATCAACCCATTTGCTGTTGTTTCCATAATCGAAGTGACTGGCAAACGGGTGATCAGCCCGTTGTGAATACTGTAAATACTGATACTAAAACTGACTTAATAGGTGCATTATCTATTTTGTGATTAAATTCCCCCCAAAAAATAGATTTTATTGTGTACATAAAACTTAGATATATTGTAAACACTAATGGCAAAATCTACTGATAGAAATATACACCATCTATATGAATGTGGCGGCTGTAATCCCTATCTATACCAGCAGTTAATGTTGATAGTCTGTCATTATTAAATAGCAGAATCAAAGACAAATAAATTAAGCATGGGCAACCACAACCAAAAGCACTTTCTAAATCAATAATCTATAAATAGCCTTCACATCTAATATTTTTTTTTCCACCTGAACACAAATAAAATGTCAGACATGAAAGACAACAAATGTTAGGTTGAGTTCATGTCCTATCAGAGTCATATAACATTTTGAACTGTGGAAAAAATTATATGGAAGTGACTTTAGTCTGCTAATTTCTGACACCACTTCCCCCCCCCAAGTGTTTATTCTGTTTCACTTATAGTCAGTAGTAATATATATTTAGTGATTAGAAGCCATATTAGTTATTATATTTTGTATGAATGTTCACCCCTTGGTAGCATTACAAGACAGTTCTTGTTCTGGAATGTCAAGGGTAAAACACACAGAAAAGAGAATTGGAGATAGAAGTGAAAGGGATGCAGAAGACACAGAAAGACCTTGAGCTGATGGCACAGGACAGGAAGACTTAGTATGAGTCTGTTAAAGGCCTATGCTCATAAGGAAAATGATGATGATGATGAATGTTCAGCTTGTCTGTTTTTTTGTGAAAGTCTTATTTCTGTCATCATGTGTAAGACTTTACGTATGTTCTACTGACTTTCTACAGAAACCAATTACTTTTAGCACAAACAGGAAAAAAGATATTTACACATAGACATGGTACACTTGGATAACAGGTCATAAAGCTTCTCTCACTATCTCTTTTTCATGTACATGTGTGTGAGAGAATAAAAGATGTGAATTAGATACAGATAACTAGCAGAGATGATAACTTCTCTCATAATGTCTCTCTCTCTCTCTCTCTCTCTCATGTAGACAAGCATAAAAGAAACAAGAAATGACCAAAATACAGATAACTAGAACAAATGAAAACTTTTCTTACAGTCTCTCTTCTCATGTACGTGTGAGTGAGAGAATTAAGAGAGTGAACAAGATACAGATAATACCAGAGACAAAAATGTCTCTCACAATCTCCCTCTCATGTACATGTGAAGTACACTGTAATGACTTGAAGTATAAGAGAATGTATGTACTTGTGTATGAGCATATACTGCTGACAGATATCCAGAAGACTGAGGAAATGTTACCTTTGCAGAAATGATGTACCTGTGTATGTACTGATGAGACATATGCTGATTATGATGGGCTCTCACGATTGATGCACTTTAGTATGTGCAAATATTCTTCACAGAGTGATTGAGAGAGGATAATTATATTAATGTATGCATATACAATGTTGGCAGATGCTGAAAGAAGGACAATGTACTACTGCAAAATATATATTCTTTCACTTATGAAGAAAAAATATTTTTGTTTAACCTCTAATGGGTTATGTTTTTTAACTGGGGTTACTGAGATTGTTGCTCTTTTGCAGCCAATGTCAAATTCATTTCCTTGGCATTATCTACAGTGAGGCCTAGGGTTTTCTTGTGGCTTTTTTGCATTTCCACGACTTGCTGAGTTGGAGTCCCGAGTTCCAGTTTCTTTCCTTGGTATTCCATTTTGGCTCAGCATGCATTAAAGAATCCTCACACCTGGTTTTTACTGCTATGCTACGGATCCCAAAAGGAAGGCAAAAGACAAGCCAACAAAAAACAACTTGGTGGAGAACTGTGGAAGCCAAGATGCAAACCATGAACCAGAGTTGGGACACTGCACGAAGGATGGACCTTCCGAGCAAAGTGGAGACAGTTTGTTGCTGTCCTACAAGATGCCACTATGCATGATATTTACTGATTGCTTTGACAGTCAGCGGCTCAGGATCCAAGAAGGAAGACACCTGGTTTTGAGCTAAGTGAAAGAGCTAAGGGCACCAGCATAGTGTGCACTGCACACCATCAAAGAGGGCTTTCCCAATATGCACAGCTAAAATACTGTACTCTGGTTCTGGGTTCTCTCAAGGAAATGTCATGCCCTGCACAGAGTTACTTCTTACCTCCCCTCTCACCAAGCCACTGTGGGATCCTCCTGCATGCAGCTGATCAGATAAAGGCTGGAGTTAAGTCTCGGGGCTTGAGTGATTCCCCCAGGCTTAGTGTTCAATACTGGGTCATACTGCACCACAATGGGAATCATGGTGTCAGGCTGCCCTGGTGTGGTTAATTGATCCTGAACATTGGTCAAGCAACTTGAGAACACTGAGGTTGACTATTTCTAGGATGCACCACATGGAGGTATTTCACGGTCTTAATAAGTTGCCTAGCCCTGGAATTCCTGCATGAACAACATGAATTCCTTTGCATCTCTGATGGCTTATAATCGAAAGCCAGATAATATGTTCAATTGCTGATGCCTGATCATGGCATCATTCCTCCTTTCAAAATTATTGTAAATAGATGTACTTTTATTTGTGTGTGTATTTTTGATAGATAACTATCTATGAAATGATAGAATGTTGTAACACTTTACAAAACACATTCTCAATTTTCACTACTCTGAAACAGATGAATAATAACAAAATAATGAAGAAATGAGAAATAATGTACCCTGAATTTGAGGCAGCAGAAACAATTAACAAATTAAAAGTGAATAAAAGGATTCATGAAAATTTGTTGTGTCAAGTCACAAACTGAACAGCAGAAAACTGAGATAAAAATACAATCCTTACGTCAAATCCCTTGATGGTTGCAATGTGGTATGACAGGAGTTGCATAGGGATCACAGACAATATACCCTGAAGGCAGTCAACACTCCGAGGAACTTCTATAAATTTATACGCTAGTTTCTGGGTTTCCAGATCGTTCTGGTTACATATGATAATTGGCCTGCCCTAAATTCAGGAACGAGAACAGAATTAAAAGTTCTCAGATTTTAACAGGATTAGGATGTGGGCTTATTGCCAGGTTGTAAACCTAAAACTGATGATGGGCTGGCTGGCTTTCTGGACGTCTGCTTGCCTGCTGAGGAAAACGTCAAGCTGTGCATTCATCAGAAAATGAATGATATGCAAATGTTAGAGCTTGTAAAATGCAAGACATGATGCTGAAAACATTAGATTACAGCTGCCATTAACATATATCCTCCTGCCAGTTACATGCTACCTTTTGACAAAGAGCACTTTGTGACAGCTGCTTAAGGAAGTTATATTGTTACATTTTCTGTACACACACTTATCTTGTTAACAATTTTTAACAGGAACTATCCAGCACTGTTCAGGGATCACTAACAGACTGCATCACAGATTTGAAAAATCATTTTGTTGTGGTCATCTACTTTTTTTTCCTAGTTGTTCAGGATTATGCAAGTTATTAAAAGTAAAAATGTTTTTTTTTTAACATCGTGGGACTGTACTGCCTCTTTATTCTGTTTTTTGTAGTCCCATCACAGTAGGGGAGTGAAATAGTTGAAACTTCACGATATTAGGTTTCAGCTTTATGAGGTGGTGTGGGGTGTCTGGTTCCGTTTATCACTGCCGTTACCTTCTTTAAGTCAAGTACTGAGCCATTTACAGGTGGGTAGACTGGAGTGTGACGCTACCTGGTTTTGAACCTTATACCTTGACCCTAACTACTCTATGATTTAAGGAAAACAAATCCACTAGCTTGATGTTTTCTCAACATAAAACACTGAAAACAATAAACATAAGCACCTCACCCAAAGAAGAGAAATCAAATTTTAACTATAATTTAACGCATAATTTTAACACAGTGCAATATAAAAATGGGAGATAATACATGTACATACCATTTTGAAACATAAAATGGGAGATAATGCATGAATATTTTTTTTAAAATGCATGCCAGGATTTTTTTTAAAAAAAAGGGCAAAGTTGAAGCAAGCAATAAATGCAGATTAATATTTTCAAGCAGGCATATGAAACAACCCACTCCATGGCTGAATATACTTCTGCAGGTATGCCAAGAAAATATCTTACATCAAGTTTTCTTAGCTCAGCAATGTGCATGGACAACAACTGCATAGGAATGACTGTCAGGACTCCCTGAAGGCAGTCAATCGTCTTAGGCACCTCCAAAGCTCTTGATTTCTTTACAGCCTTTTGGGGTTTGCTAGTTTTTACAGGTTCATGTTCTCCATTTATATGTCCACTGTCACCATTGGCAACTGGGCCGTTGATGGTTTTAGATACAGGACTCTCTCCTGTCAGAATCTCGGAATCACCATAGTTACAGATCACTATTGGTATACCCTATAAAGAAAGTGTATTTTTAAAATGTGGTCTCAACTTTTAAAATTCAAATGTTTAATTTGGAAATCAGTGAAAGCTTCATGTGTGTGCTTTCATGACAAGCAGGTTCTAATTAAAATGACAAACACCTTGCACAGCTGACTGGCAACTAAAAAGCCGACAAGATACTTTGTTTTGTAAACTTTGTTCACTTCCGGCAGGTGCCTTTAACCTAGAGATTCAGTAGAAATGTTCCTGACATTAATGTGATAAAGTTTCCTACAATCGACCTGTGTAGTACCTGTATTGTACCTGTGTAGTACCTGTGTAGTGCCTGGGAGGTCTCCGAGGACATAAAGAAAGAACAGAATCACAGTTTCCTCATGAACGTCATAAGAGGTGACTAATATAAGGTTCTGCGTGAGGCTAGCAACCTCATCATGTAAAACAAATTGTTATAGAAACCACCATTGGAGGAGCATTAGAATACTTTGTGCAGGCCAAAAGGAAAATGTAGTTCCTGGAGAAACTCTAGGGAGACATAGAAAGAATAGATTTACTTCTTTCTCATGCATGCTGGAAGATGTGATTAATATGAGGTTATATTACTTGAAACTACTGTCAGGAACTTGAGGCTTGATTTGAGACTTAGTAGGATAGACTGAAAGACAACTCTGCCGTCTACAATTACAATGAAAGCTACCAGGTTTATTATTTTGCCACTAGTTCCCTAGTGGGTAAAAGACATCCAGAAAATGTTCTAGAAGATACAGGGCTAAACTGTGAACAATTTTCTAGAAGATACAGGGCTAAACTATGAACAATGTTCAAGAAGGTACAGAGCTAAACTATGAACAGTGTTCTAGAAGATTCAGAGCTAAACTATGAACAATGTTTTAGAAGGTACAGAGCTAAACTATGAACAATTTTCTAGAAGATAGAGCTAAACTATGAACAATGTTTTAGAATGTACAGAGCTAAACTATGAACAATGTTTTAGAAGGTACAGAGCTAAACTATGAAATTTTTTTAGAAGATACAGGGCTAAACTATGAACAATGTTCAAGAAGGTACAGAGCAAAACTATGAACAGTGTTCTAGAAGATTAAGAGCTAAACTATGAACAATGTTTTAGAAGGTACAGAGCTAAACTATGAAGAATGTTTTAGAAGGTACAGAGCTAAACTATGAACAATGTTTCAGAAGGTATAGATCTAAAATATGAACAATTTTCTAGAAGATACAGAGCTAAACTATGAACAATGTTTTAGAAGGTACAGAGCTAAACTATGAACAATGTTTTAGAAGGTACAGAGCTAAACTATGAACAATTTTCTAGAAGATACAGAGCTAAACTATGAACAATGTTTTAGAAAGTACAGAGCTAAACTATGAAACACAATGAAACAAGCTAAACTGTTTTCTAGAAGAAGGTACAGAGCTAAAGCTAAACTGAACAATTTTCTAGAAGATACAGAGCTAAACTATGAACAATGTTTTATAAGGTACAGAGCTAAACTATGAACAATTTTCTAGATTGAGCAAGTTTTACAAATAGACGGTACACAGGACGTATCAGAGTTCACCCTTCTTCAGTCACAGTTACAAACAGGCGACAAAGATAAGAAATATAGACAGGTCAAAACATACAACGGACACTGCAAACATGTAAAAAATATGAACAAATCAAAAGAAAATGAGCGATACAGAAAGATGAAACAAATAAAAATTGTTCTAGAAGTTTTCTCAAGTTGTGCATCTAAGCCTTCCATTTGAAATGCAAGAAAAACAGTAATTTTGCTAGATAGAATAAACACAACACAAATTATATTTTTACTTAAAAAATAATAATAATTATGAATAAAATCAAAAAATGAGCTCCACACAGAGCCAACAATACTCACATGTCTTGCCTTTACTTGTTGCAAGGCATTCTCACATTTCTAGCGGGGAAAACAAAAACCAAATATGTTATCGATCAAAAATAACTTTTTTTTTTCTTGTTTCTTCTTTTTTTGTCTGTTTGTTTGTTGCTGTTGTTGTTTATTTTTTTTTTGTTGGTTACCTGGAAAATTTAACTTCAAGGTCTTAAGACATTAATATAAAACAATTAATATGTACTCAAGAAAATACTTGAGCTCATATAAACTTAACATGATGAACTCATATAAACTAACATAATGAACTCATAAAAACTTAACATAATGAATTAATGAATAATTGTCATATACGAGGCGTGTTCAAATGAAACCCGTCCCAGTGGCTTTATAACAAATATATGTAAGGTACATCAGCAGGAGTAGTAGAATTAAATACAGCAATTGTTATGAAGCAAGTACTCACTGGGGTTCTTTAGAAATAGTCACCATAGGCATTCAGACACACATCCCACTGCTTGGGTCCGAGAAAAATGACTTTGGTTGCTTATTGAACCATTTGGTCACCGAGGCCCTGACGTCTGCATCGGAGTCGAATCGTTGTCCCTTTAGAGATTTTTTTAAGGGTCCAAACAAATGAAACTCACATGGTGACAGATCGGGGCTGTAGGCTGGGTGTGGCAGAACTTCCCACCTTTTCCTTGCTAACGCTCCCTGCACAATGTTCGCAACATGTAGACGAGCATTGTCGTGCAACAGAATCATACCACGCGAAAGCATGCCGGGTCGTTTATTCTTGATGGCTGTATGCAGGTTGTCTAGTGTGTCTTTGTAGCGGATGGCATTGATGTTCACGCCAGGCTCTTTAAAGTCTACCAATAGAAGCCCTTCATGGTCAAAAAATGCGGTCAGCATAACCTTACCGGAGGAAATCTGTGACTTGAATTTTTTGGGTTTTGGTGATCTGGGATGTTTCCATTGCATGCTCGCTGTTTTGCTGCACAGCTCAAAGTGGTGGCACTACAACTCATCGCCTGCCACTATGCGCAACAGAAATGCATCACCCTCCTCTTCGTAACACAGCAGGTGGTTCAAACTCCACCCCATGCGTTCTTTCTTATGGTGATCGGTCAGCATCCGTGGGACCCATTGTGAACACACCTTTCGATACTTCAGTTTCTTCCTAACCACCATTTGAACTGTCCCAAGAGACACAGCAAATTCCTATGCTAGCGAACGTAAGCTCCGACGATGGTCCACCCATATTGCTGCATCAATCTCGGCGATGGCTTCTTCTGTCGCAACAATATGCAGCTGACCTGGCCGCAGAAGATCTTTCATTAACTGACGTCCTTCTCGAAACATTCGTGCCCAGTCTTTCACTGTAGTCTTCGACACACTTTTGTCACCATACACTGCTTTCATTCAGCGATGAATGTCGACTGGTCGACATCCTTCGGCTGTTAGGAACTGGATCACCGCTTGCTGATCGACCTTGGACGGATTCCGTATCACACCGGCCATTACTTTAACGGTCTGCAGCACAACCAATGAGAATAAACACTTACATACTTGTACATTCGTATGTGCTTATTACGTCAGACATGACGTCATCATGCTCCTCCTACAAATGTCCACTTGGCGCAGCACGGGCGGGTTTCATTTGAACACGCCTCATAAAATACTAAACTAGTGCACAAACTAAATGCCAGAGAAGGTGTGTATTGTTGAAGGATAATTAAACATGAAACAATCTGATGTTTCAAAAAAGATAAAAAGATGAAAAACTTCACACGCTCATTAGTAAGCTGTCTATAAAGGAATCTTTTATAGAAACACAAGACACTTCTACAAGTTTATTAATGCACATTCATGTAAAAGAAAACAAAACACCAATGTTCCTTATTCAGTGGAGGATTAAGGCATATAGAGTCCCTAAAAGCACTGGAAAAAGTTTTGTTTCCCCCAATTATTATTCTTAAAAATGGAGCATGAAGCCACCATTGGCAGCTGATCCAACATGCAGGAATCCTGAACCATGAAGCCACCACTGGCAGCTGATCCAACATGCAGGAATCCTGAACCATGAAGCCACCACTGGCAGCTGATCCAACATGCAGGAATCCTGAACCATGAAGCCACCACTGGCAGCTGATCCAACATGCAGGAATCCTGAACCATGAAGCCACCACTGGCAGCTGATCCAACATGCAGGAATCCTGAACCATGAAGCCACCACTCCAACTTGCAGGAATCCTGAACCATGAAGCCACCACTGGCAGCTGATCCAACATGCAGGAATCCTGAACCATGAAGCCACCACTGGCAGCTGATCCAACTTGCAGGAATCCTGAACCATGAAGCCACCACTAGCAGCTGATCCAACTTACAGGAATCCTGAACCATGAAGCCACCACTAGCAGCTGATCCAACTTACAGGAATCCTGAACCATGAAGCCACCACTGGCAGCTGATCCAACTTGCCTGAACCATGAAGCCACCACTGGCAGCTGATCCAACTTGCAGGAATCCTGAACCATGAAGCCACCACTGGCAGCTGATCCAACTTGCAGGAATCCTGAACCATGAAGCCACCACTGGCAGCTGATCCAACTTGCAGGAATCCTGAACCATGAAGCCACCACTGGCAGCTGATCCAACTTGCAGGAATCCTGAACCATGAAGCCACCACTGGCAGCTGATCCAACTTGCAGGAATCCTGAACCATGAAGCCACCACTGGCAGCTGATCCAACTTGCAGGAATCCTGAACCATAAAGCCACCACTGGCAGCTGATCCAACTTGCAGGAATCCTGAACCATGAAGCCACCACTGGCAGCTGATCCAACTTACAGGAATCCTGAACCATGAACACCATGGCAGCTGATCAACCAGGAATCCTGAACCATGAAGCCACCACTGGCAGCTGATCCAACTTACAGGAATCCTGAACCATGAAGCCACCACTGGCAGCTGATCCAACTTGCAGGAATCCTGAACCATGAAGCCACCACTGGCAGCTGATCCAACTTACAGGAATCCTGAACCATGAAGCCACCACTGGCAGCTGATCCAACTTACAGGAATCCTGAACCATGAAGCCACCACTGGCAGCTGATCCAACTTACAGGAATCCTGAACCATGAACCTGAAGCCACCACTGGCAGCTGATCCAACTTACAGGAATCCTGAACCATGAAGCCACCACTGGCAGCTGATCCAACTTGCAGGAATCCTGAACCATGAAGCCACCACTGGCAGCTGATCCAACTTACAGGAATCCTGAACCATGAATTCACATGCTCCTGTAGCGGTGGTTTCTGTAGCAATTTGCTTTTCACGATGAGGTTGCTAGGTTCACACACAACCTCATACTTGTCACCTTGTATAACATGAGTGATGTAGTAGTTGTCATATTTTTTGTTTCATCACAGACCCATGGGAACAACACAGGGCACACAAATGGAGTATCAAATAAAAAGTTGTTTTTTTAATTGGGGGAGTTGTATGCCCTATTTAGTACAAAATGGTAAAGGATCCTGTTACATGCCCATTGAGGCATATTGGGAATATGGTGTTAGGCCTATATTTTCTCGAACATCGGCACACTTTTTTAGTGGGCCTATGGAATAATCCGGCCCCAGCCTGAGTACCAACTTACAGAGAAGACATTATCTCTTGTGCAGACCATCAGGACAGGCATGGCCTCATCCACCAAGGCAAGGGGCCCATGCTTCAGTTCCCCGGCTAAGATGCCCTCAGAGTGCATGTAGGTCAGCTCTTTTATTTTCTGAAGATATTGATGTAAACATTGTTACGTTCAAATACTGTTATATTTCATAAGACACTATATACACATTGTTACATTACAAAAGTGTCATATTTTCATACCATACTGAGTACACATTTGTACATTCAAAAAGTGTTATATTTTCATAAGATGTCTATGTACACATTTCTCCATTCAGAAACTGTTATATTTTCATAAGATGACTATGTACAAACTTGTATATTCAGAAACTTATATTTTCAAAGGACACTGTATATACATTTGTAAATTAAGAAACTACTATATTTCATAAGATACTGTGTACATTAGAAAAAAAAAGCATTCGTGATATCCATTGTAAGCAGTGAGCATCAAGTGGTAGAGTGGTCAGAGTATTGACTTCTTGAGGTAAAGTTACTAGGTTTGAAGCCTGGCAGCATCACAGTTCAGTCTACCAAGCTGTAAATGGACACCTGACTGCTTCTGAGTATGGAAGACAAGAGCAGTGAGGATGGGAACTAGTCACCACCAACTCATAACAGCTGAGACACGTCTCTAACACTTCACTCCCCTACTGCAGTATCAGCTATGAGACTTTACCTTCTACTGAAGCAGTAATCAGCAGAGACTACAATAAACAGCATTTGTTAGATAATTTTCTTTAACCTGCTGAAGACACTGACATACAGTTTCCTACAGTAAAAGGCAATTTAAAAAATGTTCTATAGAAAACTTAACATTAACTTTCTCTCCTGGGTTTTCTTTTCTATTAAAGTTCAATGTATTTATTTATAACTGCCACTTTCACATCCAGTTGCTTCAGCACTATATATTTCTATCTAATGTCCTCTCTCTTCTTCATCTCTCTATATCAAGGCTTCTCAACCTGTGGTTGAGGGGTCATTGAATGATTCTATACGAGATCTGTACAAACCTAAGAATTTTTAATGTAAAATGTTTATTTATGTGTCTATGTACATTTTTTTTAAGAAGGGATCTGCAGGCTTCAATGGACAATCAAAGGGGTTCATGGTACACAAAAAAAAAAGTTAAGAATTCCTGATCTATATAAATTATTATTCAGCCAGGATTCAATCCACAGTGCTGAGTACATTCAAATTGTGGATTTTAAAGCTGCATCCAAGGTGGAATGGGTTCATTTTCTACACAAGACAACAGGAGGCTGAGACACTTGGGAGTCATAACCCAGGTAGGCCCCCCCCCCCCCCAGAGTGTAAAGGAGAATAATGGGCTGAAACACTTGTTCAACGGGGGGGACCACTTCTGATTAGCAGTGTAAAGGTGTCCCATACTGTCTCTCTCACAGTCTATCTATATATATATATATCTGTCCAAAAAAATGAGCAGTAGTGCAAAGTTATACCATAAATTTGAGGTTGATGAAATGCTGCTAAATCTGAACAACATCCTGTCTGAAATAATACACAGTTTTGCACTTGTGTGATGAAAGAGAATCTTGCCAAGATTTCACTGCTTAGTTCAGCTAAACCAATTTTACGTTTAAGATAATATTGTCTTTGAGCACAGTGGTAAGGACTATGCTGTTGAAAATATATGCATAACAAAAAGTAAACAGTTAACAAATTAAATGTGTCATTTGGTTGCTCAAATGTTAACTCCAATATTGGCCTTTCCTTTCATACAAATGCTGCCACCTTCTGGAGTGCATTGATACCAAACAAGCTCATTTGTCATCTAGTATCATAACTCAACTTCATTTGTCATCTAGTATCATCTCAACTCAACTTCATTTGTCATCTAGTATCATAACTCAACTTCATTTGTCATCTAGTATCATAACTCAACTTCATTTGTCATCTAGTATCATAACTCAACTTCATTAGAACATAATTATAAAATTATATCTGCACTTTTATAAAACTATAAGCGTTCAAAGTGTGTTTGTATTTATTTATTTTTTTATTTTTTTTAATGTTATATATAACACATAAGAGCAATGAATACTGCTGAAATAAATATGTAACCATACCAAAGCGCCCTCTAGACAGGTGGCATAATTGTAGCCCCTGCCCATGACCAGCAGTGACTTTTCCTCAGACAGCTCTTTAGCCAGTTCCAGGATCTCGTTGTCCATGGTCAGGACTGTTTTGATTTGATCTAATGGAAACATCAGACAAATGCTTAAAACACTTTATTCTCCTTCAATAAACAAATGTGCTCTATTGCAAAAGTAAGTCAAGCAGCGAGAAAAAGACACTTGATTTGGATAGACAAAACAAAACCAAAAATAAAAGGGAAACAGAAGAAAATCAGTTAATAACACAATAAGGCAGTACATATTCTGGAACCCACAGGGTAAGAGAAGCAGGGAGAACAAAAAAACAAAGACATGAAGAAGAGAATTAGTGACAGGGATCCTGGCAAAGGGGCGACCGACCCCAACCAGGCGCGTCCACGGGTGGCGGATAGTGGAACGACCTCCAGATATGGTGTGTCAGCTGCGAATAAAGTCAGCATAGCTGGACGAATAAGCAGTCGCGGACCAAACGGCGATGTCCTCCCAGCAGGACGGGGAAGGGTAACAGGTGGCACTGATACCCCCACTGAAATCCCCCATATGTCCTACGACGGGTGCATCAAGCGAGTAAGAGCCGCTATAAGCTCTAGCCACGGGGAAGGTAAACCTCGGTAAACAAACCAATCTGCTGCCTTGCAGCTACCACCGGGAGATGGAAAGGCTATGGGAGACAACCCTGAACAACAAGCACAACCCGGCCTGCCGAAGACGGAGTGTGTTAGCTACGGCGCAGACACCGGGAAAAATTAGGACACACACGCTTTTGCGGTATGGAGTCATGCGACAATCTCGACTTACGTCATGGCGTCGCTCCTATCAGCTACAACCGGGGAGGAGCGGAGCCGGGCCCCTAGCCTCGAAAGGGCCCACCCAAGCAACCGGTGCCTTTGCCAACCAAATGGCCGGGGGAAGGCAAAGTAGAGCAACTGACCAACCAACCCACTATCTTACAGTGGCTCAATGGAATGCAGAAGGAGTGAGGAACAAGAAACCGGAGTTACAAGAATTCCTCAGGGAAAATAACATTGATATAATCTGCATCCAAGAAACTCACCTAAAAGATACCCAACGATTCTTTGTACGTGGATACCAATCCTTCCGCCAAGATAGGGCAAAAAGAACTAAGGGAGGAATCCTCACACTGATTAAAACCTCAATCCCAGCAGTAGAGACACACAGATCTGGTGAGGATGAACTTGAATACATAACAGTCCAACTACTGCTGCCCAGTGGAGACTTAATGATCACAAACTGCTACAGCCCTCCAACCACAACTCTGGAGCTACACAAAGTGAAGCTTGCAGCATCGAGACACCTCATTGTGGGTGACTTCAATAGCCACTCACCCAGCTGGGGCTATAACGCAACAGATCCAAGAGGAGAAGAGGTGGAAGATTGGATGGTAGAGAATAAACTAATTCTAATAAACCAACCAGAGGATAAGCCCACCTTCTATTCCAGAGTATGGAAAACAACGAGCACACCAGATCTTGCTATGGCTACAGATGACATACATCGACTCACCACTCAAATAACATCAATAAAAACATCTCCATCATCAGTGAGGCAATCATCCAAGCAGCAAAGAAGTCAATTCCACGAGGTAAACGACAAGACTACAAACCATACTGGAGTGACAACCTGGGAAAACTCCATAGTGAATTAAATAAAGCACGGGAAACTATGGAGCAAAATCCCACATTAGAGAACACACAGAGGCACAACAGCATAAAACAAGCCTTCAATGAACAAAAGAAAGCTGAAATCCAAAGGAGCTGGCACCAGAAGACCAGCAGTCTCAACATGGAAAAGGACTCAAGCAAGCTATGGAATCTGACAAGAGTACTAAATGAAGAAACAACAACCAGCTACTGTAAGACTGTCATCAAGGAAAATGAAAAATACCACACAGGAAAGATGGCAGCAAACATCCTGGCAGATTTCTACAAGGAAGAAAGCACCACATCACTTTCACATGCACGGATCCAAGAAGTACGTAAGGAAGTAAAAGAAAAACTGAAGCACCAAAACCCAGATATCTGCATGAAATCACCCCTTACTATGAGAGAACTCAGTGCTGCCATAACAAAACTAAAGAACAGAAAAGCTCCAGGAAAAGATGGCATCACAAATGATATGATCAAGAACCTTGGACCTGTAGCCAGGAACAAGCTCCTCCTAATCTTCAATCAATCATGGAGTACTGGAAAATTTCCAGATCAATGGCGAGAAGCAATCATTGTTCCCATCAGAAAGAAACAAAAGGAGAAAACAAGCAAGTCCAGCTACCGACCAGTTAGCCTACTGAGCTGTCTGGGTAAGGTAATGGAAAGAATGGTGATCTCAAGATTACTGAAACATCTGGAAAAAAACCATCTGCTTGATAACACACAGTCAGCATTTAGGAAAAATCGCAGCACCGAAGACCAACTAGTATATCTAGCCCAGGAAGTAGAAAATGCTTTTCAGGAGAAAAAGAAAGTGCTGGCGGTTTTTGTAGACTTGACAAAAGCTTTTGATAAGGTATGGAAAGAAGGACTCCTCCTTAAGATGCTCAACAGCAAAACTGAAGGGAGAATGTTCAACTGGATACGGGACTTTCTTCGATACCGCACAGCAAGAGTAAAACTTGACGGGAAACTGAGCCATCGCGTCACTCTATAACAGGGTGTGCCACAAGGAGGAGTTATCTCCCCCACACTTTTTATCATATATAAATGATATTGCAGAGAAACTGTCCGGGCATATCTCCAGGGCTCTTCATGCTGATGATTTTGCTGCCTGGTGTGCTGCTGAACATTTGCCTACTGCGAAGTTCAGGATGCAAGCAGCGCTAAATACCATCGGTAAATGGGCATCAGATTGGGGAGTACAGATAAACCTCTCCAAGACAGTAGCAACCTGCTTCTCTCTGTCAAATCGCCGAGAAACGATCAAACTGCAGCTAAATGGAAGTGAACTTCCAATCGAGGAAAACCCAACATACCTAGGAGTCAAGTTGGATAAGAGACTCACCTGGAAGCCGCACATAAAAGCAGTAGAACAGAGAGCAATAAGAAAGCTCTCTATTATGAAGAAACTGGCTGGCACAAGTTGGGGGGCAAATACCAACATACTTAAAAAAGTCTATACAGGCACAGTCAGACCTGTACTTGAATATGGCATGTCAGCCTGGGCCACAGCATCTAAAACAAACACAGAATGTCTAGGGAAAGTGCAAAATTCAGGCCTTAGGCTAATCACTGGAGGGATGAAGACTTCTCCAATCCAGGCAATGGAGCGATACACCAACCTCCGCTCTCTTGATGACAGACGTGAGGAAAAGGTATTCACTCACAGTGAGAAGCTTCTACGAATGCCAAGTCATCCAATGCATGCCAAACTCCATAGTGTGACAAAGAACAGGCTGAAAAGAACCAGCTTCCTAAACATCTCCAAACATCTGCATCGATGCCATGAAGACCTCCTCCCAAATCGATCTACTGAGATTGAAATGTTAATTGATTACGAGGAGCCAGACGACTGCCATGGAAATATATCTATCATCACAGAAGTCCCTGAAATAAAAAAGAAAGGCCACCTGACCCCTCAACAACTAAAAACTTTGGCTCAAGAAATGATTGAAGAAAAGTACAACCCGAAGGAGTGGACACATGCATACACAGATGGATCTGCTGAGGGGGCAGTAAAGAACGGTGGAGGAGGCATTTTTATAAGATTCCTAAATGGAAAGATCATCCGAAAGGCCTTCCCAACTGGAAAGATCTCCTCCAATTTTAGGGCAGAAGCTATGGCACTACTGCAAGCCCTGAAGATCCTCACCAGACCTGAACAGCAGCCACAAGCTAAGATAATAATCTTCACTGACTGCAGATCATTACTTGAATCAATACAAAACACCAGAAATGATAACATGATGAATGAGATCAGATCTGAGCTTAACATCATCCAAAGGTCATCAACCATTGCCCTTCAGTGGTTACCTGCCCATTGTGGAATCGCTGGTAATGAGAAAGCAGATGCTCTATCAAGAAGCGGCAGTAAAATGGAACAATACAGCCACCCATTGCCCTATCGGGAAGCAAAAACCATCATCCACAACAAGTACAAAAATCAGTGGAAGGAGGAAGGGGATATATACAGCAGAGATGACCCAATCCACCACCTAAACAGACACCAACAGACGACAATTTTCCGCCTGAGAACTGGACACTGCAGATTACTTGGACATCTCTATCGCCTCAAGATATCCCACACGAATGAATGCCCTTGTGGAACTGATATCCAGACTCCAGAACACATTCTCCAGAACTGTCCAACCCATGATAAATTGCGACGTGCGACCTGGCCAAAAGGTGATGAGCTCCAGCAGAAGCTATGGGGCTGCCGCGCCGACCTGGAAAAGACTGTGGACTTCGTCCTGGCGACAGGCCTGCAGATTTAGCATGACTACAAACCGAACGCAGAAGAAGAAGAAGTGACAGGGATAAAGAAGATTTGGAAAACCTTGAACAGAAAGATTTTACATAAAGTAAATTGATTAACTGACTGAAAAGTAAACTGATTAACTGACTGAAAAGTAAACTGATCAGTTGACTGAAAACTAAGTAAACAATAGCAACGACATTTTAGTGCCACAACGAACCTCTACACAAATGTTTTATGTCTGTAAATACTGATGCTAGATTATAAGTAAGCCTAATATCGACAATTTCCTGACATGCTATGTGTAAATGTGCAGTGGTTTTTATGTAATCATTACATCCGTGACACACGTGTATTTTTATAAATGTTTACTTAGGAACTCGGGCATAGGAGGATGTAACTCTCATGGGCTCAGAGCTGGTAGGGCTAAATATCTGTCTCATGTCGCTGAAATGAAGTTTTGGCTATTCCTATTCTTTCGAGACACCATGTAAAACAAACAGCCACAGAAACAACTGCTTCAGGCAAATATGGCTGCCTGGTCTCCTGCAAGGGGACATAACTACAGTGGTGCCTCCATGCTCTGTAAGGAGCACAAAGGATAATGATGATGATTCTCTCTTGATAATCACCAAGTGGCATTGTGGGTAAATCACTTGCTCCTTGAGGTGTGGGTAAAGGCTTGAGGTGTGGTTAAAGGCTTGAGGTGTGGGTAATGGCTTGAGGTGTGGGTAAAGCACTTGCTCTTTGAGGTGTGGGTAAAGCACTTGCTCCTTGAGGTGTGGGTAAAGCACTTGCTCCTTGAGGTGTGGGTAAACCACTTGCTCCTTGAGGTATGGGTAAACCACTTGCTCCTTGAGGTGTGGGTAAAGCACTTGCTCCTTGAGGTGTGGGTAAAGCACTTGCTCCTTGAGGTGTGGGTAAAGCACTTGCTCCTTGAGGTGTGGGTAAAGCACTTGCTCCTTGAGGTGTGGGTAAAGCACTTGCTCCTTGAGGTGTGGGTAAAGCACTTGCTCCTTGAGGTGTGGGTAAAGCACTTGCTCCTTGAGGTGTGGGTAAAGCACTTGCTCCTTGAGGTGTGGGTAAAGCACTTGCTCCTTGAGGTGTGAGTAAAGCACTTGCTCCTTGAGGTGTGGGTAAAGCACTTGCTCCTTGAAGTGTGGGTAAAGCACTTGCTCCTTGAGGTGTGGGTAAAGCACTTGCTCCTTGAGGTGTGGGTAAAGCACTTGCTCCTTGAGGTGTGGTTAAAGCACTTGCTCCTTGAGGTGTGGTTAAAGCACTTGCTCCTGGGGATATGGTTAAAGCACTTGCTCCTTGAGGTGTGGTTAAAGTACTTGCTCCTTGAGGTGTGGTTAAAGCACTTGCTCCTTGAGGTATGGTTAAAGCACTTGCTCCTTGAGGTGTGGTTAAAGCACTTGCTCCTTGAGGTGTGGTTAAAGCACTTGCTCCTTGAGGTGTGGTTAAAGCACTTGCTCCTTGAGGTGTGGTTAAAGCACTTGCTCCTTGATGTGTGGTTAAAGCACTTGCTCCTTGAGGTGTGGGTAAAGCACTTGCTCCTTGAGGTGTGGTTAAAGCACTTGCTCCTTGAGGTGTGGTTAAAGCACTTGCTCCTGGGGATATGGTTAAAGCACTTGCTCCTTGAGGTGTGGTTAAAGCACTTGCTCCTTGAGGTGTGGTTAAAGCACTTGCTCCTTGAGGTATGGTTAAAGCACTTGCTCCTTGAGGTGTGGTTAAAGCACTTGCTCCTGGGGGTATGGATAAAGCACTTTCTCCTTGAGGTGTGGTTAAAGCACTTGCTCCTTGAGGTGTGGTTAAAGCACTTGCTCCTTGAGGTATGGTTAAAGCACTTGCTCCTTGAGGTGTGGTTAAAGCACTTGCTCCTGGGGGTATGGTTAAAGCACTTGCTCCTTGAGGTATGGTTAAAGCACTTGCTCCTTGAGGTGTGGTTAAAGCACTTGCTCCTTGAGGTATGGTTAAAGCACTTGCTCCTTGAGGTGTGGTTAAAGCACTTGCTCCTTGAGGTATGGTTAAAGCACTTGCTCCTCGAGGTATGGTTAAAGCACTTGCTCCTTGAGGTAAAGTTACCAAGTTTGATACCTAGTGGCATCAAGTTCCAGTCTACTTAGCTATAAATGGGTACCTGATTCTGCTCCTGAGTTAGGGAAGGCAAAGGCAGCAAAACAGGGAACCAGCCACCCTCACCACACTAAGCTGTGACCTAGTATAGTGAAGTCTCTAAACACTTCACTCCTCTTTGGCAGTATCTGGTATGGGACCTCCCCTTTCTTGACGTCTGTTTCTGACCTGACATCATCTGCTATAAAGGACCTTGGGTTTTTTTTTCAGGCTATTGATATGAATTCTTTCTCATCTTTTTTTTCTTTTTGAACATGTCAAATAGCACAGGACTACCACTACTGTTGACCCCTAGCCGAGGACAGCTGCTGTCTAGCAGTGGTGGATTCTGTAGCTATTTGTTTTACGTGATGATGTTCTTATCCTCTTATGACATGCTCATAGGAACACCAGTCCTTTGCTTTCATTGTCTCTACAGAGACCCCCGCCCCAAAAAAAAAACAACACAAGGTATGGCCTAATGTTTTCAATTCCTTTAGAAGTCTGACATATCCTGAAATCTACTGGACATGGAGTTACCTGGAAGGTTTTTCAAGCCTTGAATAATCTCCTGCCGTCTGTTCTGAAGAGAGATTCTGTCCTCACTCATCATGAGCCCAAACAAAACAAGTGCAATAAACTGACTGGTATAAGCCTGGGAGTAGAAAACAATAGTTATACATATCAAAATTTGTGACTTTAAAATGTCTGCCCTTGCCACTACAATAATTATTTCCATTTCGCTCCTTCAGGAGCATAAAGCCACCACTGCAGCTAGTCCACTTCCAGGAAGTCTGCAGCCAATCATCTGTGTGCTCACCAGTAGCTTCTATCTGCAGCCAATCATCTGTGTGCTCACCAGTAGCTTCTATCTGCAGCCAATCATCTGTGTGCTCCCCAGTAGCTTTTATCTGCAGCCAATCATCTGTGTGCTCACCATTAGCTTCTGTAACAATGTTTACATGTAGTTACCAGCCCGATGCACAATCTCATATTAGTCACATCCTAAGATATGCCTGAGGATGTAGTAGTCCTATTCTTTGTTCTCTCATAGACCCCTGGGGACTACATGGGACACCACTACAACTACTTGGGTACCACTCCTTGTGTGAGTGTTCTGAAGTGAAAATAACTTCTTTATGGGATACTGCTACAACTACTTGGGTACTATTCTTCCTTGTTTGAGTGTTCTGAAGAAAAAACACTTCTTTATGGGACACCTCTACAATTACGTGGGTACCATTCTTCCTTGTTTGAGTGTTCTGAAGAAAAAAAAAACTTCTTTATGGGGCACCTTTACAACTACTTGGATACCACTCTTCCTTATTTGAGTGTTCTAAAAATAAAAACAGAAAAATAACTTCTTTGTCTTTTGTCAGCTGTTTATCTGGTGAAGTGTCAAAGGTCAACACCCTCATCTTTACTCCCCAGCTCCTCATGGAGCATCAGCCTTCTACCAGTTGACACTAAACCTTCCTAACTTCCGTAAGCCTCACAGGTGGGGTTGATTTTTGTTGTTGTTGGGGGGTGGGGGTTTCAGAATATATAAATAATGGCCACGTGTGCTGTCACGCTGTCCTTCTTCATGTTTGTCTGCCCGCAGTCTATTTTATTCTAGGTTAATGCAAGGCAGAAAGTCAAGTTGATGAAATGGCTCGATTTAATAAAAAGTGCTAGTAACCTGGTAACACTTCCTATTAGTGAGAAGCTGTTTCATCAACTTGACTTTCTGCGCTGCATTCTTTCATTGCATCAGGTCATTCTATTATAATATTTTACTTGATCTCCTTTGTTATGTTTTCGTTGTTGACTTCCTTGCACTGAAATATGTTTCTTGTCCTGCATCTTTCCATTTTTATTTTGTGTTAACCCTAACACCACCACCAGAAATGTCGTTCTATGGAACCCAGAAGGATGGTAAAAGAAAGGCTGATCAAAAACAACCTGGCAGAGAAATGTGGTGTTTGATGTGCAAAGTATGAACCAGATTTGGGGCACTGCATGAAGAATGATCACTGACCGAGCAAAGACAACCTACAAGACAACCACTGGGCATGATGGTCACTGATTCCTTTGTCAATCTGTGGCTAAGGATACAAGAAGGAGAAGCTAGAATGGCAGGCCCATCTTGGCATAGCAAGAACAGCTGATTTTTCAAACAGGTGAGGTAGATGATGTGACACAAAAAGTCTTTTCAACCATGAACAGGTAGATTAAAGTAAAAAGGTGTGGAATACTCACTTTGGTAGAGGCCACACCAATCTCTGGTCCAGCATTGATGTGAACACCACAGTTGGATTCTCGTGAGATGTTGGAGCCCACTACATTTGTAATGCCTACAATGAGAGCTCCTCGCTGCTTACAATAGTGCAGGGAATTCAGGGTGTCTGCTGTCTCCCCTGATACATGGAAATAGACAAATACATTCTCAGAAATACGGCTAGTAAAGAAGTAATACGTGGAAGAATGATGGGACAGATTGTTGGATGAATATTGCTGCTGCTGTTGTGACATGTGATAATTGGGTTTTGTTTGATGGTAGTTGTAATTACATTTAGATGACTCAGTAGTATTCAAGACTGGTGCGAGTTCAAGTATATTTTGGGGGTAGCGTATGGTGCTGGGAAGTTGAGTGAGATTCCATTAAGTTCATGCAAAGAGTGTCAGTAGGACTGAAAGTGTAGTCCGATATTTGTGACAGTCAAGAACTTGAATTGATAGGAGACAGCTGATTGAGTGCTGCAAGGGATATTCCTCGACATGAAGCGTTAATTGAGAATGAAATGTTCAACTGAAAATGTGTCATTAGTTTCCTCT
The DNA here is from genome assembly GCA_024509875.1 of Oreohelix idahoensis. NCBI lineage: Eukaryota > Metazoa > Mollusca > Gastropoda > Stylommatophora > Oreohelicidae > Oreohelix > Oreohelix idahoensis. The sequence continues at coordinate 42,159 of JAMPIV010019191.1, read as the reverse complement.
CGATTCTTGAATTCCATTCCAGTGTTCTCTTGGATAAATGGATATATCACGATCTCTGATGTGCAAATGCCAGTGGTTAAGAGTCAGACACTGTGTCTTCTTCTTTGATCCTTAGCCGCTGACTGTCAAAGCAGTCAGTGACCATCATGACTGGTGGCGTCTTGTAGGGCAGCAACAAACTGCTTCCACTTTGTTCAGTCAGTGGACATCCTTCGTACAGTGCCCCAGCTCTGGTTCATTCTTTGCATCTCCACAGTTCTCCGCCAAGTTGTTTTTGGTCGGCCTCTCTTTCCTTCAGGGTCCATAGCATAGCTGTTCTTGTGATGGCATCTGGGTCTCTTCTGAGGGCGTGGCCAACCCAACTCCAGCGTCTGCCAGCTATGATGGTGTGCATGTCCTCTTGCTTGCTCCGAGTAAGTAGTTCTCAGTTAGTGATAGTATTCGGCCAAAAGATAAGGAGAATTTTCCTTAGACAAATTGTGTGGAAAGAGGACAGTTTCGACATTTCCTTCTCTGTTACTCTCCAGCATTCCACACCATAGAGAAGTGTAAAAAGTACACAGCTCTCATATAATCTTAATTTGGTGTTTGTGCTATACTCGGAAGACTTCCAGGTGTTGCAAAGGCTGTTCTCGCTTTTTTCATTCTGTTGTTGATGTCTTTGCTTGTTCAGCCGTCTGGTGTTACTATGCATCCTAGGTATGTAAATGTGTCCGTCTGTTCCAGTTTCTGGTTCCTTACTGTTATGGGCTCAGGACTGCCCACATTGAGTGTCATGACCTCTGTCTTCTTCAGACTGATATTCAGACCATCTGCTGGCTATACTTATTCAGTCTATCGGTTTTCTCTTGGATGTGTTGATGTGAATGTGTGAGTAGTGCAATGTCATCTGCATATTCCAGATCTTCCAGTGTAGAAAATGTTGTCCATCTAATTTTTTAGAGATGATCATTACTTCTGTTTTTGCTATTTAGAATTAGGCCTTTATTTTCACTTTCTATCACTTCTGTATCAATCATTTTCTGCAACTCCTTTTTCACTTTGTGCTATTAAGACTGATGGTACGCAACCAGACGATACGTCAAGGTCTTAAATCCTACCCCCTGCAGACCCAAGTAGAACAGTCCCAATTAAGATGGTTTGGCCATATCTGCAGAATGGGAGAAGATCGGATACCACGACAAGCATGGGAAACAAAGAGCCAAGGATCCAGACCCCGAGGATGACCCAGAGTCCGCTGGGAGGACAACATTAGACAATCTTTGAAGGACCGAGGACTAGAATGGAACCAGGCCAGGAGGAAGACAGCCGATAGGATAGTCTGGCGCTCTCTCTTCCAAACCTCTACACCTCACGGTAGAAGGGGAACGACTAAGTAAGTAAGCTATTAAGACTGTATCATCAGTGTATTACAAGTCGTTTATCTTATGTAAGGTAAAGGATCCTGTTACACGCCCACTGAGGCATATTGGGAATATGGTGTTAGGCCCATATTTTCTTGACCATTGGTACACTAGGGGTGATGTGGTCAGCATCACGCCGGCCACCTTAACCTTCCCAGAAGTTGCTCTGGTACCCAGTTGAGGCTGGGTCGACCCAGGAGCCGTTTGTGGCCTAAAAAAGTCCCACCTCATCTGGGGATCGAACCATAGACCACTGAGCTAAGAAGCCAGTGCACTACCCACTATGCTACTACGGCTTCCGTTTATCTATGTCCGTCAACTGATATTCCTGGCATGTCCTCTATGGCTCTCAAATATTGCATGTCTTTAAATTAATACTTAAAGTACAAGTAAGAATGAATGGATACAGTATAAAAGATAAAGAGAAAGGAAGGGCAGAATGTTAGATGGGCATGCATGCCCAGTTATCAACCCTTTGAAAATAAAGTTGCTCATTCATTCATTACATATTTACTGTGCAGGCTGAACAGATCAGAGGGACAATACACATTTGAATTCCTAATGAAAAACAGAAAAGTAATAAAACCTGACATCACACAGTGATCAGATGAAGACCATCATCATCAATCCTTTTCATTTTTCCATGGAAAGAATAAAATAAATGGAATGACTGTGACTGGCTTATTTCTCCAACATCGCACCTCACTTCAAACTTTGCAGTAGCTCACCTGATTGGCTGATGAAAAAACAAACATCGTCTCGGAATATCGGAGTGTTTCTGTCCAGAAAATCACTGGCTAACTCCACCATCACTGGAAGCTCTGTCAGTTCTTCAAGCAGTTGTCGAGTCTGTTCAAACGGCAGAAATAGAATAATCACAAAGTTGAAAGTCACATTTCTGGGATACATAATGATATTAAATCACAGGAGACTAAAGAAACACACTCCAAGATGCAAAGAATGAACCAGAGCTGGGGCACTGTACGAAGGATGGCCGCCGACAGAATGAAGTGGAAGCAGTTTGTTACAGCCCAACAAGATGCCACCAGGCATGATAGCCACTGACTGCTTGGACAGTCAAAGAAGAAGAAGAAAGAAACGCACTGGTAAACATTTCACTCATTTCAGTTCCCAAAGAAGCACAGGTCTCCAACAAATACATGCCAAGCTTCCTTGTCCTTGACCTTGTCTTGTGCCATCTGTTCAAGGTTTTTCTATGTCTTCTGTATCCTGTTTTATGTGGAATCCCTTTCTCCATGTTTTTTTTTCAAATTCATTTCCTCTTTCCCTCCATGGGACCACCACTACAGCAGGAAGCCTGCATCAAGTATTTATGTTCTCTAGCAGTAGTGGTTTCTGTAGTAATGTGTTTCATCTGATGAGGTTGCCATCTCCGTGTACAACCTCATATCTTACACGTCTGAGGGAACAGTAGTCTTATTCTTTCTTTGTCTCCTCAAGGACCTCCTGGAGGACCTACACAGGACAGCAGTACAGCATATGATGATAATAAAGAAACAGCAGCAGTACAGCTTATGATGATAATAAAGAAACAGCAGCAGCAGTACAGCTTATGATGATAATAAAGAAACAGCAGCAGTACAGCATATGATGATAATAAAGAAACAGCAGCAGCAGTACAGCTTATGATGATAATAAAGAAACAGCAGCAGTACAGCTTATGATGATAATAAAGAAACAGCAGCAGCAGTACAGCATATGATGATAATAAAGAAACAGCAGCAGTACAGCATATGATGATAATAAAGAAACAGCAGCAGTACAGCATATGATGATAATAAAGAAACAGCAGCAGTACAGCATATGATGATAATAAAGAAACAGCAGCAGCAGTACAGCTTATGATGATAATAAAGAAACAGCAGCAGTACAGCATATGATGATAATAAAGAAACAGCAGCAGCAGTACAGCTTATGATGATAATAAAGAAACAGCAGCAGTACAGCATATGATGATAATAAAGAAACAGCAGCAGTACAGCATATGATGATAATAAAGAAACAGCAGTAGTACAGCATATGATGATAATAAAGAAACAGCAGCAGCAATACAGCTTATGATGATAATAAAGAAACAGCAGCAGTACAGCATATGATGATAATAAAGAAACAGCAGCAGCAGTACAGCTTATGATGATAATAAAGAAACAGCAGCAGTACAGCATATGATGATAATAAAGAAACAGCAGCAGCAGTACAGCTTATGATGATAATAAAGAAACAGCAGCAGTACAGCATATGATGATAATAAAGAAACAGCAGCAGCAGTACAGCTTATGATGATAATAAAGAAACAGCAGCAGTACAGCATATGATGATAATAAAGAAACAGCAGCAGTACAGCTTATGATGATAATAAAGAAACAGCAGCAGTACAGCATATGATGATAATAAAGAAACAGCAGCAGTACAGCATATGATGATAATAAAGAAACAGCAGCAGCACTACAGCTTATGATGATAATAAAGAAACAACAGGCATTTGTGAATGATACCTGCGTGGAATAGAAAGATTAAAACTGTACAACAGGATCACTAATGTGGAACTGACAGAAAGAATCAGAAAAATATCAGTGGAACAAGTAGTTGAGGGAAAGAAGTTGGGATATGACACACACAATGTGGCAGTCAACTATTAGCATGAGGAAGCAGTCAACTATTAGCATGAGGAAGCAGTTCTTGCTCTGGAAACCCCCAGAGGCAGAAGCAAAAACACATGGAGAAAATGAGTGAAGACGCACATAAGATGGATACAGGAGATATTAAGACAGCTGGAGACAACGGTCTAAGCAGGACCGACTGAAGGCCTATATTCCACAGGGAGATTAAAGACAAAGAAGAAGCACAGAAAATTCATAAAATCTAACACAGAGAGCAAATTAATTACAAAAAAAAACATAAGTACTGTAAACTCAGTACATCTCTACATGGAGATACAGCAAAGCTGTAGCAATGAAATAGCAAAAATGTAGCAAAGACATTATAAAGACATAGCAAAGAAATAACAAAGATATTGCAAAGAAATGAAAATAGCAAAGAAATTACAAAGTTACAGCAAAGAAATAGCAGAGATGTGGTAAAAAAAATTATAATAGCAAGGATGTAGCAAATAAATTAGAAAGAAATAGCAAGGTGTAGCAAATAAATTAGAAAGAGATAGCAAAGAAATGATAAAGTCATAGCAAATAAATAGCAAAGATGTACCAAATAACTAGCAAAGATGTACCAAATAGATAGTGAAGATTTACCAAATAAATAGCAAAGATTTACCAAATAACTAGCAAAGATGTACCAAATAAATAGCAAAGATGTACCAAATAAATTGCCAAGATGAAGCAGTCACAGCAAAATGTAGCAAAGAAATTATAAAGGCATAGCAAAGATGTAGCAAAGATAGAGTAAAGATGTAGTGAATATATAGCAAAGATGCAGCAAAGACACATTAAAAAGAGAAAATATAAGCAAAGAACCAATCCTGACATATGGGAATGAGTCATTGTCAAGGAGTGTTTGAAGGTTTTGTCTAGATTATTTTAAAATTGCTTACTTTTCTATTCCTTCACATTTTGTCTGTTTTCTCTACGAAATATTTGCACCTGTGATCTGTTCTATTGCTGTTTTTCAAGTCTTCACTAATAGTCCTGTCATACAATCCTAATGCTATCTTCTCCTACAAAGGCACTAAAAGTATTTCTTTAAGGACGTCAGTACAATTTATTCGCTTGGTCGAAACCACAGTGGTTCCCAGAGGATTATATTTCCATGTCCAGTGGTCAACTGAAGACCGCCAGGATAAATCTTGTTACGTGTCTAAGCAAGAGACGGGAAATAATTAACTCTGGACGTGGGAACGAAAATGTCTTAACTTATTGCGAACAAATGCTGAGTTTTAAAATCACTTGTTGATAACCGTTGGAAGAGAACGCACGCTTATAGAAGAGAAGCCTCAAGCTACCCCATATCTACAGTATATGTGATTTGAGAGTAACGCTTCTCAAAATCTATTTTCTTAAGCTGCAGATATTAGTCCTAAGCGGTAAGCAAACTCTCAGTATTCACTTAATTAGCTAACTCTAATATCAAGGGATTAGTTAATTGATGTAAAGTGTGAAATACTTAATATTGTGGTTTTATTTCTTTACATTAGATTGATAGCTATTTTGCATTTATGTATTATGAATGTTATTGATGCATTATAATGATGTAAGTACTGGCTGATATCTGAAAGTACTACAAAATAATGATTTTGGGAATGTGATGAAAAAAGCTGTTGCGAGCGAGAGAGGGAACCATGTTGTTCAATGGACGAGTGAATGAAATATCATTCCTCCAATGCAGTCATGCATGGACGCACATGGCCAGGCGTCTGCTTGTAACAAAGGTTGACCTGACTGACCCGACCTGTGTGAGACTACTGCTAGACAGGAATTTGTAAACAAATAGACAGTCCCCTTTTTAAGGAAAAGACTGACATTACGGTTCAGATAAATATATTATTAGGCACCATTCTGAGACGAAATGTCCACAGTGGTTGTAGATAATATAGCTGAAAAAAACAGAAGATTGATTACCTGTATTATCTTCCACAGCGCAGTTGCAGAATCCTAGCCAGTTTCTGGATTTTGATTTGCTGTAAATTGTTGCGAGTAAACCGCCTAGTTGCTCTATGCTACAGATAGAACTAGTGCTTACGTCTCAAACCCTCTAGCGGTGATCACAAGTCAGCAACCCTGAGCAGTCTACAGCATTTAAGCATTCAACACCTCGTCAGCACCTGAACATCATAACTCAACTTCACAACCAGGTTAACAAAAAGCCTAGTCATCTCTTGGACTGTAGCCCCACTGAAGCAAACTATCCAGTTGGTAATTCCTACCTACTGAGATGCACAGGAGAAGTCCAAGCAGATAAGTCTACTTAAAACCCAGGCCAAAGTCAGAATTCACTTTTCCAAGAAATAGCCATAGGAATAAACTCTCGTCAGTGAGGACAATTGCCTCTTATTCTTATCTGATCCAAAGACACTGACAGTATTCTGAATCATTGAATAAGTAATATCATAACTGTCTTTTTTAAATTTCCTAGTATTTCTTTTTTCAAAGTACATGACAACATTGATTTTATTTTCCACTGTAATTAAAGTAATTATGTACATTCTGTAACTCACCATCATTCTGAGTTTGACTTAGTAGATTGTATGTTCTGTTCAGAAAAACATACTCAACCCTCCTTGTATTACTTGTAACTACTAGTTCATCTTTAAAAAGATTTGAGTAAGAAAGAGTTAGTCGTCACCAGAAAAATACAAAAGCTGGTAGTCTAAAAGGTGAGAGAATCACTGACACCAACCTGTGCCCTTCTGTTGACTCTTTCCCTCAACACTAGCTCACCTCTGTGAAAACTAGTGTCTAAAGGTCTATGTGCTTTCTACACATCTTCCTTACTTACATCATCTAAAAATAATCCATGCGACAATCATGGACAATTAGTAAACAAGTAGGAAAGGTGCTAGAGGCCACAGAGATGTGGTGTTGTAGAAGAAAGTTAAAAATACCATAGACAGCCAAAAACAGTAATGAGGATGTCCTGAAAGCAGCCAATGCACAAATGAAACTTATTTCACAAGTTAGAAAGAAGTAAACCACTTCTTTTGGGCAGAGAAAAGCTGGAATATCTCGTAACAACAGGTAAGATTGAAGGAAAAAGAGATAGGGGAAGACAAAGAGAGCAAATACTGGGCATTTGACATCGTGGCATGGAAAGATGTCAACAACAAAATTGATAAATTGTACTGGCGACAGGAAGTTGTGGAGAGACATGATCTCCAATGCCACTAAGCACGGTACTTGAAAGGTGTAGAAATGAAATAGCAAAGAAACAGCAAAGACTGACAAAAGAAACAATAAAGACTTAAAGAAAAAGCAAAGATGTAACAAAGAAAACCACAAATAAATTGTAAAAATGTAGAAGTATGCATTAACTAAGGGCATCTAATTCATTATAAACTTATTATAAGACATAAGAAGTATTGCAAACTCAGAGCTTCTAATATGGAAAGAGATAACACCAAAAAAGAACCAAAAAAAGTAACAAGCAATGGCAGAATTATGATTTTACTCACAGCAACAGCACTATGGTAGCTGGTGCCACAAGCTATGAAGAGCAGACGCCTGCAGCGTCTGATCTCATTCATGTAGTCCTTGATGCCTCCAAGAACAACAGTTCCACTTTCAAAGTTCACCCTTCCTCGCATTGTGTTCACAACAGACTCTGGCTGCTCAAAAATTTCCTTCTGCATGAAAGATTTGAAACTTCCTGTTGGAAAATGTAGATACAGTTACAAGTGCTGGAAACCTCTCAGATTAACATTATTAAACAAAAAAGAAAGCATCTGATTGGCTAAGTGGTGAGAGCACTTTCATGTCACTGTACCATTACTGGGTTCCAGAACTGAAGTCTGGTAGAGCCATGCTCCAGTCTACCCAGTTGTAAATGGGTACCTGACTCTGCTCTTGACCTGACTCTGCTCTTGACCTGACTCTGCTCTTGACCTGACTCTGCTCTTGACCCGACTCTGCTCTTGACCTGACTCTGCTCTTGACCCGACTCTGCTCTTGACCTGACTCTGCTCTTGACCTGACTCTGCTCTTGACCTGACTCTGCTCTTGACCTGACTCTGCTTTTGAGTTAGGGAAGGCAAAGATAGCAAAGAGAACTAGTCATGTCTTCTCATAAACAAACAAATTCTGGATCTAGTACGGTGAAGTCTCTAACACTTTACTCCCCTAAGGCAGTTTCTGTTCTGGGACTACCTATACATTTTTTAAACAAAAGGAAAAATGCTAATTAAACTTTCTCTGAAATGGTCTTCTGACGTTTTTACCCACCTTTCATGATCTCCTCAATGGCCATTTTCAGTGTAGTGATCTCTCTAAAAATCTTCTCATCCAATGAACGAGTGGCCTGGTGGATGTTAAGTGTACCATCATGGACTGCTGCTACATCACTTTCTTCGAGAAATATAACCTGGTCTGTGTGCTCAATAATTGCGCTGCAGACAACAAAAATAACATTACTACAGTGGACAGGCTAGACTAAATAACTGCCCACATTTCAGGGCACACACTAGACCAGCCTTTCTCAACTTTTTTTTATCATTGAGGAACCCCTTGAAGTAATGTTCAGGTCTCAGGGAACCCCTTGATAAACTAAGCCTGTTTTGTTTGTGTGGTTCTCCCTCACAAAGGATATGAACTTTAATGCAAGTCAGTAGTGCAAGTAGAAGAGACTACATTTTTTTTTCCATTTTTTTATTTCCTACTTGATTTTTTTAACCTTATCCAAGTAGGTCTAAAAGTCTTATCACAAATGTCTACTCTACAAGATGCTAATGAAAAATGGCATTTCGGGATGGAGAAGCTGACACCATCAGCCTACCATCCTCCCTTTCGTGCAATACAGCATTCACTAATTATAAACAGCCTCCCATCTAGCATCAAAAACCGAGAATAGTCTCTCAACCAAGTGTACATGGTCCTATTGTGCACTTCCATACAGGGCTACTCGGTCACTGCCCACGAGTGTGAGGCTAACATCGCCCGGAACGCAAAGGAAAAAAAAAAACTATGTTTATTTGTTTTCAATAACAATCTCATGCGAAACCCCTAGCGACCTCTTGTGGAACCCTGGTTGAGAATCCCTGCACTAGAGAATGTTTTCGGATGTCATATATTTGAAATATATATAGAGAGGACAATTTAGATTTTAGAAGACATGGGAGCAATAATTAAGAAATAGTGGATGAAATTATAGCCATTTCATAGAACACATGAAGCCTACATCCCCAAAGACACTTGGTATTCCACCTGAAGGCCATACTTGACATATGAAACAACTAACTAAATAAACAAAAATTCAGTCTTCTACAACTGGCACTACAGGAATTTACTACCTGACCTCTGAAGCAAAAGTAAAAATCAATCAGTCCTATATCTGGCATTCCAAAAACTTTCAGCAACATAGGTGGCATGTGAAGCAAAGAATACTCAATCTTTTCTAAGTCTGCCACTTCAGAAACATCAAGCACAGTAAGTGGCACATGAAGTAAAAAATAATGACAGAAAATAAAAATAAAGGCCTTAGCCTAAATAGCACTACGTTGATCATCTTTAAAAAAGTTTTTTTTTTTTTAAAGTGCTTCTCTAGAATGCATCATCAAAGTGAACTGGACAATTCTGAAACAAATCAACAGGAAATGCATTTTCAGACGTGAAGAGTAGAATAGCCCAGCCAAATCAGAATTCTATAAAATGAGAAATATTTTATGCCACAAATCTCTGTCAGTGGAAATAAGAAAGACAGTTTGTAATAGCACACAGAAATGAACCTGTCATATGGAAGGGAATCATGGACAGAACATTCCTGGAGGCCACAAACATGTGGCTTTACAGAAGATTGTTAAGAATGCCATGGAGAGATAACATGAGTACAGAGGATGTCCTGGCAGAATCTAGTGAGCAAAGGGATCTTACTGTATTACTTAAATAAGAAGGAAGTAATTCACTTTCTTTGAGGATGTTATGAGAAGAGAAAAATCAGAACGACACTAGAATGAAAAAAAGAAAACCAAAGATAATGATACTAGATAGTTTAACTCCATGGAAGTGAAAGAAGTCAACAAGAGAACTGATACACAGGAAGCTGTGGACAAACATGATCACTAAAGCCCTATGACGTGGGACTTGAAGAAGATCCTACACATGGCAACTCAGACACTATCAGTATCATAGCTGCATTTCAAGCAAAATATACTAATTCTCACCTACAATGGTATTTCAGAAATGTTTAGTGCCAACAGAAAAAAAAAATTCAATCTGGCATCTCTGAAGAAATGGTGTTTAAAACATTAGAGGCAACAGATGTTTAAAAAAAAAAAAAATCTCTCCTACATTTGGTATCCTAGAAACTTTTAGCATCATACCTGGCATCTGAAGCAAAGAAATACTCAATCTCCTTGCCAGAACCAGTTGGGTGGAACTCTAATTGCTCCTCAGCTCTACGACCTTGGCTGCTTCCCAGAAATCCTCTGTGGTCTGCAAGGAAATATTTGTAATACTATCATTTCATAAGACATCACTTAGATTTTGACAAGTATCAGAGAAAAAGACAAAGTCAAACGTTATCATTCGTAGAACTTGACCCAGCAGTTAAGACATATACTTATCACCGAGACATGTCATTATGAGAAGGCAGAGAAGCTGAGAAACATTAAGAACCTTTATGTTTTGTGAAAATTAAATGTGCAACAGAGAAGTTGAGAAACATTAAGAACCTTTATGTTTTGGGAAAATCAAATGTGCAACACAATTATAATTCACCTTTTACATTATAGTCATACCTCATTCCATATGTTACGTCATGGAATAAACCAGTGTGTCAGAGGTCAGTCAATGTCGTATGTAATGAACTAGTACATCACCAGTAAGTCAATGGTTTACATTATGTAATGAACCAGTACATCACAGGTAAGTCAATGGTTTACATTATATAATGAACCAGTACATCAGAAGTCAGTCAATGTTTTACATTATGTAATAAACCATGCGTCAGAGGTCAGTCAATGAGTTATATAATGAACCAGTTCATTAGAGGTCAGTCAATGGTGTTGAGGACTGCTCCACGGTGGGTAATCATCTTGGCTGGTTATTTTCAGTCCGGATGATTGCACCATGGAGCATCCCAACTAAAGGCACATGTAGATGTATCGCGCATAGGATGATGATATGAAATACATAGTTACAAACAGTCTGCCTGTGGCCTTCGTGCCTAATGAACGTGTTTTGGAATATGTGGCTTGGCCACTAACTTATGTGTAGCAAAGTCAGCGTTATGGCCGTCGTGCCCATCGGTAGTGTTTCTACTTAATGTGGTTTTATCCACCCTACAGTTTATTGCAAAGTGTGGCCGTTGCCACTTAGATTTATTGATAAAGAAAGTGTTTTTTCCAGGACCTGAGTGTCCAAGGAGATGAAATAATTCGTTAGATGTCAAATGACTTTTGTAAAAGGCCATCGTGCCAGAATAATCAGTAAGTGATGTGATAGTAATAAACATGGCGAGGTAAGCCAAATGAAAAATAAATTCAGTCTAGCAAAGTTAGGATGAGTATACAGACATAAATGAAAATGTGTAATATTATAATTGAATAATTTTCGACGTGATGGCAGAAAAAGATATAGACACTATGAAGTCTGATAACTGCAGTTAACATATAATGGTCTATGCAAAATTAAGAACTTGATCACAGTCTAATGATTAAAATAATAGTGTGGAGTTACATTGTTTTACTGTGAAACACTGTATACGATAATAAATATTAACAGTCGTCTGTGATGGTGTTATCTTCTTGATGAAGTTTGATTCGTTGAAAGCATTGATGGATTTTGACCGTTATCATTTAACCTTGGTTTTGATGCTGGACATTTGGCAATGCATATTTTCTACATAGAACAAACTCCTAGCAACACTTGGTACAAGATTATATTATAATATCAATGTAAACACATTGACACTAACCTGAAGAGAAGCAAAAGAATAGACTCTTTAATAAACAATGATAACGGCAATAATAATAGTTTCTTCACGAACCCGAAGGAAAACTTTTCAACAACTCAAGTTTATTCAAGAGAACAAGTTTCCAACAAATGGCTTACATTATGTAGTGAGTTGGTACATCATAGGTCAGTCAATGGCTCACATTATGTAATAAACCTTACATCAGTGGTAGGTCAATGCCTGACATGAAGTAATAAACCGATCTATCAAAGGTCAGTCAGTATCTTCTATTATGTAGGAAACCAGTACATTACTGGAGCCACTACTACAGCTGGTCCCACCTTTCTGGAAACCTGCACCGAGGCATTCATTGGATCTTGCAGCGGTGGTTTCTGGGGCCATTAGTTTTACATGATGAGATTACCAGCCTCATGTACAACCTCACATTCATCACTTCGTACAACTTGTTCTGAGGGAGTGGTTGTCCTATTATTTCTGTCTGCTCATAGATCCCTGGCAACTACGAGTGGGGCTACATGTGATGGTTGTAAATGTTGATATCAATGACCGCTACACATGATGGTTGTAAATATTGACATTACAGGCTGTAATTTCTGGCCTTTACATATTTACATCAATTACCGCTACACATGATGGCTGTAAATATTGACATACAGGCTGTAATTTCTGGTCTTTACATCAATGACCGCTACACATGATGACTGTAAATATTGACATCACAGGTTGTAATTTCTGGTCTTTACATCAATGACCACTATACATGATGGCTGTAAATATTGACATTAACAGGCTGTAATTTCTGGTCTTTACTTCAATGACCGCTATTAATGATAGCTGTAAATATTGACATCACAGGCTGTAATTTCTGGTCTTTACATCAATGACCACTACACATGATGGCTGTAAATATTGACATCACAGACTGTAATTTCTGGTCTTTACATAATTACATCAATGACCGCTACACATGATGGCTGTAAATATTGACATTACAGGCTGTAATTTCTGGTCTTTACATATTTACATCAATGACCACTACACATGATGGCTGTAAATATTGACATCATAGGTTGTAATTTCTGGTCTTTACATCAATGACCGCTACGCATGATGGCTGTAAATATTGACATTACAGGCTGTAATTTCTGGTCTTTACATATTTACATCAATTACCGCTACACATGATAGCTGTAAATATTGACATCACAGGCTGTAATTTCTGGTCTTTACATCAATGACCGCTACACATGATGGCTGTAAATATTGACATCACAGACTGTAATTTCTGATCTTTACATAATTACACCAATGACCGCTACACATGATGGCTGTAAATATTGACATTACAGGCTGTAATTTCTGGTCTTTACATATTGACATCCATGACCACTACACATGATGCCGGTAAATATTGACATTACATGCTGTAATTTCTGGTCTTTACATATTTACATCTATGACTGATACACATTTTAAATGACAGGTCCTGAAATATTTATATCAAGCACTGGAGGTCTAAAGGATTTGGAGTGGCTAAGAGGTATGGCATCTGCCTCTAATTCTAAAGGTACTGGGTTCGCTTCCCAGCACAGGGAATATAATTGCTGGAATTTTTGTTCAGAACCAGTGGTTCTTAATGATGTCATACTCCCCCTCAATCTCCTGGGTAGTCAGATCGGATTCCTAGCCTTCTTGGATAAGGGCAAAAAAATAGGTCCCATGTGCAAGTTGCGCATGTTAAAAATCCCTCGGCAGTTGAAAATCGTAAAGAGTAGGCCATATGGCCACTGCCCTGGCAAAATTTTAAAAATTAGGAAACCTACCCACCACAAACATATTTAAATAATGTGTGATTCTTGTATACACACATTGGGATCTTTGCCGATGCTACAGAGTTCATGCACTGTGCTGAGATCCTCCTTGTGTGATCTAAGGGAGGAAATCAGAGCACTGATGTAGTTGTCCGTGTGCAATGAAGATGGTCCTTCAAACCAGACCAAACTGGACTAGAGGTCTAAGCTCAACTTAATTTGCATGCATCAGTCTCATCAAAGGAGAAAAAAAAAACAAAGTTTATCATTTTATCTCTCTGTCCTTGAGCTAAAAATGTGAATGTAAACTATATATATAAAAGGATAATTTAAAGTGACTGCTTAGTGAATGTTCACACAAAACCATCACACTCATCCCACAACAGCAATTTTCAGACCCATCACCAACTATGCATGCCCACAACAAAACCTAATATTTGTCTGTTTGTGTGTGTGCGTGTGTGTGTGAACTAGTGGCTGGCCTATTACAGACTCACCTTTTTTTTTTGTTGGTGGGTTTGTTTTATATAGATATGGTGATGACTGGACACACTATAGAAGAACTATTGTCTTGTTGTGTGTATGTATGATAGTGACTGACACATAACAGAATCACTGTATGTTTGTTTTGTTGTGTATGAAATGGCTGGCCTGTTACAGAATCACTGTTAAATTTGTCTGTATGCACAGCAGTGGCTTGTCCATTACACAATATCCAGTTATACAGGGTGGTCATAAAGTCTTTCCCTGATTTCAAATTTTTACGAGATCCTCCAGATGTTAAAAGCATCAAAGTTTGGTATATAAAGTTTACGGACACTGGCAGTGCTGGTGACATGCCCAGAGCAGGTAGGCCTCATGTGAGTGAAGAAACTGTGGACGCAGTGCGCACGGCATTTCAACGGAGTCCTCAAAAATCAACCTATCGTGCCTCAAGAGAACTTGCAATCCTCGAAGCACAGTGTTGAAAATCGCAAATGTTGAAATCTACAAATAGCATAAAAAACTGTTTTAGTTCTGGAATAATTTTCAAAAAACCAAGTGTCTCTGCACAGAATACTTTTTTTTTTTTAAATTTTTGAAATCAGGGAAAGACTTTATGACCACCCTGTATTACCTTTGTGTGCACAGCAGTGACTGGTCTATTACACAATCTCCAGCTATATTTGTCTGTGTGCACAGCAGTGACTGGTTAATTACACAATCTCCAGCTATATTTGTCTGTATGCACAGCAGTGACTGGTTAATTACACAATCTCCAGCTATATTTGTCTGTATGCACAGCAGTGACTAGTCGATTACACAATCCTCAGCTATATTTGTTTGTGTGCACAGCAGTGGCTGGTTAATTACACAATCTCCAGCTATATCTGTCTGTATGCACAGCAGTGGCTGGTTAATTACACAATCTCCAGCTATATCTGTCTGTATGCACAGCAGTGACTGGTCCATTACACAATCTTCAGCTATATTTGTTTGTGTGCACAGCAGTGGCTGGTTAATTACACAATCTCCAGCTATATCTGTCTGTATGCACAGCAGTGACTGGTCCATTACACAATCTCCAGCTATATTTGTTTGTGTGCACAGCAGTGGCTGGTCCATTACACAATCTCCAGCTATATTTGTTTGTGTGCACAGCAGTGGCTGGTCCATTACACAATCTCCAGCTATATTTGTCTGTATGCACAGCAGTGGCTTGTCTATTACACAATCACTGCCAAATTTGTTTACCGGTGTATATGGTAGCAGCGGGTTTATTACACAATCACTGCTAAATTTGTTTTGTTAATGTGAATGGTAGTTTGGTCCATTACACAATCAGTGCCAAATTTGTTTACCTGTGTATATGGTAGCAGCGGGTCTATTACACAATCGCTGCTCAATTTATTTGTTTGTTTGTGTGAATGATAGTTTGGACCATTACATAATCACTGCCAAATTTGTTTGTTCGTGTGAATGGTAGCAGCAGGTCTAGTACACAATCACTGTCAAATTTGTTTGTTCGTATAAATGGTAGTGGCAGGTCCAGTACAGAATCGCTGCCAAATTTGTTTGTTCGTATAAATGGTAGTAGCAGGTCTAGTACAGAATCACTGCTAAATTTGTTTGTGTGCATGGTAGAGGCTGGTCAGTTAGAACAACACTGCTTAATATGTTTGTATGCATGCATGACAACCACTGGTTCATTACAGAATCACTGCTAAATTTGTCCGCATGCATGGTAATGGCTTGCCCATTGCAGAAACATAGTTTCTTGTTGTTTGTTTGTGTGCATGCACAGTAGTGGATAGTCCATTACAGAAACACAATTTGTTTGTGTACATTCATAGTACCAAGTAGTTGCAGACTTTCATAAAGGGGTGCTTGGGTAGAATAGAAAGAATGAAATAGTGCGATAAGATCACTAATGTGGAACTGATGACAAGATCCAGACAAGTTCTAGTGGAACAAAAGATGACAAGATCCAGACAAGTGCCAGTGGAACAAGAGATGACAAGATCCAGGCAAGTGCTAGTGGAACAAGAGATGACAAGATCCAGACAAGTGCTAGTGGAACAAGAGATGACAAGAACCAGACATGTGCTAGTGGAACAAGAGATGACAAGATCCAGACAAGTGCTAGTGGAACAAGAGATGACAAGAACCAGACAAGTGCTAGTGGAACAAGAGATGACAAGAACCAGACAAGTGCTAGTGGAACAAGAGATGACAAGAACCAGACAAGTGCTAGTGGAACAAGAGATGACAAGAACCAGACAAGTGCTAGTGGAACAAGAAATGACAAGAACCAGACAAGTGCTAGTGGAACAAGAGATGACAAGAACCAGACAAGTGCTAGTGGAACAAGAGATGACAAGATCCAGACAAGTGCTAGTGGAACAAGAGATGACAAGATCCAGACAAGTGCTAGTGGAACAAGAGATGACAAGAACCAGACAAGTGCTAGTGGAACAAGAGATGACAAGATCCAGACAAGTGCTAGTGGAACAAGAGATGACAAGATCCAGACAAGTGCTAGTGGAACAAGAGATGACAAGATCCAGACAAGTGCTAGTGGAACAAGAGATGACAAGAACCAGACAAGTGCTAGTGGAACAAGAAATGACAAGAACCAGACAAGTGCTAGTGGAACAAGAGATGAGAAGAACCAGACAAGTGCTAGTGGAACAAGAGATGACAAGAACCAGACAAGTGCTAGTGGAACAAGAGATGACAAAAACCAGACAAGTGCTAGTGGAACAAGAGATGAGAAGAACCAGACAAGTGCTAGTGGAACAAGAGATGACAAGAACCAGACAAGTGCTAGTGGAACAAGAGATGACAAGAACCAGACAAGTGCAAGTGGAACAAGAGATGACAAGATCCAGATAAGTGCTAGTGGAACAAGAGATGACAAGATCCAGACAAGTGCTAGTGGAACAAGAGATGAGAAGAACCAGACAAGTGCTAGTGGAACAAGAGATGAGAAGAACCAGTCAAGTGCTAGTGGAACAAGAGATGACAAGATCCAGATAAGTGCTAGTGGAACAAGAGATGACAAGATCCAGACAAGTGCTAGTGGAACAAGAGATGAGAAGAACCAGATAAGTGCTAGTGGAACAAGAGATGAGAAGAACCAGTCAAGTGCTAGTGGAACAAGAGATGAGAAGAACCAGACAAATGCTAGTGGAACAAGAGATGAGAAGAAGATGCTGGAGATGGATAGTACACACACAGGGGGGAAACCTGTTTATAGCATTACCAGGCAGTTTTTATTCTGGCACCCTAGAGACAGAGGTGGACCAATAAGAGACAGAGGTGGACAAATAAGAGACAGAGGTGGACCAATAAGAGATAGAGGTGGACAAATAACAGACAGAGGTGGACCAATAAGAGACAGAGGTGGACCAATAAGAGACAGAGGTGGACCAATAAGAGACAGAGGTGGACCAATAAGAGACAGAGGTGGACCAGTAAGAGACAGAGGTGGACCAGTAAGAGACAAAGGTGGACCAATAAGAGACAGAGGTGGACCAATAAGAGACAGAGGTGGATCAATAAGAGACAGAGGTGTATCAATAAGAGACAGAGGTGGACCAATAAGAGACAGAGGTGGACCAATAAGAGACAGAGGTGGACCAATAAGAGACATGAAAAGAGAACTGGAGACAGAAATAAAACTGATGAGGAAGACATGGAAAGAACTTGAGATGTTATGTCATGTGACAGGAAGACTTGGCACGTTTTTGCTGAAGGTCTATGTCATGTGACAGGAAGACTTGGCACGTGTTTGCTGAAGGTCTATGTCATGTGACAGGAAGACTTGGCACATGTTTGCTGAAGGTCTATGTCATGTGACAGGAAGACTTGGCATGTGTTTGCTGAAGGTCTATGTCATGTGACAGGAAGACTTGGCACGTGTTTGCTGAAGGTCTATGTCATGTGACAGGAAGACTTGGCATGTGTTTGCTGAAGGCATATGTCATGTGACAGGAAGATTGTGGCATGTGTTTGCTGAAGGCATATGTCATGTGACAGGAAGACTTGTGGCATGTGTTTGCTGAAGGCATATGTCATGTGACAGGAAGACTTGGCACATGTTTGCTGAAGGCATATGTCATGTGACAGGAAGACTTGGCATGTGTTTGCTGAAGGCATATGTCATGGGACAGGAAGACTTGTGGCATGTGTTTGCTGAAGGCATATGTCATGTGACAGGAAGACTTGGCACGTGTTTGCTGAAGGCATATGTCATGTGACAGGAAGACTTGGCATGTGTTTGCTGAAGGCATATGTCATGTGACAGGAAGACTTGTGGCATGTGTTTACTGAAGGCATATGTCATGTGACAGGAAGACTTGGCACGTGTTTGCTGAAGGCATATGTCATGTGACAGGAAGACTTGTGGCATGTGTTTACTGAAGGTCTATGTTCCTTGGGGGTTGATAGGCAATGATGGTGATTCATAAGAGTAGTAGCTGGTCCATTAGAGAAGCAATGTTTTCTTGTATGTTTCTTTGACTGATATATGGCAGTAGTTGGCTCACCATGAAATTTGTGTATGTGTGTACAAGAAAGAGTCTGGACCATGGTGGATCCTGCTCTTACATGTTTCGTTTATGACTGCCTGGTTGCAGACATAAGATCGCAACAGAAAATGGGCTAGCTTGTACCCGATTGTAACCCTTCTAGTAAATCTACTGCTACAACAGATGCAAGTACCACAGCTTTGGCCATCTCATCACTGGGCTAAATTCACACACATTTTAGAAAACTATTCCTGTCTGTCATTAACTTTTAGCCTTTCATCATTTATTCTATGCAAATTATCAGGCTAAAATAAGGCATAAAAATATTCAAGCTAGATTATTTTAAAAAGAAATTTTAAAAAAAGTTCAATTATAACCAGAAAAATAAGAATAAACTTAGATATAAGAGAGTAAAATTTTTGGAAAGTGTATATAATTGATAGGACAGGGAAAAAATACTCAGATTTAAAAAAAATTTACATGGGAAGGACAATTACATGAATAAAAACAAAGTATGTGTTGATAGCCAGGAAAGTCAAATGTGAATAAGAAACCTCATGGTAAGGAAAGAAAAAAAAGTGGTGACTTTAGCCTTTAAAAAAAAAACAGAGAAAGGAAAAATTAGTTTAATCTGAGAAAATTATGTGCATATAAGGGAAGAAAGAGAAATACTGTGGTAATATACAGAGAGGAGTTAAGTGACAGAAAGTAAAAATGAAAAGTTTGACAAGAAAATTGGAAGAAGCACTAGTGCTGGCACTCTAGCCTAAAATATTTTTGATCTGTCAGCATTTCTATTTTATATTTTGTAACAGTACATCATATCTATTTTATATTTTGTAACAGTACATCATATCTATTTTATATTTTGTAACAGTACATCATATCTATTTTATATTTTGTAACAGTGCATCATTTCTATTTTATATTTTGTTACAATACATCATCTTTATTTTATATTTTGTTACAATCCATCATCTCTATTTTATATTTTGTTACAATCCATCATCTCTATTTTATATTTTGTTACAATCCATCATCTCTATTTTATATTTTGTTACAATACATCATCTCTATTTTATATTTTGTTAAAATACATCATCTATATTTTATAGCTTGTTACAATACATCATCTCTATTTTATATTTTGTTACAATACATCATCTCTATTTTATATTTTGTTACATCATCTTTATTTTATATTTTGTTACAGTACAGCTTCTCTATTTTATATTTTGTTACAGTACAGCATCTCTATTTTGTTACAGTAAATCATCTCTATTTTATATTTTGTTACAGTACATCATCTCTATTTTATAGCTTGTTACAGTACAGTATCTCTATTTTATAGCCTGTTACAGTACATCATCTCTAATTTATATTTTGTTACAGTACAGCTTCTCTATTTTATATTTTGTTACAGTACAGCATCTCTATTTTATATTTTTTAAGGGTACAGCATCTATATTTTATTACAGTACATTATCTCTATTTTATATTTTGTTACAGCACAGCATATCTATTTTATATTTTGTTACAGTACAGCATATCTATTTTATATTTTGTTACAGTACATCATTTCTATTTTATATTTTGTTACAACATAGCATCTGTTTTATATTTTGTTACAGTACAGCATCTCTATTTTATATTTTGTTACAGTACATCATCTCTATTTTATATTTTGTTACAGCACATCATCTCTATTTTATATTTCGTTACAGTACATCATCTCTATTTTATATTTTGTTACAGTACAGCATCTCTTTTTTATATTTTGTTACAGTACCGCATCCCTATTTTATATTTTGTTACAACATAGCATCTCTGTATTATATTTTGTTACAGTACAGCATCTCTATTTTATATTTTTTTTACAGTGCATCACCTCTATTTTATATTTTGTTACAGTAAAGCATCTCTATTTTATATTTTGTTACAGTAAAGAATCTCTATTTTATATTTTGTTACAGTAAAGCATGTCTATTTCATATTTTGTTACAGTACATCATCTCTATTTTATTTCTTATTACAGTACAGCACCCCTATGTAATATTTTGTTAAAGTACAGCACTTCTATTTTTATATCTTATTACAGTACATCATCTCTATTTAACATCTTATTACGGTTCAGCACTTCTATTTTTATATCTTATTACAGTTCAGCATATCTATGTCATATTTGTTTTACAGTACATCACCTCTATTATATATTTGTTTTACAGTACATCACCTCTATTATATATTTGTTTTACAGTACATACCTCTATTTTATTTTTTGTTTTTACACTACAGCACCTCTATTTTATATCTTTTTACAACAAACACCTACATTTCATATTCT
Organism: Oreohelix idahoensis; assembly: GCA_024509875.1. Classification (NCBI taxonomy): domain Eukaryota; kingdom Metazoa; phylum Mollusca; class Gastropoda; order Stylommatophora; family Oreohelicidae; genus Oreohelix; species Oreohelix idahoensis. The sequence continues at coordinate 20,993 of JAMPIV010019191.1, read as the reverse complement.
AAGCAATAAGTAATAACAAATTCAAAACATTTCAAATAATTCATTGATGACCTTTCACCTTCCCCAAGGAATGTAGATCTTCAACAAATCTTATACTACAACTTCCTGTCCTGTGCCATCAACTCAAGGTGTTCCCAACTCTTCTTCATGTCTGTCTCCAGTTCTCTTCTCCATGTGTTCTTTGGTCTCCCTCTACCTCTCTTAACCTGGGGATTCCAAAGCATTGATTGCCTTGTAATGCTACCAACAGGTTACCTCAATGTGTGCCCTATCCATCATCTCCTGTGTGTCTTCTCATCTCTTGTCCCACTGGCGCTTGTCTGGTTCTTGTCATCCGTGCCACATTAAGGATCTTGCCATACCACTTCTATCCTTCTGCTCTATGCAGGCACCATTTAAGAAAATCTGTAGCTTTTTTTGTTCTCCATATTTCAGAGCCACACAATAAGTCTGACTTGACCGTTGTTGAATGGACAATTCCAATTTTAGTATGAGACCTGATTTCTTTTGATCATATCTCATATATACATTCCAATTACATTTTAACAAAGTATTTCTAATAATACTTCACCTTTTTATTTTAGCCAGCACTGTTTTATTTAAATGTGTTTGCTACTTTTTTTTGTAGCCCGCCTCTTTCAACCATTTACCATATATAAGGAGCTCTTGGTTATACCAACATGTTTTTAGTTTGTGATATTTTTCCTGACTGTTAATGCTATATGTGCCGTGCTATTCCTCTTGAAGATTTTTTTACAGTTTAGTTATTGACTGTTTCACAGTTCTACATATATTTTGCTAAGCATTAAATGTCAAGTTTTAATTTCCTCTAAAATACCTCTTTGTTTTACCATATCTTACAGCACTGAATCTTTGCTTAATGCTTCACAAAGTATCTGTATAAGATTAGCCTTGAAAATGGGGTGCAAGTCGTTCATTCATCAAATTTGTATCACAACATTTGTCATGATAACAATATAACAGTCACGGATTATAACAACTGCTGGTTCCACTAACTGGCAGTAACATGTGCCAGGACACAGCACAGATGGTCTGCTTCTCCTGACAAACTGTTTTAACCTTAGCCTTTAAACCTGCAGCCACAAGCTCTGGGCAGAACCATTTACACAAACAAGCACAAATATACAGCCTCTACCGAAACTGCAATAACAGTGACAAGCAGCCAAATCGCAGCAAAAATCCAGGACAGAATAAATACTCTTGCTGAAAAAAACAACTAATAAATTTTGTTGCCAGAGGAGGTTTAAAAATACCTGCAGAAACTTGTTTTCTAACCCACCATCAAACTTCTGGACATTGCCAGCTACTCAATGAATAAACACATGGCTCATCACTGCCACGTACAGATTTGATACATAAGAATTGTTTAAAACTTCAATATTTAAGCGAAGTGAGTATAAAATTCTTTACCGGAAAGCAAAAAATGAAATATAATTACAGATAAAAGAACAATTTTTCTTTACCACTAAAAATAGTATTTCAGGTTTTGAAGGGCTTTATCTTAGAAGGTAACGCCTTACGACCCTAAAATAATGTTACAGATTAAGTCAATTTTGGGTCATATCTCAGCTGGGTTGTGTTTGAGACAATGTAGCAAACAAACTGGTTTTCCTGGTGGGTACACAACTACCAGGAAGACTGTCCTAGATTTTTGTTGATTATTTAAGAAGCTAAACTAGGTCACAAAGATAAAAAGAAACATCTCTGCAATAACTACCTTCTTTAAAGTCATGAGAACCTAAACAAGTATAAACAAGTATAAGAAATGAAGGGTCATTCTACACTACAAGAAAAACATAAGATTACAACATGCAGAATCAAATAAACAGGATTATTAAAATATTAATACTTAAAACAGAGTTCACATTTGCATGACAAATAAAGATGAAAAAAAAAATATGATCTTAAAAAATATTTGTATTTTAAAACTGAGTTTTATACATGTAAGAAGTAAACAAAGATGAAAGTCAAAATGACTTCTAAAACATTCACATAAAACAAAAAAACTATGCGTCTAACAAGCAAAGACAGAACAATGATGTAGGATTATATGTTTAACAAATAAACAAAGAACAAAAATTATTTGTCTAACAAATAAACAAAGACCAAAGATGAACAACTTTATGTCTAACAAATAAACAAAGATGAACAAATTTATGTCTAACAAATAAACAAAGATGAACAACTTTATGTCTAACAAATAAACAAAGATGAACAAATTTATGTCTAACAAATAAACAAAGAAGAATGATGAACAATTATACATGTAACAAATAGATGCATAGAGGCATATCTGGAGTCATCCTTAAATGACCAACAGCTAAGCACAATGCTGTTGTATACAGATGGGGAAGTGAATCTCTGTCTGTGAGGCTAATCATACCCTCAAGGACTCTTGAAATCATTCACACGTCCAGGGATTCAACCTGTGGTGAAACATGTTCTTCTTCTTCTTCCGTCCTTAGCCACCGACCGTCAAAGCAGTCAGTGGCCATTACGCCTAGTGGCGTCTTAGGGCAACAGCAGATAGGTTTTCTTTGCCATTGTTTCCCATCACACCTATTGGCGTCTTTAGGGCAACGGCAAATCAATCCATTTGCTGTTGTTTCCGTAATCGAAGTGACTGGCAAACGGGTGATCAGCCCGTTGGTGGTGAAACATGTTAAGAATCCAGTATTGCACACCAAGCTTGGAAGAGTCACTTAAGCCCCCAGATGTCTGGCTTTTATCTGGTTGGCTGCATGTAGGAGGATCTGACTATGGACCAATGATAGGCGGGGGAAGCTGAAAAGTGGTTCTGTGTAGGACGTGACAATTCCTTGGGAGAGCCAAGAACCAGAGTACAGTATTTCAGCTCTGCATATTTGGACAGCCCCTTACATGGCGAGGAATGCACAGTATGCCACACACTTCTTACTCCTAGCTTGGGACCAGATGTGAATGATCCTTTAAATGCAAGCCAAGCTGGAGAAACTGGAGCTCATGACTTCAACTCAACAAGTTTCAGAATGGCAGAAAAGCCACAGGAAAAGCCTAGATCTACAGTAAAACCAACTATTCTTCAACATGGTATTGGCTGCACAAGAGCGAGAAGCTGAGCAGCCCTGGTTAAACAACAACAATCAATCAAATAAACAAAGAATTAAGATGTAAGATGTCAAACATGTTTCATGCAGTTTCTTGGCAGAAATGAACCTCAAGAAACATGAGAAATGTCTCCTTTGTGTCACAAGCCATTCTTACAAAGCTACCCATTGATGTGGTAGATCAAACAGTCATTCTGGGAAAACAAATCTTACTGAATTGTTTGAAAATTCTAAAATCTCATGATAAACTTGAAGGCCCCACAACAAACCAGTTGGGAAGCCAACATGTGTTAGCAGGAGAGAACAGAACACGCCAAAAGAAACACAGGGTAAAAAAGCAGCTGAGGGCTATCACCTGAGGGGCGCATTCCCATAGTCACATATGACTGAGAGGGGGTTACTAGTTAGCAGCTTATATATGGCTTGTATTAAAAAGTGTATACAGCTTACATGTAGCTCAGATTATGCAGCTTACATGTAGTTTAACCAACATGGCTGGACTTATCTTACATGTAGTTTAACCAACATGGCTGGACTTATCTTACATGTAGTTAAGAAAGCAGGCGTAAAAAGCTTGCATGAATCTGAGACCAACATTTAATGCAGCTTACATTCAGCTTAAACAGTCTGTATTGACAGCTACATGTAGCTTAGACAACAATTAATTCAGTGTATATGTGCAGAGAACTTGTATGTAGTGTACGCAATATGTGTGTACACAGTTTACATATAGCTTATGTAACATTTGTATACAGATTACACGACATAAGACAACATGGTGCGAAGCTTACACACAGTTTAGACAAGATTCGTAGACAGCTTACACACATCTTATGTAATTCATGTAGTTTACTTGAGTGCAGACACTCTCGTGTCTCATCATCAATACCATCATCATTACCCTTTAGCTCCCTGATGAGCATAGGCCTTCAAAAAATGTTCTCCATGTCCCTCCTGTCTAGTGCCGTCTGCTCAAGATTTTTCCAGATCTTCTTCAACTCTTCCATTTCTATCTCCAGTTTTCTTCTTTATGTGTTTTTTTATCTTCATCTCCCCCTCTCTTACCCTGTGGATTCCAGAACAAAGACTGCTTTGTAATGCTATCTATAAGTTTCCTCAATGTGTGCCCTATCCATCACCAGGGTGGTCTTCTCGTCTCCTGTTCCACTGACACTAGTCTGGTTCTTGTTCAACATTGGCGATATAATGTCACAACACTTTAATCCATGAAAGTCTGTAACTTCTTGCTTGTCGTTTTGTTGTTCTCCATGTTTCACAGCCACACAAAATATTAAAAGCAATACAAACATATAAGGCCAAATTAAACGAGGACAATTACAAACAAAACACACAGAGCAGTCAAAAAAACAACAGGACAATTACAATTACAAATACAAAATAGGCCAAAAACAACAGTAATCCGGAAAATTCAAGAACCAATACAGATCTAACTTAAACAAATTATACACTGTAAACCCATCATGAGGCAGATTCAAAAAAAAGTATCACTTAAAATGAGAGAGAGGTTCAACTTCCTAATGTGGGGGGGGTGAAAAAGGGGTTGGGGGGGGGGAACGGAGGGGTAGAAGGGTCGAGGACGCGCGAGGGCGGGATGGGGGGGTGTGCGGTTTGGGGGGGGAAATCCGGGCGGGAGGGAGAAGGGGAGCGGGTGGCGATGGGGGGTTATGAGGTGGAGTGGTGATCCCTGGTATGTATGCGGGGGGGGGGGGGGGGGCGGCGGTTAATGTTGTCGGTGGAGGTGGAACCGTGGGCGTGGGATTGGGTTGGTTCGGGGGGGGGAGTTCTGGTTTTGGGGAGTGGTATAAAAAAGGGAGAGTAGGTTTGGGGGGGTTAAGACAAAAACCGACAGGGTAACGCATTGAAACGGTCGGCGTGGGGGTGTATGGATGGACTAGTTCTCTGTGTGTGGGTGATGGGGGGGGGTAGGGTGTTGTGGTTAAAGCGGGGGCGGGAGGTTAGGAAGGGGGAAGTGAGGGTGCACCGCGAGTGTTTGGGGGCGGGTAAGGGGGGGACAGAGAGGGGGGGGCCTGGACAGAGGACGAAGAATGGTTTGGATGATAAAAACCAGCATCTGTTGAATATGGGAGCAGTGCTTCATAAACCAATCACACCGCCGAGGCTCACCCACGACAGCGGGAATGGCCGGATGTTGGCATGCTCCACTAGAGTTCTGTTTTCTTGCTCACACTGATTGGTGCTGACAGAGCAACGAAACAGAGAGATGCAGTCTAACTGAGCACCACACTCCTGTGATGACTTATACACACAAGGTATCGGTAATCATCTCATATGACTAGATCGAATATTTGATCTGTGTCTTTCCTCTTAGTTGACTAGTCTATTTTTCAGAGGTGGTTGGGCTTTCTGGACAAGAACACTGATTAATCTGTATTGGTGGAGTCTGTGAGTAGGGATCTGACCCTCATGACTGAGGCACTAGTGGATTAAAATGTGTGTCTAGCGCCAATTAGGGATTCGACAGTAATGGCGAGAGGGGCGTATCCAATAGACGTTCTCCGTACTAAGCGAATATGTCTATGCGCCATGTCATCTCTATGAGGTAATATAACTAAAGTATTCTCATATGGACGTCCCCATGTGTTATCTTCTTTGAACTGACATGTTCTGCATTTGTAATATTAGATCCCGGGAGTTAAGAGGTGAGCAGGCGCAGTATTGAGCGAGAGTCAGAGGCGCGTGGCGGGAGATTGGTGGCGCGAGACGATAGTGATTAAGAACCTGCGTGAGCGGTTCTGATGTCACTCACTTGGTGTATATTAATTGAGGTGTCATTTGTCTGGCGAGACAACGGGATATCAAAGTCCATGGTTTTTCTTAGCAATTCTGTACATTAAAAAGTGTACATGAGTACATATCTACACAAGAAATATTGGCATATCATACTGCTTTCTGTTGGGCTACGATCATGCAGAATGGTGTAAATTGTGTATCTTCGATTCTGTTTCACCTAAGCTATCACACCAGGAGCGTACATAGCAGTTCATTTCAGCACAAAGAGAGTGCACGCAATCTTTCTTATTATGATGGTTGGGCTGATCGGACAGAGGGCGAGGGAACAAGGGAATGCTCGAAATTGGTTGCCAGTCGGTGTTGAATTTTTGTTATAGGGGATCTATTTTATTATCATTTTTCATTTTTGACATACACATTACATAAATGTTGTGAATTTTGGAGAGTGTGTGTGGGGGGTAGGTGGAGATCTAGTCGGTATTATGTTAGGTTAGGTTAACAATTTTTATAGAGTAGACGCCGGTAGCAGTAGATGGCGCTAGTGGGCGTATTGGTGCGATATGGGGGAGTGTGTTGGGGCGGGCTGAGGGGGGGGGAGGTTAGTCGTTTGTTATAGGGGATTATTTGTTTAAGATTATTGTCGTCTCTCAAGGTGCTTGCGTGCGTGTTTCGCTAGGATTCATGTAAGGTTGACGTTGATCTGGGCGGGAATATATGTGGGCGTTGGGGGCGCAGTGGGGGGGGTCTCAGTCTGTTTATACGGCTTTTAGGGATATTTAACTATTTTACTCTTGCATGGGGAGGGGGGGCAGGGTTGCACAACTCTGTCTTGTGCAGCGCGTTGAGATCGATGTCATGAGATTATTAGAAAGGGTTTATGTAGGACATTATTATGGAGGTCTATGCGAGATTCTATCTCGCGAACGTTCACGCGTCGGCAAGAAGTTAGTGGCGAAGAAACACAGTGGAGGTCACAGTTAAGACATGCGCGATAATTATGTGCGAGGAGGAACTATGGATCGTCACATGTGGGTTAGCTAGGACACACCGAACAATAGGTGATATTTGGGGAGGTATCTGGCGATTGATAATGCGTGTTGTATGGGATGATTCCCACTAACTATGGAGAAATGTGCAATGAACAAGTTGGATTTATACTTGTTTGTATCATCATGATATGTTGAGGAGGAGATAGGTGATATGCGCAAGAATCTTGTCAGATCTTTTATATAGTCGTCGTAAGCTCTCGCGCCCAATGTGGTCTTTGTCGTCTGTCAAATCTGTATGCACATAACTTATTAGCGTTTACACTCCAAGCTATATGTACAGTCTACATGCTGCTACATAAATAAATATTGCAGTAATGAGCTAAATACAATAGATGTGGCCAGAAATGCAATGGAGGCGAAACACTACTAAACAAATAAAATCTCATGAACATTGTCTCTGCTATAGCTACATCAACATTAAGGTGAGATGCGCCTTATAGGAAACTGTATTGTCTTTTCACTCGTTTTGGTAACGAGCGAGACATTAAATATGTGAGTCTCGTGCGCGTGGAGCACACAGATCCATGACACACGACAGTTTTACCGCGCTGCGCATTCTTAAACACTTATCGTAGGAGATATGTCACTCCAGCCATAGTTGGTTACATATCTACATGCTTAAGTCTCTCATATGTCGCAGCTCATGTAGGCGGTGATTAAATGATCTTTTTCTGTGATGAAGCCATGAATTATGTGATTCACTTGTAAGAAACAATGGATACACTGACATGCTAATGTGAATAGCAAGCATGTCTGCTACATGCTATGGAATACACAGTGGCTATATACACTAACTAAGCATATCTATTCGTCGACACTGACTGTGACAATAAGCGCCGCATCACCTAGGCAGGTGATCAGCTCCAGAAGCTGCTTTCTTTGTGATTAAAATATTAGTGTTTCTTTGCTGGAATGTCGTGCTATCTACTCGATCCCGCTGGGAGACCTTACAGGCATAGTGGCTAATGCCCAACTACGACTTATCTAGTCTGTACGAGTGAGACGGACCCTTCGTACTATGTTCATATCGGGAGGGAGATGTATTGAGAGAAATGAGGGTTCAGATGGATATTTATGTAGAACACTTGGGCTAATCTTCCACAATGCAGTAATGACTGTATCTTCATAGGAAAGAAAACATATGTGGCGAGTACAGAGTACATTGCGTCACTGATGCTTGTGACAAAACAGAGTGAGAGATGAGAGACAGAGATTATGACTAGAAGGTGTCGTCTGCAGGGAGTATCATTATGAACTTGACAACAGTAGAGTACTGCATGATAAATGTTTTGACATCTTAAGCATCTTAAAGAGTCTTCGCGCGTTTAAATAGATATAGCAGTTCGTAGGAAGTTAGTGCTATGGTGTGTGGAGAGAGACATTATTTCTCTTGGGGCTTGGGGGATGATACAGAGAAGAAGAAGCAAAAACTGGAAATAGTAGAGAACTCTTCGCGTGCGAATAACGACAACCAATAGTGTCAGAAGAAAACACAATAACCATAGTGTAGAAGTACTAGTTGGCGATGTTTTCCTACTACATGTAGCATGCTCTAGCAGAACTTCAAATAGTCAGATGGCATGAGAGCTCGGCCATTCGTTTTCTGAACAAACTCAAGTTGGAAGTGGATGGTCATTGTGGATACAGTTCTAGGAGAAGCGTGTGGAGCTTAGCATTGATTTATGCAGAAGAATCTTAGAACATCATACAATCAATCTATCTAAGAGGGGGTGGGGGGGGGGGGATACTATATACACAGATATCACAAAGAAATAATGGTATCACTGAAACAATGCATAGCAGCTCAGAGATACTCGTGCAGGTCATACGTGCAGCTCCATAGCGACCATAGTTCGGGGGCGATGAAGTTCTTTTTTCCAACAGTGTCATCTAGACACCGACTTTATCTTATCGTGCCTCAATGGATGCAAATGCTTATAGCGCCTCTGCATCAAAAAGGAATTGTAAACTAGTCCATTCACTATTTCACACATCTTTGCACTTCACGACGATCATTGGTCAATAGTCAGATCCTCTCTACATGCAGCACTCAACCATGATAAAACAAAAGACATAACAAGGGAGGCTAAAAGCGTGAAATGCTTCCTAGATACTGGGATAGGACGGGCATTCTAAGAGTGAAGATTGCTCTATCATGTACTTCTCAACCACAACCACTCATCTCATGCGCAGATGCGCGCATTCACTGTTTGCAGTCACTTCGATTAAGGATAACACTACAGCCTAACTAATCGATTGATCGGCGCCGTTGCCTCATAACAGACATAGACTCCCATACGAGAGGTGTGACATGTGGTAACATGGCGGACTGAGGACATACACACATTGAGGCCTGTTGCCATACAATAAGACTCCAAGGAGAGAGTAGAATAGGCGCGCGCTATGCGTACATCGCATACCTTCGCACCACAGAGCGTCACACATGGCTAAAGACGACAGAAGTAAGAATCAGAAGAACTATGGATATTTACACATATACAGTTGACAACCTCATCACATAAAACCGAAGTTCCAAGGACGTGGAATGCATTCACCTTACCGAGTCCGAGGCATGTATGACTTACCCGACCTCGACTCGACTCAGTCAGATGGCTTCACTGTTCACCCATCAACTGTATACACTAACAGCATTGCGTGCTAGTCATCAGTTATCTCAGCTCCTCATGTTAAGAGGTATGACATCGGCAGACCTGACTGCTCTAGAGCATAAACTTCGTCGACACACTCGATTAGATTGTTCTATCAGGTACGTCTAGCTTTCTGCTTTATTGAGAGCGGTGAGAGTCAATATTTTCTGCGAAGGTAATATATGGTGTTTTTGATTGTTTGACATCGAGTGGCTGGTATAATCTTGCCCTATTGTAGGATATTTGTTACAGACATAAAGAGATTGATTTACACAATGACGCTCTAGTTATCAGTCTGCTTTACGGTCAGCTAATTGGTTTCACATCACGGTGCGGCTATATTCTTACGATCTCTATTCATCTACCATTGATGGTGTCAAACTCTTTCGTGGCTTTGCTTTCCTAGGATGAGTGCGATTGATAAGCTTATAAGTCTGAGTGAGGAGATTACTAGCTGTGTTGTTACTTGGGATAATATGAGAGATACAAAAATCATTGACTCTGCCTGTGCTCTTCGGCTAGAACGCATAGTATACTTCATTGTTTACTATATCAAAACAACTGTCTCCAATGTATACCAACAGCGTGAATGTTAACACTTAAGCGAAGTCAACATCTCTGAGATACGACTTTCTATCACTTTGTTTGAGCTTCTTAGAGCGATGTAGTAAAACTCAGTGATATTCTAACAGCAAATACATAGACAACAGCTTATTTTCCTTAACATAATATTTTTCCTTTTCAATCTTTATGATGAGCGAGAGCAAAACAAGACGTATCTTCTCAGACTTAGTTAGTGCTAATTTAGAATAGTTTAATATGAGACCCTAAGTTTCTGATTTGAGAGCGTTCTTCGAGCGTCCAGTGTATGCGAAATCTCTGAATTTCTATTCTATGTCTTTAGCTGCGTAAGAATGTTTCAGCAGGAGTGCTGTCTTGAGAGCATGAGGAATGGCGAGCCTCCTATCTTGGAACTTCAGTGATCATTCTACAGTGATTCTCCATGACTTTAACGAAGGCGAGGTGCTTTGAGTAGAAGTGATGTCTTTCAATTCTCCATTATATTACATTTGAGCGCGCGTGAAATATGTGCTCGATAATCGACTTAAATAATCAAATCTGCAAAAACTCACTAGGCGACACTGTCATTCCTGTCTTTGTGTACCGCCAGACAACAACGCAGTATTTTACTTTCGTCTATAGCAGCGTCTACACAAAAACATACAACACACAGCTGAGACATCATCAAACCCAACAAAATCTCTAGATACATCCAGACTGTCTAACATCTAGTACTGAGTAGGATCGTAGCGTGGTGAGCACTATATTCTCAAAGATAAGGAGTCCTCTGTAGCGCATAAACCATATAACTAGACCCAGTACCTTAACTACTTAGTGGTAAAGAAAATATACCATTTGTTTACTATTTATCATGCGTAATATATTCTCATTTTTTGCTTGAGCTAGAGCTTAAAGAAGTCAATGTACATAGTAGGTCTCTCAACTGATAGGAGAGACTATTTCAGTGTGTCAGAGGCGAGCGCACGCGACGTCGCTTTATGATGGATGTGGATGGGGTGATTTAGGACACGAGGTGCACATGGCTAGTAGACACTAATGGTATGGTGGCGAGGCCCACTATGAGCTTGCACGCGGGGTGATGGGTGGTGGGGGGGGTGAGTGAGGTTGGACTAATCTACTTGGCGAGCCACAGGGACAACTTGACTCTGAGGATATATAATAGGGACACAAATACTTGGCAGATGTGTGCGTGGTGGAGTGACATTGTGCAAGCGTACGTGCGTCTGAGTTCAATTTCGCTCCGGATCTTTCTGGCTGACGACAGTTAACAGCATTTCAAGGCAGTCCCTTCTTCAACAAATCTCCACAGTACTAGAGAAAAGAGGTCAGGCTTATCTTATATGTTAAATGACCTAAAAAAGAGTTCCTATACTTTTTTGGAGCTCTCAAGTGTCACATAAAAGCCTACAGCATTCTTCACATTTTTTTTAATTAACATTACTATCGTTCATTTGTCTCATCTAAAAACAATCCTTCACTGGTCAATATAACCATCTGTGGGGGTGACTCTCAATCAATTAGGTGGTCCCGAGGACCCAAAACTTATAATCTTATAACTTACAATTGTATTAATACAATGATGTAAAATTTGAATTATTTTTTTTTTCAGATTTAGTGAACAAAGGTCGGACAATACTCGAATTAAGGTTAATTGAATAAAGACAGTCACTTCTAAAATGCTAACTGTGAAGTTGGAGAGATAGTCACACATGAATTCATGCTGATGGTGGGCAAATTATACAACACTCAAACTAAAATAATGTTATTTAAGTGAAAAAACTGAACCTCTCTCATATAGCTTAAAAAGAGAAAAAGAGAAATAAAATTTGTATATGCCCTTCCAAGAAAAAATAAAAAATATGATAAAGTGAGTATCACAAAAATAATAGAAACAACCCTCAGTGTGAGTATTCACAAGTGTAGATACAAAAATATAAATGAAAGCTATAAAAGAACTAACGTTACTAAAAGCACACACCTCAACTAAAACATCTGTATCATCCAGAACCGGTAATAAATCAGAAAACATCCTAAAACCTAATATTCTTATCTCAAAATCGTAATCTCTGGCCATTTATTTCCCAGGAAAACCTAGGAAACGTTTTCAATTTTCCTGTACACCAGTAATGGTAATTGACAAAAGCACCTTTGGCTTTGTGTGTCCTGACACAACAAACTTCGTGTCATTTGTCAAGGACTCTTGACAGACTAATGCTTGTGTTGATAAAAATAAAAAGTGGGTAAACCAATGATCGGAAAAACATTCCCCCTTACTTCCTACAATAAGAATAAATCGTACAACAGATAACCAATTGATAGTACCCCCAGCGAGTGTGTCCAAACAGTGCCCTACCTACCAACAGACCACCTACAAAAGATGTAATCTTTCATAGGCACGAAGGGTCTAGGCCTAAGTCTGCTGGGTTAATTATCATTTGTCACTTTAGATGTCCACCACCCTGTATACACCTCATCATATATAATAAGGACCTAGGTTTCTCTCACCATGGTCTGTGAACTTTATTATCCATACCAAACAGAACCTAATTGCTATATACTGCAGTTGTAAAATCTTTAAACATAATCATGAGAATCAACTCTCTTTGGTTATTATTTCACCAACCAGCTAACAGTTTCAGTGATGGGTGGGATCTAGTAAAAAAGTATAAACAAAAACCGAAGAGAACTGATACAACCCAAAATAAATCATGTAACACTATAACGGAATCAATGATTATCTAATATACTAAACTAATGGAGCAAGTAACCCACCAAAACATGGACAGGGAAAATAATTATGTTTGTGCTCTGTCTTGCAGCTTGTCCTCCATGACAATGGCATTAAGATCCCCCCTTGTGATAATTTCCATAGCGCTGTCCCATTCCATTTCACCTTGCACTGGGATCCTTTGTAGTCCAAACTTATCATGACTTTTTGGTCAAAAAATGCAACCATATAAAGGAAGAAAGACCTTCAATGTTAATCTTTTAATAGGGCTAATACAAAATAGATTTCCATGGTGCAATGAGAGCCATTACCGGTAATATTCCAGAAAAGCTAGTTAGGATATTTATTTCCATTGTTCCAAAACAACATTTTCAACTTAGACAATTAGTTAATATGGAGATTACTGCCAATTTATAACCCTAATTTCCTGGTTCTCACCCTATTAGTAATTAAAATACATAATTCTTATTATTATCATAAATCAACAGTGTCATAGTCTCGCCGATTATTATTTTGTTAATCTGTAACAGAATCCTGCTATAACCTACTATTATCGTAACTAAAAATAAGTATGAGTTGGTTTTACAATTAAGCTACAAAAAAAACTGGGATGTTTTGGGGGTGCACCCTTCGCCAGCCACAGTCACAAACAGGCAAAGACAAGAAATATAGACAGTCTAAGAGAAAAGACTACACCCACGAGAATAGAAGCAAATAGGAAAAACATATGCAAACAATGGAAATATAATGCAAAAAACATGGAAACATAGATGCAACACAATTGAGAAATAGATTGTAAACACAAGGGGAAAATAGATGCATAACATGTTGAGAAAAATTATAAAGATCAAACAATTGTACAAAGAAATATGTCACCGTGTAAAAATAGATAGCAAAAACAAGCGGAGTAATATATGCAAGCAGTGGAAAAAATAGATGCAAACACATGGAAAAGTAGAATGCCCCATATAGGTAAAATAGATGGAAAACAAATTTGTCATCCTCAATGACCATGACGTAGAATGACAACGGGCACAGTCAAAAACTAACTTCCATACCCCATTTTTCCATTGTCTGACATCCAGTATTTTAAATACCAGTACCCCTCTGTGTAATTTACAAACACAATAAATAAAATCACATTATAATCTAATTTGGTTTAAAAATCTACAGTCCTTGCTCTTGCCCAACTTTAATGTGTGAAATATTTTCTTATATTGTCAAGAAAATATTTTTCATCATGCCCTTACTTCTGATTTACTTGTAACATAACAATTTATACAAAAAAAGTACCTAGACGCAGTGCATTTTATAAGGCAAAGTTTTTCCATAACAGGAGAGACAGAGAGAGAGAGAGAGACAGACATAGGGAATTAACATTTTTAGCCTTCCTAAACCATTCATCAAAAGCAAAAAACTAACGAAAACAACACAAAGAAAACAAACCAACCACAATAAAAACATGAATCACCAACTTGAGCACATCCCAAGACAAAGCAAACAACCAGACCATTTTTTGTCCTTGTCCATTCATTAAAAACCCAACACAGATAAAAATACATGATAAGCAGAGATGAGCATGGTTGGTGTCATATACCAGTAAACTGTTTGTGCCAACACTTACCAGAGTTACAATACCAAATTCAGCAAATTATTATATAAATATTTTGTCAACATAATATAATTCTTAATTCACTTCTAACAATAGCAATAAGCCCCCACTAGCCGCAGGTCCTCTATGAAGGAAAGCCTGCCATCAATTGATTCACATGCTTTGTAAGCAGTTTATCTTTAGCCAACATTAAAAAATGGAGCGGCTGTCCACGTCCAAGCCAAAACTCCCATAAGGTCACCCTTATAGTAACATGGCCTCACTTTAGTATTCATAATCTATCTTTGTATCGCAGCAAAGACCCACCCCCCCCCTTTATTTCCTCTTACTTCTCCCCCCCCCCACCCCCATCCCCCCCCCCCCCCCCCCCACGAGGGGAACTCCAACAAGCTTATACTATATAAGAATTGGTAGTATAAAAAAAAACATCACAGATTATCACCCAAATCCGCGACCCCAGATCCACCCCCGTTACACAAGAAAATAGCACAACACTTGATCAAAGGTCAACAGTTATGCAACAACACCCCACAGTATATAGTAAGAGGCCCTGCTCTGATCGTGGTGCGGGGTCGTTGTTCGCCAACCGCTAGCCATACCTCTCCGTCCAAGTGTTCCCTCAGTCCCGGCATCCATTAAAGTAAACACTCCTTAGCCTTAGTAATACTGTCTGTCTCAGAGACATTATAAAACCCTTACAAATATACCCAGCAACAACGGACCAAGAAAGTCATCAATAAATGGCCAATTCCTTGAACCTTAGACCTAGACCAGAGTGACATTAAGTAATTTCATTACTCTCCATCTGTTCATAGTCCATACTGTAGTTATTCACTTTATTCATACTACCAAAAAACAAGTACAAAAAGTTATGTCTTAAACCACTAGACCTCACATATATAAGCATGTTAAATCTATTTTAGTTAGACAACACTATATGAGAAAATATGTTTAGATGCATGCAGAAAAGACAAAAGCAATAATAAGTTGAAAAAAGGTAAAGTCAGGTTCAATCGCCTTCCAATATTTCTCCAAGTCGCCTATTATATGCCTTTGTCCAAGTATTTCTCAAAGACCTCTTCTACACATTTATTTTTATATGGTCCATATCAAATTTCTTTACGCGCATTAAGGCAATAACAATGAATTGTCTAGGGATAAAACTTCATCCTTGTATGAAACCCCGCTCAATGTAAGTCCATCTTATCTTCTTATGACAGGTTAACCCACAAGTAAAGTCCTCATCTTATCTTCGTAATGACAGATACCTCAATGGTACGTCCATCTTTACATCATAATGACTGGTTTTGACCTCAATGGTAAGGACCTCAATCTTTATCGTTCTTTTGGACAGGTTACCACAAATGTAAGTACCATCATTATCTTTGGCAAAAGACTGTTTACCACCAAGAAAGTCCATCTTTTACCTTCTTATATATGACTGGTTTCCCATCACTGTAAGTACCAACTAATTTCTTCCTTATGATTTTAATACCTCCAAGACATACCATCGATAAGTACATCTTTTTGACTGGTTTACCCTCAATGTAAGACCATCATATACTTCTTTAGGACGAGGTTACCGTCACGGTAAGTCCATCTTTTTACTACTTTTGATTGGTTACCTCAATGGGAAGATACCCATCATTCATCTTTTGACTGGTTACCTCAATTAGACGCCATCTTTTTCTGTCTTTTTGACTGGTTACCTCCAATGTAAGTTCCATCTTTTCTGTCTTTTTGAAACTGGTTAGCGGGGGGGCCGGGGTACAGGAGTGTGGGGAAAGGTGGCTGGGGCGGGAGGGGAGTCGTTTTCTTTTATGCAAAGGAAATCTGCTCTGGTCCATCGGTAATATGGCTAGTTCATTCCATCAGTTCCCACCTTGATTGTACTATTAAAGCACCAAAATGAACATCAAGGCAAAAATCTGGGGGCATCAGATGTGCTATCACCACCAGGGGTACATTCCCATAGTGGCCAGTATTAGAATATGGCGGGGAGGTGCGGGTGGGGGGAGTCAAGGTGGTTATCGTTCAGGGGGGCAGGAAAGATCTAAAGGCAGAACCGGTCACCAAAAATGCAAGATCATGAGTTTGAGGGGAGGGTGGATAACATCTGCGGGGGGGAAGTACGGGGAGGTGAGGGGGGGGTTGGGGTGGGGGGGTGGAGGGGGTACGTGTGGTGGGGTTGGGGGGGGTGTAGGGGGGGTGGGGGGAGGGGGGGGGGTGTTGTTGGGTTGGGGGGGGGTGGGGTGGCTTTGTGGGGGTGGTGGGGGGGTGGTGGGGCTCATGTGTTGGGGAGGGTGGGGGGGGGGTTTGGTATTGTTTTTGGGGGGTGGGGGGGGGGGGGGGGTGTTATTAAAAATGGGGGGGGGGGGGGGGGGGGGGGTAGTTTTTTTTATGTGGGGGGGGGGGGGGGCTACGTACAAATCAGTTCTTCGAATCAGTAATGAACACTATTTAATGAAAAGTGCATAAACAACCCTCTGAGAAGAATTAATATTTACGCGTGTATACACCAAACATGTTTACCGGTCACCCATACTGGACCACTAGCCACATAGAACAACTCAATCCTTTTGTTTATTGCACCCTACAAGTCATCAACCACTTCCTACACGTACGAGTGAATCCGATCAGAATCAACAACCCATATGCCCAAGCACACCTCCTCCATATACTGATGGCAAGCGATTAATTGGTTGTAGATTCTCACGACATTCCTGCGTATTCTTGCTTTCCAATGATATTAGTGGTCCATTCACGTCAGGCCAACTCAGCATAACTACTTATAGGACTGAATCGTGGTCAAGCTGCAGCAGGCAAAACTATAGACATAAAAAACTTATTGTAAGGCTACAAGGTGTCTAGTATGCGAAAAAAAAAAAAAACTCCAGGGTATGCAATGCCTAGTGACAGACTACTATACCCAGGAGTACACAGTAGCGACGACGACACTCAGAAAGCAAACGGATTATCTAACTCACTCGATCTATAAATAACAATAGGCCTCTACTAGTTAACTAATGCCAACCTCATTAGTGTATCGTCCTGTGCGATGGCAAAACCTGCCAAATGCCTCATATGGAAGGGGGTGGGCGAGGGCAACCCTCATTGATTGGAGCGCTGGCGCTAACCTGCAGTGCTGGCCACCTTGCTATTCAAGACGAGCTAATTAGCGGTCTAACCTCATCACCCGTTGCTAAAATACTTAGATAAATTCTGCTGGGTGCCAGCCTTCAGTACAGAAACAATGACAAACAAAAGTATGAGAATGCCCTTGGTGGCAGCTTCTTGCAGGGGGATCAAACTACAGTGGTGACTCCATGCTTGTTAAAAATAGAGTTAATGGGGGAGACATGAATGAATGAAGAACCATCCAGTTGGACAACTGTCCAGATCCACAAGCTCTCTGAACTTGATATTCATATCCTTGTGATTGTCGTACAAGTGGTTTGTATTCAGCTTGGCTATCACCTCCGTGTCTGTTTCTGTCCTCAAATATGTGTCCCTTTTCTTGCTCTGAAATTGGTCCAGTATCAACATCTTATGCGCGAGTTTCAGGAAGGACTTTCAGTGATGAAACAATATTATGTTGTGTTTTTTTGTCTCAAATTTATGCCCTTATATGGCTCTGACCATTGTCAAAAAGTTAATATTGTTAAAAAATAAAGTATCGTAAGACCTTTCAAGTGATTTAAAAACTCTGAAGACATTATAAGGAGGAATGGGAACAAGTACCAACAATCAAGACATCTTAAGACATTCACGAATGTGTGGCTGGCATAGGAACAGAATAAATTAACATGATACGAGAAGATCACAACTGTTGAGAATGAAGAGCAAGAACCAAACAAATGGTCTGTGGAACAGATAGATAAGTAGACATTACAAGGCAGTCCTAATTCCCTGGAATCCCAGGGAACAAGAGACTAGATTTGTACAAACACAAAAATACATGGAGAAGAGAACTGGCGACAGAAAGGAAACGGGGAATAAGGATGAAATCAAAACTCCTTGCAAACTGACGGCATGGACAGAATACATGAAATAAATGGAAGACGCTCCCAGGGTTATGTCATGGTGGGATAAAACAAATGAAAGGTGTACAGCAGCGGGAAGGTCAGAGTGCACGATTCTTTGCCAGAAACTTTACAGACAAGGATCTGTGAATCATCCTGCAGGTCCCAGAGGAGTCAAAGAAAGAAAAAGGACAACAAGATCCCACAGGCAAAGTCACAAGAGTGTCCACCTCAAAAAGAACTATATTGCATAGACAGCTGGTCAATCTCAACCCGTAAAAAGCACACTGCTATGAAACCTCAGTGATGAAATACATAGAAGCATGCCATGCATGCAATGGGGGGGCCCAAGGAATTGGGGGCTCCATACTAGCGAAAAAGGAAAAATAAAAGGTGACCAACCAAATTATCTGTGGTCCAAATTTGATACACAGCGACACACTTGAGCAGAGTCCAGCTCTTGCCTCCTGCTGCAAAGATACTGTCCAAACAGAGAAGCAAACTTAAGGTATTATGATCCAAGCAACCGACCCTACCCACCTGTAGAAAGGGTAACTAACACATGCCTCTTAAGTTGGAGAAAGCAAAAGCAGATGAGGTCAGTGACTGTTCCTACCACACATCATAAACGAAGACCAGAGAAAAAAGGAAGGTCAATAAACACATACTCTCCCTACTGTAATATACCATCTACAGGACTAACTTTGCCTTTACTTATATGTAATAATATTACATACCCAAGAGCCCATTAAACTTGCGAGAGCTGGCTCCCAAACACACAAAGATGCCCAAAACTGTGTGTGTCAGATTAGCTCCCTTACACACATGAGGCCCATTTACTGCAGTTGCTCCCTTATCCAACGACAAGAGGCCCATTACTGCAGTTGGGCACCCATAACACACACAAGCTGGGCCCATTACAGCCAGTTAGGCCCCCTTACGACCCCACAAGAGTCCCAATACAGCAATTTTGAGCTCCCTAACACACAAGAGGCCCATTAACTGCAGTTTGTGCTACCCTTACACACACAAGGCCCCATTACTGCATTATAGGCCCCCCCCTAAAACACCACATGAGGGCCCATTACGTGCCGCATTGCTACCCATTACAAACACAAGAGTACCCATTACTGCAGTAGGCCCACCTTACACACAAGAGGGGCCCAGATATACTTGCAGAGTGGCTTCCCTTACACACAAGAGGACCCATTACAGCAGTTGGCTCCCTTACACACAAAGAGGCCCTTACAGCAGTTTGGCCCCCTTACACACAAGAGGCCCATTACTGGCAGTTGGCCCCCTTACACACAAGAGGCCCATTACAGCAGGTTGGCCCCCTTACACACAAGAGCCCATTACAGTGCAGTAGGCCCCCAAACAAACACAAGAGGCCCATTACTAGCAAGTTGGCCTCTTACTCTAACGATACACAAGAGGCCAATTACCTGCAGCAAGTTAACTTACATTACAACATAGCAGAGTGCCTCATTACTGCAGTATGTCCCCCCCACCTTTACATTACACAAGAGACCAATTACTGCATGATGCGCTCCTTACATGACAACAAGAGCGACCCATTAACTGCAGTTGGTCTCCATATACATACACATGATGGCACTCATTACTGCAGTTTGGCTGACCCTTACATACACCAGAGGCCCCATTACATTACAGGTTGGCATACCTACGTTTAAACATACACAGAGACCCATTACATGCAGTAGGACACCACTTTTACTTATACACAAGCAAGCGCCCCATTACTGCAGATTAGGCTCCATCACGACATACCACAAGAGGGCCCTATGCTACTGCCCCAGTTGACCACCTTCATCATACACAAGAGGCCGAATTACTGCAGTGTTGCTCCAACTTATACATACACCAGAGGTCCCATATAACTACACTTAGTGTGCCCACTGTACATTATACACAGAGACCCATTTACTGCCAGTTTGGATCCTCTTACTGATACAACAAAAGGCGTCCAATACTTCAGTTGTGTCTCCCCCTTACATACACAAGAGGCCCAATTACTTGCAGTTGGCATTCCCCCCCCCCCTTACATACACCAAGAAGGCCCCTCATATCTGCCAGGCGTGGCTCCCTTACGCACCCAAGAGGCCGCATTAGCTACAGTTGGCATACCTCACACACAAGCTAGGCCCATTACAACAGTTTTCCCCATAACAATACACAATAGGCCCATTATACTGCAGTTGTGCCCTCCCTTACACACACAAAGAGGTCCCATTACTTGCAAGTTGTCTCCCTTACACACAAGAGGCCATTACTAACAGTTGGCCCCTATACACACAAGAGACCCCCATTACTGCAGATAGTGTGTGTCTCCCACACACACACAAAGCCCATAACTAACAGATGGCTCCCACACACTCACAACCAATAGACCCCTTATAACAGTTGACTCCCAGCAACACACACAAAAGGTGCCATAACTACAGTGTACGCC